>JALJCO010009273.1:0-186112 GCA_023101725.1 Atherinomorus stipes | reverse complement strand
ATAACAGGAAACAGAAGAAATTGATAAAAAAAAAAAATTTTAAAGTTTGTTTAACATTTCTGTTGAACCACAGTTTAAAGTCAATATCATGATTTGATAGAATTTTTATTTATTATTACTTTTGTCAGTTTCAGCTTATTTTGCTGGCAGCTCATTATTTTTTTCCCCTCTTTAATGAGAAAGGGTGAATAATAAGTTATTCTCCCACACTTATGTAGTCTTTGATCTACATTTGGTTAGATGGAATCTGTTCACCTACATGCAACTTTGAGTAAAAGGTTAGCCTAATTAAGCCTAATGATTTCAATTGAGTGATTTCATTCAGCAATACAGGCCTAAATGTTTATTGCTGTATTTCACAGGCCACACGACATGATTAGGTATGTATGTGTGTTTTCGGTTATCAATTATCAGTATCGGCTTTTAGGCACTGAAATTCTCGGTACCACCACGCCTGAAAAATATTCTAGGGGAAACACTGGTATGGGTGTTATGGGGAGGACAGAGGGTGTTCACCCTTAGAAACCAAAGTCTGGCTACACCTGTTTGAACACCAGATCGAAGCATCTTTCAGTTTAGATGGTGATGCTTACTTGAAGTTTGTCTGGTTGACATGAATATATGTGAAATACAGTGTATGGAATATATTTAAAGAGAGAGTTTAACGTTTTGGCAAATTTGCTAACTGCCATTTATGCCGTATGTTCATTACTCTGAATTATCGGTGAATGTTGTTTTGCGATCTTAAAGGCAGAGACAGGAGCTGCTCTGTGAAAAGTTTAAATGTCCTGGCCAAATTTCCTTTGGTTTCTTATTTTGTGAAGGACTTTCTTGCGTTTCAGTTACATTTGGATTTTCAAATATTAAAGATAAGCATTATTTAACGCTTACATTTTGTGTGTGTGAAAGTATCGTCAGTAGGAGATGGGCATTAAATTAGTTTAAAGTGGCATGAAAAGTGGCATGAAAACGCATTAAATGAGATTTGCTGATACCTGCATAAACCCTGTTATCCCAGCAGTCAGCAGGCGAGAGGCAGAGTACACCTGGCCTGCACAGGTTGCCGGTCCATCACAGAGCCACAGACACACAAACAATTAACTCATGCTCAGATTTACTACTGGGCAGAATTTAGAGTGAACAACTAACCTAACATGCAACATGCTTGTCTTTGAGCTGGAGAATATTGGCTGGAACATAAACAGCTGGTGACAACAGGTTTGTTCTGAGGCCTGATAGAGCAGAGCAGCTATGTTTTAACCCTTTAAAGTTCACACTAAGAAAAAAGCAAGAGAAAAGCGTTTATTTCAGTTTTACTTTTATTTTGGACAAGAAAAAGAAAGCATGTTTTATGAATTCTGTTACAGTGGAAGAGCCAGACTATCACCAACATTTTGGCTGAATGATTTAATGTCCTTTCTGCCTTTAGGAAAGGTGAAATATTCTCTCAGAGACCCGACTGCTAATTCTACAAAAGATGGCAGCCTTTCATATCACGTGTTAATACTCTTATCTCCCTGCATCCAAGCTGATTCTCCATTTTACATGTTCTGGGTGTCCCAGGCATCCTTTCAACTCTACACACTAATGTGTATGTTGTCATTTTATTTATTTCATGGTATTGTTGTGTGTGTGTGTGTGTGTGTGTTTTTCAAGTTTGTGTTTTGGTTATTTGATCCAGTTTATTTCAGTGTAGTTACTTTATTCTTATTTGGTTCTTTCTGTTAAGTTAAAACCAGACTGTAAATAAAATGGATGTAATATCCGGTTACGTCTGAACAGAGGAAAGTTAAGCCAGGTGGGCGTGTCCCACCGTCACCATTTTGCTAAGTCGCGTGTGCCGTCACTCCCAATAATAAAATGGGCAAAGTGCGGCCTTGGGGCAAACTTCACTTCATGGTTTCACACTTTTCCAGGAGTTTGCCCCTTTGTTAAAACAAACAAAAATAAACCTGTACCTTTTATAGTTGTCCTCTGTCTAAACTTTTGTTCTGCAGTAATGCTCTGACACACAGTTGCGATCTGCCAGAAAACCCCAAGAAGAAGAAGAAACTTTTGTTCCTGAAAAAACAAAACAAAAATAGAATAATATATGTTTTTTAGTAAATGTTTGAGATGAAATTTAACAATAATGTATGTTAATAACTAGGCTACCACTCCCTCTTTCCTTGTGGAAACCAGAGAGACTTGGCCCTCACCCCCCCCCCGGCTTCTTTTCTGAGATGAATATGTTTTTTATATTTATTTATTTTTTTTTTTTTTTTTTATTGTATTTTATTTCTTTATCTAATCTTTTTAAATTTGTATTTTTCCCTAGTCTTCCCCCCCCCGCTCCCGCTACTGTCCAGCATCCCCCCCCCACCTGCCATCCTTATCCCCTAAAACCCTTCCCCCTGCCATTCCCTTTCCCCATCCCCGACTCCCCGCCCCCCACCAGCCCCGACATCCCCCGAGCTCGAGGGTAGATTACCCCCCCAAGCCCCCCCCCCTTTCTTTTCCCCGCCCCACCCAAGCCTCCCTCCCCCCCCCTCCATAACCCCCCCCCCCCCCCTCCCCCCAGCCCCCCCCCCGACCCCCCCCCTTCCTCCATCCCCCCTCCCCCCGGGGCCACCACCTCCCCCCCCATAGATCCCTCCCCCCCCCCCCCAATTCCCCGACCCCCCCCCCCCCCCTCTCCCCCCCCCTCCCCCCCCCCCCCAGCCCTCCCCCTCCCCCCCCTATCCCCCTTTTCCGCCCCCCCCCCCCCCCCCCCCCCCCAGTCATCAAAATGTTAAACATCACTGGGATAACAATCACTTACTCTGTGTATTACATACCCAAACCAGCTCAGGCAGGTTTATTTGCACAAAGTTTTAATAATTCATCATTGTCACTGAAGATTTTGCTCTAAAAGACAGTGCAGCAGGACCTTAAAGGGTTAAAAACACACAGATAAGACAAAGTCCTGTTGTGTCACTAAAACTAATGAAAAGGACATGCATTAAGAGGTTTTGTTATAGCATCTCTGCAGGTGTTGTTGGAAAAATCTCCTTTTTAATTATCTCTTTAAGTTGCATCTTACATCTATTCACTTTATTCAGACAGATCAAATCAGATGATCACAGTTGTGGTGTGACTTTTTTTGTCCTGACAGATGAGTTGTGACTGATGCATGTGTCCCTTCATTTACAGTCAACACTGAAGCTGTGGCAGCAGCTGCTTGGAGCGTTTGACATTTGTCACTTTAATCAAAGGAATGTGTCAGTTCAGTTCAGCACGTTATTTATGAAGTTGACTCATGAACATCTAAATTAATTTCAGCTTGTTTGTTACTGTAAGGAATTCCTCTGCATAAACTCAAACTTGTCAAATCAGAAGAGTTGCAGATCAGAAACGTTAAAAATTTGGAATGCATGTTTGTCTGGAAAAAGTTCTGGCTCTAAGACTGGTTTTGTTAAGGAGCGATGAAGCTGAGTTGTTGGGCTGTTTTGAAAAGCAAAAGCAACATTTATCTGTGTAACATCTTTCACAGGTAAAAATCACAGTTTTTCATGGTAAATATTAGATAAATTAAAACAAAAACTGCTAGGAAACATAATACATATCTATATACTATTTATATATACTGTAAGCCTTCCTACAATATGTTAAACTGGAGATACTTATCATTCAACTATTTTTTTTAATATTGTCCACCTATCAAGCAATCTTTGAAGGGGTAGTTCAGAATTTTTGACACAAGGTCTCATTTTTGAGTTAGCCAGGGTACCATTTATCACTGGAGACAGTTTCAACATATTTCATCCTGTTGAAAAGAAGGAGGTGTCGTGCTCACTGGATCAAGTCTTAAGGAACAATGGCTCAATGGAAAATAAACCAGCAGGTGCTCATCAAACTCATGGCCGAAAAACATTAAAATCTGAAAAGATGAGTTGAGGCACTCCGGATTTGCAGGTGATTAATTTTATTCACGCACCTCACGCACCAACGCGTTTCAGCTGTTAAGCCTCCATCAGGACAAAGCAGAGCACAGGTGTTGGCTCCCCTAAATATATGGGAGAGGTCATGTGATTGAAAATGTGAACAAAAAACAAAAAATGTACACAGATATACAGAAAATGTGAAGGGTGGGTACACCATATAAAATCATCTGGGGGGCCATATAAAACATGTCCTATAGTGCATAAATATAAACACTACGTCTTTTCGAACGTGTTAAACAACATGTATTCATGTAGTGGCAGCCAATGAGTTAAGCTAGCTGACCTGTTACATGTCAGTTACTGTAACTGTAAGCCTTGAACACATATGCATGTTTAGTCCTAACCCTAAGGGATTTAATGGAAATAATCAATACATTGAATGTGTTTATTTGCCGAATGAATGTTCCTCATGGCTCTGTGTTTCTGTATTTATAGACCACACTGACTTCCATCCAGGCATTCACCTTAACTAGCCTGGAATTCCTCACCAGTAAGCCTGTCGTTTGTTGCATTACTGTGCTGTTGTGATTAAGAGTGACCAGTAAAGACAGTTAACTGTACAAGCAAGTCCTGTGTGTTCTGACCGACACCCCATGGTGAACATCAAACCTCCTTGCCAACGCCTAAAACGTCTTACAAGAACATCACCTTAAGGGCAAATTTTTGGATTTTTGCATATAACTCCAACGCCCGATTGTTTGTAAAATACACCAATGTCATAATATTTCATGATCCGACCAGAAAATTCTAACGATCCAACACACAAATAGATCAAGCGCTTGTGGAGGTCGCGCCCCGAGACTTTTCTAGTTATCATATCAAACTATTAAGTCAATTCTTCCTCCAAAAATAACTACCTTTGCGCACACCCAATTTCAGCCAGACCCAGTGTTAGCATCTACCTATGATTTCATATCACTTGTCTCAAAACTCTCATAAATTTTGATTGATGTCATTCATCAGTATTTTTCCTCGTTTTTATTAATTATAAGTGCTATGACTTCGTATAGTTTATCCCCATTTTTTTTTTATTAAGTTTTCGTTTTGTATTCGTCAAAGTTGTCCATGAAAATTTTTCATCAATAAAATAAACAGTGGCCCGCAACCTCTGCAACTAATAACGGTGAAATATCTAAACTGCAGTCTCCAGTGATAATTCTAACTCCCCTTCAAAGGCATCAACTCTCTACTTTAAACTCATTCTACTTTTTATGCAGGACATCTTAAAGATTTGTAGTTCTCCTTGTTTATTCACTTATTTGTTCAAAGTGTTTTTCATTAATAACTATCACTCCCATCAACAAACTAGTGCTCCCAAGTCTAAATTTCTTTCGTATCATTCATTTACCGCCTCGTGAAGCTCCATGCGTATCCCATGTTTTGCTCGGGAGAAGCGTGACGGCAGGAAAACACAGAAACTCACCGGACACTCCGGAGTTTTCAGCTCAGTTCGAGGTAATCCTTTAAAAGTCACCGCGCTGCAGAGGGGAGAGACTAGCGTCTCACTGATGCCGGTCACGCAGTCGGCAGACGGCCGGGTAACAAACCAGATGTCATTTTAATCATGCCAGCAAACGGTAAAACATGGTCAGAAACAAACGACATCGCCATACAACCGAACAATGTGGACTGATGTCACTGTAACTACGACCACGTCTTCACATAGCGGAAACTTTACATGCAGCTGTCGTCGGGTCTGCCCGGTTTCACAATGCAGCTGAAAAGCGAGCTGCTCCCATTACACAGTGTCCCTTAGTGTATTCCTTGAGTGTCGCTGCCCAGCAGCAACCCGAAGCTGAGAAACTGCACTGGAACATTTTCTCCTCCAGGACGCCGTGTGATGTTGCAGCTGAGTTTTGCTTTATGCACCACGTCACAAGCTAGCAAGCAGAGAGAAACGCACTGGCACCATGTCTGATTCAGCAAAGAAACTGAAGGTTTTTGGAGGAAAAGGAAGGGAGAAAGTGATAGAGCAAGAGATAAGAGTCAAGTTTCGAATCCATGGACTGTTTACCAACGTTGCGCATGGATCCTGCCGACAACGGCAGAATGTGGCAAGGTACGCAACAGAGGACCCGGGCGGGCTTTGAACCCCAGACTCCCGGGTGAAAGTCATGCGCGCTGACCATTCAGCCAAAGGGACATCCCTGTGGCCAAGTAGCCAGGGCACATGATCAGTTGGAGGCATAGTGACAGGACCACACTGTCACATCTCTCCCCCTCTTTTCACAAGCACGCCCTCGTGCTCCACGCAGGCTGCCACCAATTTTGAATCCATGGACCGTTTACCGGCATTGTCCTGCCGACAACGCCAGAATGTGGCAAGGTACGCAACAGAGGGCGGGCTTTGAACCCCAGACTCCCGGGTGAAAGTCATGCGCGCTGACCATTCAGCCAAAGGCCAAGCCAACCTGTGGCCAAGTAGCCAGGGCACATGATCAGTCGGAGGCATAGTGACAGGACCACACTGTCACACTCTGGTAATGTTTCTTTGCTGAATCCTACGTGATCCGTGTTCAAAACACCCGGTGTGTTCATATCTGGTTTATATCCATTTGGTAGAACATGACACAGTGCACAACCAATAGTTGGCTCCAACGTCACGGCCCCGTCCCGGATCCAAAAGTTATGTAGTGCAGTTTCTGAGCCCTGGAACCCCGCTTGGCAGTGATGGCTCAAAAATGTGCATGATAAATGTTTGTGTGCCATCAAAACAAGTAAAAAACACATGTTTAAGGTCTAAAGGTTACGTTGTGTGTCTTAAACCTCATAAAATCTCACTAAAGTTAATTTTTTATCAGGCCTTTTCTAAATAAAAGGGAGCATCTTTTGCTGAATAAACACCTTAAATCTCCATCCCCTGACAACAGCACCGGTGAGTCACCACATGAAGCACTTTTGCATGACTCAGGGAAAATCAAGCTAGCTGATGGATAATCCTGTGTGATGATTCAGTGTTATTGTTAGTATGCCCTCCAGTCCACCTGCGTTACGGTTCTGTATGCTATGCAGAATGCAGACTAAAGAGCTCATGAAGGACAGCCGATATGAAAAACTTTTTATTTGTTTAACCTTTTTATTGTTTTCAATTTTATTCACACATGCTGCTGCTCTTGGTGGAAAGAAATCCAGCAGTCCAGACAGAAAATCTCCACCATGAAGGTGGATTAAACTAAAACTGACAGCTTTCAAAAGTATACTGGAAAAGGGCATCTTGCATAAGTGTATCTTGCAGAAACTCCCTGTGTAAACCTGACCAAGACAAGGACAGAATGCTTGAAAACATGATAATATGTAACTCACTTTGCCAAAGGAGAGTGTCCTTGAGCAGAGACAGTATTGTCTGACTGGTTTAAGCCAGTCATGATTGTTCAGATACACCAGGAGGCTCTGTGCAGAGCTTAAGGTTGCTGAATCCTGTTGATCTGTTCCACACAAACATCTCTGGAAGGACGTGAAATGTGGCTTCTGGAAATGGCTTCAAGAATCCCTGGAAATAAACAGAACTTTATTCATCAGTCTTGTGACCTTTTTTTTGTTAATGAAACAGTTCTTGGCATCAGTCTTACATTCCCAAAGGTCCTAGATTATAATACTTTCTACAACTGTGTGCAGAGTTTTGGTTTAAATTTGGAAACCAATTTGACAGGTTTAAGCGGCATCATTGTCTGCATGGGCTGCACATTATCATGAGGTTCAGTGCATCCTATTATTTGCACACAATTTTCAGCAAAAATAGACAGTAAAGGATATATTGCATTGACATCCTACCTTCATCATTAGAGAGCTGACATCTTACACTATGATATGAAGCTCTAGGATATATCAGGAAATGTCACAGATGTGATGGAGAAATGAATGTTATCTTTGATAACTTTGACAGACACGCCATTAAAGTAAAATGCTACGATTACACGTGTGCCCTATAATCACAGAAGACACCTCACACAGGAGATGATTATATAATGTCGGGAAGTTAATAGAACTTCAGGTGAAGGTATTTTTGTGGTGCTGCAGGTTCATGGCTAACTGAAAACACTGAGATGCAGCTCATCACACACAGGTACGTCAGCAGTGGATGTCACGTGAACATTAAGACTACTGACCTTATTCTAATTAAGAAAACAGTCTGAGTTGCAGAAAAGAAGATTCTTTCACACGTTACGCATTAGCTTGTTAATGACTCATGTCAACATTATGTCCCCTGTGGACCATTTACACCAGCGCATTTTTTCCAGTGGTCAGGTCTTCATTATATCCAAGCCTGCAAACCTAAAACCTTTCTAAGTTTGTCCCTTGTAACTACCTCTTCTGCAGCCACACTGCTTCACACCAACTTTCCTGAAGCCCATGGCATGATTATGTTTTAAAGTACAGCAGTATGTACCAAGCCAAACCTGCTTTATTTATTAAGCAGTTTAAAGCACAAGGTACTGACCAAAGTTCTCAACAGTAAGAATGCATGAAAACATTGAAAAGAACTACTACAGTATCTGGCCGAAGGTAATAATCCAGTTATGGCCGTAGTTCCACCAATTTATTCTGTAAAACTGTAACGGACGACATCCCCGCAAGCTGCCATCTTGAAATCCTGTGATCTGCTGACGCGTTTTGATTGGTCGCTAGATCTTCTGCCCTCAGCAGACAGCTCAAGTTGAGCAAACACGGTGAGTTTTTCGCCTCGCGAAGCAAAAAATATCAAACATGTTTGATTTTCACCTCAAGGCTTCGTGAGGCAGAAAACTCACCAAAAATCAGGTGCACACAGCGACTATCTGCTGAGCAAACGGCTTTTTTTTTTTTTTTTTTTTTTTTTTTTTTTTTTTTTTTTTTTTTTTTTTTTTTTTTTTTTTTTTTTTTTTTTTTTTTTTTTTTTTTTTTTTTTTTTTTTTTTTTTTTTTTCTTTTCCTTTTTTCCCCCCCCCCCCCCCCCTTTCCCCCTTCCTTCCTTCTACCCCCCCCCCCTCCCCTCCCCTTTTTGAATGACTTCCCCCCCCCCACCCCCACCCCCCCCCCCCCCCCCCCCCCCACCCCACCACCCCCCCCCCCCCCCCCCCCCTCCCCCCCCCCCCCCCCCCCCCCCCCCCCCCCCCCCCCCCCCCCCCCCCCCCCCCCCCCGGAAAAAACCACCCCCCCCCCCCCCCCCCCAACCCCCCCCCCCCCCCCCCCCCCCCCCCCCCCCCCCCCCCCCCCCCCCCTCTGCTGCCCTAAAGGTTCCTAAAAGCACCGCCTGCAAATTAGAAGAACAAGAACTCTTCCTGGACCCGGCCATCCAGGCAAAGTGAGCAATCGTGGGAGAAGAGCCTTGGTGAGAGAGGTAAAGAAAAAAAATCTCTGTGGCTGAGCTCCAGAGATGCAGTAGGGAGATGGAGAAAGTTCCACAAAGTCAACTATCACTGCAGCCTTCACCAGCCGGGGCTTATGGCAGAGTGGCCTGATGGAAGCCTCTCCTCAGTGCAAGACATATGAAAGCCCGCATACAGTTTGCCAAAAAACACATGAAGGACTCCCAGACTGTGAGAAATAAGATTCTCTGGTCTGATGAGACCAAATTGAGCTTTCTGGAGTTAATTCTAAGCGGTATGTGTGGAGAAAACCAGGCACTGCTCATCACCTGCCCAATACCATCCCAACAGTGAAACATGGTGGTGGCAGCATCATGCTATGGGGGTGTTTTTCAGCTGCAGGGACAGGACGACTGGTTGCAATTGAAGGAAAAGATGGTTGCAGCCAAATACAGAGAGCTGAAGGTTCACCTTCCAACAAGACAATGACCCTCAGCACACAGCTAAAATAACAAAAGAGTGGCTTCAGAACAACTCTGGGACCATTCTTTTCTGGCCCAGCCAGAACCCTGACCTAAACCCAATGGGCTATATGCACAGTTCCACTACTTCCTGAACTTAGTAGTGCTCGTCTGTTTCCTGTCTTTCATGATTGGACAAACTGATTCATCCAGGTGTGCCTCATCTCAGTTACCACAAAGACAATGACCAGACACATCTGGATTAATCAGTTTGTCCAATCCTGAAAGACAGGAAAACAGAGGAGCCCTACCCCAATCTCCCCCCCCCCCCAACTGTGAAAACGAAGACCCAAATCCAGGTGTGAAAAATTTGTTGCATCATTCCCAAGGAGACTCATGGCTGTACGAGCTCAGAAGGTGCTTCTACTCAGTACTGAGCAAAGGGTCTGAATACTTATGACCATGTGATACTTCAGTTAGTCTTTTTTAATAATTTTGCAAAAATTCTACATTTCAGTTTTTTTCTGTCAAGATGGGGTGCTGAGTGTACATCAATGAAAAATAAAATGAACTTTTTTATTTTGGCAAATGGCTGCAGTGAAACAAAGTGTGAAAAGTTTAAAGGGGTCTGAATACTTTCCGTACCACTATATATATATATATATATATATATATATATATAGAGAGAGAGAGAGAGAGAGAGAGAGAGAATATGATATTGTTAGAAGTGCAAGTGCAGTTTTTTATATCCATTAAAAGTTTAATGTTTCTATCTAGTATTTGTTTACAATTTCTGTGTTCTCCATTATTATTGAATGCATTGTGCATCGTTTCTGTTTAAAAAACCTTCTGGTTGCTTTGTATCCAGCTATATTTGTATACTAGAGAGGGCTTGTGGTCAACGGCAGGCTTTTCCGGGTCCTTCTCCATCAATTTCCGTCTGATTGGCTGGCTCCCATGAGTGTATGAAGGAAGCTCCGCCCTCCGCTCTTATTTTCGTTACAGACAGGGAAATAGAGCCGACAAACAAGTTTGTTCCGCCATGCTAACAAACAGTTAGCTAATTCAACTTCTCAACTCCGAAGCCACAGTGGTACTGTCTTCATTTCTAGTGTGTCCGTGGAGGGTTACCTGCCTTCCAATCGACAGATAGAAACCCCACGTGGGATACGCAATTTGCAATGTGACGTAGAAGTGCAAGGCTGTTCCCGATTCGCTCTTTTCTTCGTATTGTTTTTCTGATGAGAAAGAACAGCCGACTGGGTGGAACGCAACGCTAGCAAGTCAGCATGTGTAAAGCCCCGTTTCCACCCGCGGGTCTGGGTCAGGTCGGGCCGGGCCAGGCCGGATCAGGTGGGTTTGGGTACGGATGTGTTGATTTCACGCTGTGTCCCCACAGCAACCTGTACCCTTATTCTGGAGGCGGAAAATTAGCTGGACAGCGCTGCTACGTGATTGTGTGACATCATCGCCGTGTAACGCCGTTTAACCAAAACACCGGCGCCACACGTGACAGAAACAGAAAGGAGTCATACCGGCTTTGTTTTTACGCTGGGTCACGCGGGAAGTGGCGGATTTTTCAATGAATCAGCTGATTGCTGTGTATTAGCTCCACCTTTTTGGTCCGGATCGGTTAGATCAGTACCCCTACCGAAGGGTGCCAAAAAAGTAGTCTGGGTCGGGTCGGATATGAGGGTACCCGTCCCAGTTTTTATCTGTGGAGACGCAAAAAAATGTGGACCGATCCGGCCCGACCCGACCCAGACCCGCTGGTGGAAACGGGGCTTAAGTAAACAAGGGGAAACCCTCCATATTTCAGACGGAGCAAGTTAAACGGGTTTTCAGTGGAAGGAGGCCTTTAAAGGTGCCATGACATCAAATTTCACTTTTCTGGGGTTTTGGGTGTATAATATGATCTATTGTGCACTGATGAGGCCATGTGAATGTCCAGAGTGAGAATCAAAGTTCATGTTTATGGTCTGTCAGCTTTGTCTCTCTGCTCAGAAACAGTTGAATCAGACAGCAGGCTATCATTCTTACCTAGTTCTATCATTCTACGTAATTTAATGGCTCAATAAGAGCACACTATCAAATGTAGCACCCCCCCCCCCCCCGGCGTGTCGTGCCCCACCGGCGACAAACAAACGTGTGTTTTATTATAAAGTTCGGCCCTTCACCGCGGCAAATCGATCGCTTTGATCCAGCTTTTGATCCAGTATCACTTCAGTCTAGAATGAAAACTTAAATATGTTTGGAGTTTATCCGATTTAAACAGTATAACAGAGCAGGAACGGCTGTCGTTTACATGGCCCGGAAGAGGAAGTGTCAAAATCCGCGAACTTCCGGTAAGCGTGATAATCCCCTATTCTCCCAGCAGGAGTCCGACAACTCTGCATGGTCTCATGGTTGTTTTTGGAAATGTTTCGAGTACAAAACTGTTGTCATCACGCCGTGATGCAAATATAAAGAGACAGCAAAACTCCAGTCAAGCTGGTGGCGTCACCGCTCCTTTTCCCCTCTCTCCCCCCTGCCCCCCTTGCGTCAAGTGTTCCAGACTTTACAATCGTGTAGCCGGCCTCTTCCAACAGTTCTGTTCTGAAAACTGTTCCGCGGTCACATGGCGCAAAAAACACGGATCTAATCCCTTTTCTGGACTTGAGAACGTTTTATTTGTGACAAAAGTGTCCATGTGACTTAACCCTAATTGAGGAGTTTTTCTTTCTTTTTTTTAAATCTAAAAAGCGTTTTCAAAATTAGTTCTCATTGTATTCTTCATTATATTAATTTTGAGGTCAAATGCAGTATCGGCCCTGAATATCGGCAGGTTGTATCAGCCGTCGGCTGAGGCTGATAAGAAAATATTGGTATCTGCCCTAAAAAATCTGTATCGGTCGATCTCTAGTTTTTACATCTGACATGTTCATGTTTTAAGTTGAGTAAAATATGGCTTTGAATTGAACAAAAGGATGAAAAAACATCTTGAGAACACCTTTTAGAACCAGTGAAAAGTTTGGAAACACTTTCCCTCCAGATTTAATGGGAAAGTGATCCTGTACTGTACATGCAGTCAAGTTTACGCCTGTGGAGCTGTATAGACTCTGTGGTTATAGTTTAAAACAACCTGTTTGCACATCCAGCAAACGTGGTAATGATGGGAGAACATTTACACTCATCATCAGGAACTCTGCTTCCTCGAGGCTCTGCTCCTCTCTCCTTCAGATCTCTGCAGCTCTGAGGAGTGTGCAAACACATCGGGGAAAGATGGCTGACTCTCTGGCTTTCCTCCACCTCAGCTTCACAGCAGTTGCTGCATGATAAAGTGTGAGAGTACTGAGAAGCTTCCAACCTGAGCACCACAAACTCTCCCAGGAAACACATGCGGGGCTGTGAACTTCATCATGATTAAAGGAATTATAGCTCCGAATTCCCGGCATCTTTGGGACTCATATTCTTATCTTTTGTGGCAGACCATTTTCTGCACTGCATAGGCCTCTTCACTGAAAGATAAGCAGGGTTCGGTAAAACTGGATGAGCCAAAGTTAATTAACTCAGCCTATCTGATAACAGCATTTAGGTTTGTCATAGATGGGGCAGGTAAATATCAATTAGCCGCTTTATCTCTGAAACCAGTTAAGAGGTCATATTACTGTGCGAACATGAAGCGCGGAGGCCTGCGTGGTCCTCTGCTGGTGAAGAGATAGCGTATTATTTGATTGACATGGTGGAACATGCCATTAGCGGGCCGAGTCAAGCACTCAGACAGGAGCCTCAATCCATTTAACATTCATCTGATTTGATTAGCTCCGCATGCTGCATCAAACGCTTCATGTATATGGCAACAGAACGCGTCCCGTTTCACTGCACTCCCTCATGTCACCGATCACATCCATCCTCTTTAACTGGGATTTCAAATTTATCTCTTGTGCTTTATACTTTCTGTTATGTCTCTTTCATTTTTCTCCCTCATCTCTTCAGCTTCAGCAGATGCTGCGGATCAGATCTGATGTGGCATTTTAAAAATCTATGTCTTGCGTTTCCTTGTTTTTTTTTTTTTCTAATCTAATTTCTTCTTTCTAATCTCTGAGGTCTGCGTACTGTTGGAGTCTTTACAAAGTTTTAGTGTTCTGTCATAATCTGTGACTAAAATGATCATTGTGTTACAAAGCAATTACAAACTGATTTATTTACTTTGCATTTAAATGAGCTAATTAAAAGGATTGCATCAAATTCAATTATTAAAAAAGGAAAATTGACGTAATTTTTCATTCCTTATGAGTTTTTAATGTGTCATAAATATGCAGTTTCCTAGAATGCTTAGTGGCATATTACAGCCATTTTTGGAAATGGCTTAACTCGGCTGAGTGTTTAAAACTGAGGCGCTTCTGTGCCTCCGTTGGGACGGCTGCAGGACTGCCCTCTGCTGGCTATTCAAGAATCCAAGTTTAAAGCATTTTTGCATTGGCTTTGTTTTTCAGATCAATGGCCTACAGTTATAGGTTACCATTTGTTAAGTATTTTTTTTTAGAAATTATATTACCAATTGAGTACGGCAGGAGTTTAAACATTCAGTCAACATCTTCACAAAACATATAAGCAAGTTTAGTCCGACAGCAATCTCAGTTTTCTTCTTAGTCTCTCATTTAGTTTTCTTTTAGGTTTTTTTTTTTTTTTTTTTTTTTTTTAAGTAAATGCTCTTTGTTTAGATCGGGGTCACTTGATTCAGTCCTGCTAGGGCTGCAATCCAGCAGGTTTTCCATGTCTCCCTGCTCAAACACACCTGATTCAAATTTAATAGATCCAATAGCCAATCAAGCTCTGCACAATCAAGCTTTGCTTCAAACTGGACCTTATTTCTAGGAGTTTACATGTGCATTTACTCACTGGTAAAATTTCTGTTTCACTTTGACTCCTACGGAAGATATTTTGTTGAGTTGCCCTTTGGCATGCATCCATATAATGAGAGAGACGGGCAGCCTCTATATAAGGCATTATCTGCAGCAACAACTCCTTCATTTTACCAATACTTTCAGTAGAATGAATGAATGAACGAGTACTATTGTCCTGTGAGTTCAGAGTTTCGTGGATTGAAGTTTGTTGTCTGGGTAGCGAGCTGCTCTTCTCTGCTGTGTGGTGGAAGTGCACATTAGGGGGCGCACACGGCCTGTAGCGTGTGGAGAACACCCCCAATAACTATGGAAGAGCTAAATCTGACTCACAGGACAATAGTACTTGTTAGTTCATTCATTCTACTTAAAGCATTTGTGAAACAAAGGAGTTTTGCTGCTGATAATTCTTTATTGAGGCTGCCCCGTCTCTCGTATTATATGGATGTACACCGAAGGGCGACTCAAGGAAATATCTTCCTAAGGAGTCAAAGTGATACGGAAATTTTACCGGTGAGTAAATGCACGCATAAACTCCAAGAAACAAGGTCCAGGTTGAAAAAAAAAGTCTCCATGTCCCAACTTTTGTTGGGACATGGAGACAAGGAAAACCTGCTGGATTGCGGCCCTCGGAGGACCGAATTGAAAAACCCTGGTTTAGAACCAGAAGTGCTATTAGAACATCTTTAAAGGTACAGTGTATAAGAATTCCTGACATCTAGTGGTAAAGCTAGATGTAGCAATGCTTAAAATGTTAACATTGGGTACGTTTGAGACTTTCCCTTTCGGAATGAAATCATTCTGATTGAGGATTTCAGGGCAGCTGTTTACATGGGAACTGATTCATTCTGATCTGGCGTGTACATGCGCCAATATTTATTCAGAATAATCCTGTCTGACATGCGCAGAATGATGTTACATCACGTTATTTAATAAAGACGGAGGTATAAAAACTGATCGTCACAATTGTGGTTTCTGCAGGACTTTAATCCAGCAGCAGCTCATGACCCGCTCCTTTTTTTTCTTTTTTTATTATTAATTATACTGCAGACAACTAAGAGAAAAAAAAGCTGTAGAGACAGAGTTTGAGTAAAAGACAAACTTTCTGTCACTGTCCAGGGAATTACGCTGTTCACAGCCATCTGTCAAAGTGAGGAAACGTCATTCGTTGACGTCACAACTTTCCGATTCAGCGTTCACATGACACCCCGTTTGGTTTGGGGAAAGGAATAATCTACCCCCGTGAAACCGAACGAAATTCATTTGGTTCAGCAGTTTTCATTCGGAAAGAAGTGTTTACACGGATCATTTTCATTACGAAAGAGCTTTTTAAACCGAAAGCAATCGGTGTATTTGGGTCCATGTAAACGCAGCCAGTATTCATCAGTGGCCATAACTCTTCCAGACCTGATTATGTTTTCATCTGAGTGGATCCAGTGACCACAGGTGACATGTTTTTTTTATTTTATTTTTCTTCTTTATTAATTATTCTAAATCAAACAATTTGGAATTAAATTTTTCTCCTTTGTGTTTACATGGAAATAAGAGATGGAATAAATAAGAATAAATCCATAAATATATTTTAATGATATACAGCATTACATTTTTCTGTCATTGATCTTTGATTTTTGCTATATACTGCACCTTTAAAGGGGTCAACATGAATGAAAAAACACTAAATTGCTATTTACTTGAATAATTAACGTTTAATCTTGAATTAACTTAATATTGTGCTAATTTAAAATTATTTATGATTAATTTTAAAATGGACTTTATTCTAACATTGACAAAATACAAGAATTAATGGCAACACAGAAATGTTAGCCTTACATATTCATATTAACTTAATTTAATTAATTTAAAGTATAGATTACTCTCTTGCCCTATATTTATTTCAGATTTCCTCTCATAATGTTACACTTAAATTTCCCTCTAAATTATTCGAGGTTGCACTTGAAAAATTACAATTCATGATTTTTCCAAAACTTAGCAAATAAGTTTATAATTTGAATATTGGCTTCTGTCGAATACAAACAGATAAATGATGATCCGTAGTTCCGATCAGACATCACAGTCAGGACTGGAGCAGGTGGACCGTTGCTCATTGGTACATGGGCAGCATGAAAGAGAGACAAGACTTTTCAGACTCAAGGTCTGCAGCTGCCTCCCGATGGACTGAGTCAACGTCTAAAAGTAACAGCCAAAGAAAAAAAAACATCCCTGTGTGACAAATTTAGCTTTAATAGAGTCCTCCAGTGCACATGGCTGCAGGCGTAACCATAATCATGTTGAGAACACAGAGTGTATATGAAGATGCTGAGTGAATTTAATCTGTGTTTTGGGTCGGGGCGGGGGTGGGCGGAGATGGGGGTGGTGGACAATTTGAAATGGTCTAATTTAGGAAGCAGCTGCGGAGACAGACAGGACACAAGAATCAGTGTAATGTGTGTGTATTATCAAATAATTTCCGATCCACATTCTGCTCAGCAGGCGCATGGAGGGTGAAGCCTGGAGAGGAAACAGCTGATTATGGAGGGAAATGAAGACCAGACTGAGTGATGTTAAACTGACGCAGGTGTGAAACAAAACAAGCTTTTTTTACAGCAGCGGTTCCTCAGAGAACCTCTCCGTCTGATTCTGTCTGACAGAGTTGGCAAAAACACTTAAAATCTCCTACTGTTCAAAAATAATATAATGTGAACTTAGTAAAAAATTGAAATGTTATTTCACAGTTATGGCATGAATTATATTATTCAACCATACTGTATAACTTCTAACTCTTGTACAGTAACTTGTAAAGTACTTATAGACTATGGTTTGCTTATCATTGCATTACTTTTCCAGCGTTCACAGCATATATTTTTAAAAAGCCAAAAGATTTTTTTGCAAGATCATCTAGTCTGAAAGATGAGAATAAAGGACGATAAATACAGGGGGAGAAGGGCAAAGAAAGAAAAGCCTGTCTTAATCTGTTTATTTGAAAAAAAAAAATCATTTTCAGTATATTATTATATTTCATGATCCTTATTATTATAGGAGTATTTAGTTACCTATTGTCCCCTCGATCTGGTTAGATATATTGATTCATTAACCACAAATGTGCACACGTTTCTGGTCAATATAAGCAGTTTTTGCATCAACTCCATCAATTCTTTGTCAACACAGTACAGTATGTTTTGTTAATTTATTTCAAAAGTATTTGTCCTTTTCAAAGTTTGTGATGTTTACATGATGTTTGGTTTGAACAATTGTTTTTAAGATCTAAAATTTTTAAATAAAGTTTGAAAATGAAAAACTTTTTTTAGAGTTTGATCTGATCAGTTTTCTGATCAGTCTGAAATCAAAACATCATTTTGATTGAATACTGTTTTTTTAACAACTTTTTTTAATACAACTTTTATACATACACATACACATACATATATACACACACACACACACACACACACATATATATATATATATATATATATATATATATATATATATATATATATATATATATATATATATATATATAGTACACACAATTTGTCTTTAAAGGACAAGTTTCTTTTACCAACCTGGACCTTATTTCTAGAAGTATATACGTGCATTTATTCACCGGTAAAGTTTCTGCATCACTTTCAGTCCTTGGGAAGATATTACGTTGAGTAGAGTAACTTTTCGGTGAGCGTCCAGTATCATGGTGGAGACGGGGCAGCCACTATATTAGACATTATCTGCAGCAAAACTCCTTGATTTTCGCCAATACTTTAAGTTGAATGAACAAATGAACGAGTACTATTGTTCTATGAGTCCATATTTAGCTTTCCGTTAGTTATCAGTGTCAGCTATCAGTATCAGTACCCGTCTCCACCATGATACTGGACGTTCACCGAAAAGTTACTCAACGTAATATCTTCCCAAGGACTCAAAGTGATGCAGAAACTTCACCGGTGAGTAAATGTACGTAAATACTCCTACAAATAAGGTCCAGGTTGAAAAAAAGGAAAGTTATCATTTAAATGTAGTTACCTTCTTCTTCGTGACACCAGCACCATCTTGTGTTCGAGCGCGTGAAGTGCATGTCAACGCAGAAGGGGGCGGCTCCGTCGACGTCATCACGTTGACCCTGACGTTAGTGGACTCCGGACGCTCTGGACTGACTGTTTCTGCAGCGCTGGGAGGTTAGCAGACCAACGAAGTGAGCACAATTATCAAGCAAACACTGATTTAATCAGGTATGCGCCGTCAAATATGCGTTTAAGTCTCTTACTTGCTTTACCACAAGTTTCAAAATGTCTTAACTTCAAGCAAACATTAGTGAATTGCTGTTACCGGTAAGTAACATTCACAGGAGCTAACTTTGCTAATCCCTGCACGCCCCTCAACATGGTGCAAGCCAGATACAACTCTCCTTTAGATGAATTATAATTTCCAGCGTTCCTACTGTACATGCGAGGCCCGTTGCGTTTGTCAGACGGACTTTTCTCCCCTTTGAAAGCTCTCTGTACTGTTCGGCACACAGAGAAAGCGTCTCGCAGTTTGCTATTTTAATCTATCTATTAATCTATCTTCGCCGTTATAAAGTTATAATAATTTACTGAAGACAGAAACTGTTAGGATTGGCATGCATGTCTAGACCGGGCTGTTTTTTGACCACAGTCAACACAGACTGCAAGTTGCGGGTTATGTAAGCTAGCTGCAAGCTGAACTTGACTGATTTGCTGCTCCATATGGAAGAAGAGCCAATATAAACACTTAAAAAGCAGTCAAACTGTGACTTTGAGGTCTTGTAACGATTCAGTGTTGTCAGTTTGGGTTTCAACCACAGATTCACTGAAATAACCAGGCAGTTTAACTTGAATGTAAACCATAATTAAATTTACTAAGGTTTGTGGAGGTAACAGAGACAACATAGAAGTCAATTTTACCCAAATGGGCTGATAGAAACTGGGCCTCACTTGTTCGGTGTCCTGCTTCATTATGTTTGTTAAATCAATGTTTAACTGATTCTGCTGACGGTGAGACAAAGACTTGCTGTTGTGTTTCTGCAGATCAAACATGGCTCTCACACAAGTCTCCTCCAACAAGTGTGCTGGTGGTGTCCAGAAGGTTTTCGAACATGAAAGGTGGGTTACATTTTCACACCTGTAGCCTCACATTCAGCCCAAAGAGTCTTCCACGTCAAGTAAACATGTGACATGAACGTGTTTGTGTTTCTTCCACAGCTCCGAGCTGAAGTGTAAGATGAAGTTTGCCGTCTATCTGCCTCCCAAAGCTGAAAGCGACAAATGTCCCGTCATGTACTGGCTTTCTGGTGAGCTGATAACCGGGTTGGGAGAGTTGAGGAAAAGTTAGCTTTTTCTGTGACTTTGTGCTCACAGGTTCCAGCTTTCAGCAGGGTTTTATGTTTTTCTGAATTTATCAAACTTATTTCACCCCACAAAAAGACCAAATCCGATCAAATTTTTCTTTAATGATTCCTCAAACACGTTCTTCTCTTTATATAGTTCAGAATTTTGTAGCATTTAGTAAATGTGTTTTGAACAGGAGAAAAGATTTGCAGGAGATGATGAAAGAAATGTTTAAAAGATTTTAACCAAGAAAAAAAGAGAGAAATTATTATTTCATTAAATGATTTACGCTCCATTTATCCAGTGGGGACATAGTGCAGATTGTTGTGAAGTTTTCTATTTTTTATTGTTTTAATTGTTATTTTTAATTTCTTATTTCACTCTTGTTGCTTATTATTTGTTATGTAAAGTGACCATGGGTTTCTTGAAAGGCGCTTTAAATAAAATGTATTATCATTATTAAGTATAATGATGCATAATAAAGTATGAACAGTCATCCAGGTGAAAGTAACCACCTGATTAGTTAGGAAAGCTAATATAACTGGATAATAAATTAGAAGTAATAGAAAAATTATGTGTTGTTTAAATACTTTACAAAATGTTAAAAATATTTACCAGAATAACAACAATGTTAATTTAATATCAGCAAGCTCTCCTGTTTCCTCAGATTAAAATTTCTAACTTATACTGATAGAGTATTTGATTTAATTTAACTAAATCCTTGAATCTTTTTTCATTTTTTTTTCAATATGAATGATTATTTCCAAAATGAAAATTAAATGTCTACCAGTTTCACTTTATTGCAACATTATTTTGACCTTATTCCACAAGAGTCTGAGTGGAGCTCTGTGGCTCCACAGGAGGCACAAATAGAGGCCACAGTCTCCAAAACACTTGTAATAACTTAGTTATTTATGCAGTAATTAATACATGAATGTATTAATTTCACAGATTAATCTCTCTGCAATAATGTATTAATATTGATAGCCCCAAAATCCCTAAATTTATTTGATAAATGTAGGCTTTGTTTTTTTTTTTTTTTTTTTTTTCCCCACTATTATCTGGCAAGCCCCTGAAATTATCATGCCACCCACATTGGTGTCCCCACCCCCAGTTTGAAAACCACTGCTCTAAAAGGTATTAACAGGTGTGTTAAAGATAATGACAACCAAAGTTATTCTCAGGTGGTTTTTTTTTTTAAATCTATAAATTTTTGATAATGTTAGTTTTGTTGTATTATTTCATTATTTTATTTATTTTTAAAATAGTTCTAATTTATTGAGCTGCCAACGGGCTAATCCTGGTACAGTCTAGGCCAAGGTGCTGGAAACTGAAAAATCTAGAAGAAGAGAGACACTTGCATCTGTGTAGTAGTAGTAGTAATAGTAGTAGAAGTAGCAGTAGTAGCAGTAGTAATTCTTCTTCTTCTTTTTTATTATTATTATAACAACAACACACACACACGTTTATTTTTATATCCCCGTGGGGTACATCCATTGACATAATGCATTCCCTAGCCCCTTACCCTAAACCTAACACCCATAACTGATTGCTTAAACCTAACCCTTGTCCTCATCCTAACCAAAACTTAATTGTAACTTAATCTCTAAAACATAATCTTGACCCTCAAAGCGGGGTTTGTACCCGTGGGGACCAGGAAAATGTCCCCACAAGGGCAAGACGTCCCCACGGTGATGGTAAAAATCCAGAACATGGTCCCCACAATGTTGCAAAAACGTGCCCACCCACACACACACACACACACTCACATATATATAAATTTTTATCATATATTACACAAATGCAAGTGTGCAAAAATCTTTTTTTCTCCTTCATTTACTCGTTATTTAAATTTAATGTGTAAATTTACATTTAATTTCATTTATATATTTATTTTATTCATCAGATGTTTTAATCTCTATTTTTAGCTTGTAGAGATGTGGAAGGTGGTTTTATCAGGTAAAAGATGTGATGCTGAGAACGTCTGAATCCTGAATAAAACTGGTTTTCTTCAGCTGTGAGTGTGTATATGCGTCTCATCTTCACACCTCATGGCGCCTCAGCGAGGATGGAAGTGAGATGTGAGGATAAAACGACGACTCCTGCTCGGTCGTGTCCGGCTGGAGCAGTGCTGGTCTGCAGGGTTCAGCTGCGAGGTGGAGGAACACCCATCCTGATCCGGTCTCATCGTTTCTCTGCAGGCCTGACGTGCACGGAGCAGAACTTCATCACCAAAGCTGGCAGCCAGCTCGCTGCAGCAGAGCACGGCATCATCATCGTGGCTCCGGACACCAGCCCACGTACGAACTGCGTAACGCGAGCGCATGTTCCCGCTGGGGGGTCTCTGCTCCACTGACGCTCTTCCTTCCTCCTCCAGGTGGCTGCAACATCGAAGGTGAAGACGAGAACTGGGACTTCGGCACAGGAGCCGGTTTCTACGTGGACGCCACCCAGGACCCCTGGAAGACCAACTACCGCATGTACTCGTACGTCACCGAGGAGGTGCGACGGGTTTACGTCACTTCCTGCCTCCGCTGGGTCTGAAGATCATCTTTGTTTATAATTCTTTTTTTTTTCTCAGCTCCCAAAACTGATCAACGCCAACTTCCCCACCGACCCGGAAAAGATGTCCGTCTCCGGCCACTCCATGGGCGGCCACGGGGCGCTCATCTGTGCCCTGAAAAACCCCGGCAAATACAAGGTGCTGCATGAATCTTATTTAATACGGCACATTCATGAACATCAATAAAACATGTACCGTATTTTCCAGACTATAAGTCACACTTTTTTTCATAGTTTGGCGACTTGTGCAACTTATCAAAATATATACAATTTAGCATGTTTTTAAGTCAAGGAGTAAACATTTCCGTCTAATGTCAAAAGAGGGCGCTCTGAGCTTGTGACAACGATATTCTGCTCCAAGGACACATTTGCTGTGTTTGAAATCGCTCCCTATCACGGATGTAGTGCACTATATCGTGAGCACGCCATTTTGTAGTGTTGTTTGAATTCTGTTCACTACTTTTCATCCACTACATCGTCCACCATAAAATACCCACAATGCACTGCGAATATAAGTGTACAAGCGATGTACCCTACATTTTACTCCTGTATACCACAATGCAATGCGGCCGTGTTTTGTGATCGCAGAAGAAGAAAAATGTCGAAGCAGCTGTTCGTATAAATAAATGTAAGTAACGTTAAAGTACCAACGTTTGCTTTAGTTGCGTTGTTTTTTTTTTCCCCCCTCTTGCCTGTTTTTTTAAAAATAATATTTTTTTCTTCTGCATCTCTTTTTTCAAATTATAAATTAATTAAAAATAAAAATTAAATTTATTAATAATTTAAAACTATAAATATCCATCTCCCTTTTTTTAGTTTTTTGTATTTTTATCCCTTATCCTTTTATTTTTGGTAAGATCATCATTCAAATTTATTCAACATCTTTCCCTTTTTATTTTTTTTATTTCCATTTTTAATTCTAATCCTCTTTCCTTTTTCCTCCTTCTCCTCCAACAACCAAATAAAAATCCTTTCCCCACCCCCCCCCACCCCCCCCCACTCCACCACCCCCTCCCCCACAAGATCTCTGGCTTTCAAAAAACCTATCTAAAAACACTCTCACTTTGCAGTATGCCACCACACACGTAGGAACGTGTGATCTGGTCAGATGAAACCAAAATAGAACTTTTTGGCCTGAACGCCAAGAAGTATGTTTGGCGCAAAGCCAACACAGCTGATGATCCAGCTCATACCATCCCTGCCGTGAAACATGGAGGTGGGAATATAATGCTATGGGGCTGTTTCTCTTCCTCCGGTCCTGGTGAGCTTGTCTGTGTGCAAGGGATTATGAATAGTGCAAAATACATCAACATCCTGGAGGAAAACGTCTTCAAATCTGCAAAAAGCCTGAAGCTTGGGAGGAAGTTCACCTTTCAACAGGATAATGATCCAAAACATACGGCTCGAGTGACACAAGAATGGTTCAGGAAGAAGAAAGTGAAGGTTCTAGACTGGCCCGGTCAAAACCCAGATCTCAACCCAATAGAAAACCTGTGGAGGGATCTGAAGATTGCTGTCCACCGAAGGTCACCAAGTAACCTGACTCAGCTGGAGCAGTATTGCAAAGAGGAGTGGGCGAAACTGTCCAAGGACCATTGCACAAAACTCATTGCTGGCTATCCAAAGCGATTGGTAGCTGTTATTGCTGCCAAAGGAGCTGCAACCAAGTACTGATTGTGACTTAATGACTTAGTGTGAATACTTTTGCAACAATGACATACAAACTTATGCAACCTATTCATAGTAAAGAGCGCTTACGAACAAGAACAGTGATGGATTGTTGAGTTTGTGCCATTTCCTTTCATATAAAAAGGTGAAACCCACTTTTGCTTTGTTCTTTTCTGAGCAATTTAGTTTTGGTCATGGGTATGAATACTTTTGCAAGCCACTGTATGGTCCAGGAGTGGTGGTCTGTGAGGTTTGATGCTCAGCAGGAAAAGTATTTACTTGCTGCATTTCCTGCAGGCGGTGTCGGCGTTCGCCCCCATCTGTAACCCCATGCAGTGTCCCTGGGGCCAGAAAGCCTTCTCCGGGTATCTGGGCTCCGACAGGTCCACATGGGAGGTAAAACCATCACACAACAGAAACCTCTGAGCTGTTACATGAGAGCCAGAAAAAAAACCTCGAGGAAAGTGATTCTCCGCGCTTCAGTAACACAAATGTCTTTCAGGCGTACGATGCCACCGTGCTGGCGGCGGCGTACTCCGGCCCGCAGCTGGACATCCTCATCGATCAGGGCCGGGACGACCAGTTCCTGTCGGCCAGCCAGCTGCTGCCAGACAACCTGATCGCCGTCTGCTCCGAGAAGAAAATTCCCGTCGTCTTCAGACTGCAGCCGGTCAGTTCCTGCTCACATCTCTTACTCTCTCTCTTATTTCACCTTTTATTTTATTACTTTTTTAAATTTATTTTGTGGATGCAGTTGATTAACCAAATATTTACAGTTGGGATGCACAATATAATTGGTCCCCAATCCGTATTGGCCAATATCGGCCACCCCACCAATATTTAACCGATCAGGCTGCTGTTTCTAAAGTTGGAAAAAAAAAAAAAGAAAAACAAAAACTTTTTTTACAGACTTTAAAACTTCTAAAAACAGTTTCTTTTAGGATGTTCTGTGTGAACAGAGTTTATACTCAGCCATCTTTGTACCAAATACCCCGTTATGGTGTTTTTTTGTTTTTGTTTTTTTTTCTCGGGGGAGAAGAAAATCCAGGGTCGTTCTACGAAATAATGCCCACATCCTATTAATGGCAGTTGTTCAAACAAAACTAAGTTTGACTTGGTATACACAACGCAAGTTTAGGTTTTTTTCTAATTTTGCACAAGGAATGAATATTACATAATTTGTTTTCCAACTTTAACCGATATTGTTACCAATATTATCAGCCACATGAGTTTTAAAATATCGGCATATCGGATATCGGCCAAAATTCCAATATTGTGTATACCTACTTTGCAGGGTTCCCGCACAAAACTGCATTTAATACCTAAAAGTACTTAAATTTGACAGTTTTGGTCTTAAATTTCATATGGTAGGTCTTAAATCATGACAAGCTACAACAGATTTCTGTCACTTAGAAAACTGACAGCAGGAAAGAAAAACCAAACAGATCCACGTGTTTGTCCCAACCAATAAATCTTGACAGACTGTATATCAGCCAATCAGAAAGAGTCAGAAATGTCTGACACGTACATCTTGAACTGACGGTAGTTCACTAGTTTCCTCCATTTCCAACCTAAACGTTATAAATCAGGAAAAGAACTGCGGACGTTGCAGGTAGAAATTGTCGGAACATTTAACCCAACACACACACAGGAAACCTTTATTTATGTGTGACAGAAAGCAAGCTTACACTGCAAGTTTTGTGGATTTGTGCGTTTTTTGTTAACATACAGTATATGCAGTCTCTCTCTGTGTGTGATTGTTGTTCAGTCTCTTTTCGATATTATCTTTGTATTGTAGAGGGATTTGTGTTTTTGCCAGTGTGGCTGTGAAATGACCATAAAATTCTAAGTGGTCCTAAAAAGGTCTTAAATTGAACTTGTAAAACGTGTAGGAAGCCTGTATTTAGCAGCTTAAAATCACTAAAGATTCTTAGTTCCTAATTTTCCTCCTGCAGGGCTACGACCACAGCTACTTCTTCATCTACTCCTTCATGAACGACCACATCAAACACCACGCCAAGTACCTGAACGCCTGAGCCGCTGCCGCTTCGCCGTCCGTCCGTCCGCCCCGACGCTGCCGCTCTGCTGCCACCGACCTGAACCTGGAGAGCTCTTCCTGCTGCAGAACCAGTCCGTCACTGACGTGTGAAGCCTTTGTGCCTTCAGTGTGAACAACCTGCCTGAAATCTGAATGAAAATGGAGACTTTCGTGGTCATTTTTGTCATTTCTGGTGTGAGCCAGCGTTTGTAGCCGCAGGATGTTTTCCTGAGACCCGACATGGACGGGTGGATTCATTGTTTTTGGTGTAACAGAGCGATGTCAGTGAACAGTCCCATGTTTTCAAATAAAATCCTTAAATCTTTCTTTGTTTACTCATTTTGATGAGGCTGATGCTGCTGTCATGACCACAGATGTTTACAGCTGAGGGTGGATGCAGTTCTGGTGTAGTCGGGATGAGGTCACAATATTTCCAAAGTGACACTCTAACTCCTCCAAATGTCTTAGCTGGGTAGTGTGATAGTTGTGGACATGTATGGGGTGAATCCCATTTCACCCCCTTAGCCCTTCCCCTCCGTTTTGCGTGTTCATGTGTAGGGGTAGGGGTGTCCCAATACCTGTAGGATGGAGTGGAAGGGCTAAGGGGTAGGGCTATATACCCCTTCAAACGAAGATTTTCGAGAGCACACTTCAAACGAAGGGGTATGAAAATCACCGGGACGATGGCTGCTACCGAGTCCAAAAACATCCACAAATGTAAATATTTCTCCATAAATAAAGTTTAAAAAGTGTGACAACCATTATATAGTCTAGTTTAATGCTGTTTAAATGTTTAACAGTCATTTTTCAAAATGCACATGAAAAAAATTGCAGTACTACATTGACGCTTCAGTTATATAAACGCTACCAGGCTGAAAACCAGCGGTGCTCTGCAGCCCTGATAATCTAGATGATCAATAAGAAATTCGGCAGCATCGCTGCTGGTCTTCATGGGATAAAACACAGGCAGGGATGTCATGCAAAAATCGAATTTGCTTGTTAACGTTAATCCACAGCTGTAGACGGCTTGATTTCTCCAGATTTGCGCCAACAGCTCAGCGCACATCTGCTTACACACAAGCCGGCGGAATCACTGATGACGATGTGATTCTTGAAGGGGTGTCCCAATTTGAAGGTTACTTTCACCCCTACCCCTTGTAACTTCGTTTTAAGTGCAAGGGCCAAGGGGAAGGGGGAAGGGGTAGGGGAAAAAAGAGATGGGATTGGGCCATGATATTTAATCTCTTTAGAAATTATTTTCTTACCTGTTCCAGTTTAAAACATTTGAATATAACTTCAACATAAAAGTCAATATTCTGAGATGAAAACAAATGTTTAGTTGTATTCTTGGTCTACGAGGTTCTGCCTTTTTTTCCTGTGAGTTTTCATGACTTCTTTACGGCTGCTCATGTTAAGATCCTGAATCAGGGTCTGGTCTGGACTAAATCCAGTTGGTTGAATGGTCTGATTGGCTCGTCGGTATGCACCCTGCAGATAATTTTCCTCTCGTAACTGCTGACTCACTGCCTCACCTGGACTACACACTCCTCATTCAGATCAACCGAACTGCTCATCAAGTTCTTTGCAAGCTGCTAACGAGCCATTTATCTGAGTCAGGTTTGTTTAAGACCCTGTCTCAACACCCGCTCTTCCACGAGTGCGCGCTCCCGTTGAGGGGTTGAAGTGTGTCCCAATGGGTTTTATGCACATCTCCAATAGCCTGGTACACCAGCCTGACTAACGCCATGTATGAGATACACGGCGGTTATCTGCTTCTACATACCAGAGAAGAACAAGTGTTCTGACCAACAGAGCTTTTTACATAAATGTGTGTTTTGTTTCAATTCCACAAAACTGCTGCCTGATCAGAACATAAGGCACTTGTGTGATTTATACAGGATTATACTAAGACACATGATTAAAGATATTTTAATAAAGTAAAATAGCACAAATTTCTTTCACAATGGAACGGGAGATTCTCATCATGGATGCAGGAACTGTGTGATGTCATCATGTCAATATGGAGAAAAATCTCAGGAATGTTTGGCACCAAGAATGAAGGCAGTTCTGGAGGAAAAAAAGGGTCCAACCTGCTACTAATGAGGTAGACCTGATAAAGCAGGCCGTGCGGATGTCAAGTCATTAATGTTTGTATGTTATCTAACACTCGTTAAGGACCGGATGACTTTTAATAAGCTTACAATTGTGCTTTTCACAGAATTTAATAAAATTAATCCCCATTTCTTAACCGCACTCTCATATAAAGACAAGTCAACCAGTCCGCTTGTTTTCACTTGTGAGGTCTTTACTGATAAAGTGATGAGAAAAACAGTACAGTATATACAGTATTCACAGCAGTTAAGGCGACGTTACAGGGACAATTCATGCATGCTGTACAAAAAAATTACACAAAAAAAGTTCACAAAGAGTTACAAAAGGACGTTACATCAAAAGTTGGACAAACCTGAAGTGAGGTCACATAAAAATAAATTTGCTCCCAGCCAGAAAAGTACAAAAACACATGTGAGTACAGGCCGTTTCTGAACGATATTCATACAAAAGAAGACATAAAATAAAAACAACTGCTTTGCATTCAGCAGGCACACATGTACACCAGCATCACATTTCTGACCTAAACTTCATCGTGTCGTTTGAAAGGTGATTTAAGATTTTCCCAGTTGCCAAAACAAAGATATAAATACACGAGTTTAAAGTGCAGAATCTGTCAGGAAGCGTGTTTATTTGTCTTTCCTGAAGCGCAGAGACGATGTGATGTGCACACAACTGTGATGATGTGAAAAAAGATGGAGGCTGAAACCATCAGCTCCCTGAACAATCTCACAGCTGAGCTCTGTTCCCAGCCTCCGGCAGCCCGGCGGTGGTCCTCACCGGGAATGCGAGACGCGCCGGCCGGGAGGAAAAATAACACTGTTGTTAGAAATGAGAAGCACGGATTTAAATGGATATACTGATTTGTCTTTACCGAGCTGCCTGTAGTGTTTTCTTTGTTTCACGCTGTGGAAACAGGCCGTTCTCTGAGTAATACAGTACACAAACCATCAACAGGAAATCCTTGCGATAAATAATATGTACAACTTCTAGTACATTTAAATAAAGACATTTATCACAAGAAGGAAGGTTTGTTTTGGCAACTGTTGAATCCGTCCAGTGGAAGTTTTTTATCATCTTCACTCGTCTTTTTTACTGCTGAATCTTTAAGTAGCTCAAGCTTTGGATATCAAGCTGCATAAAAAATAAAACAACAATCTCTCCCATTCAAACTAATCTGACATGTTCTGGCATTCAGAAGCACAACGTGAAGTCAGACTTTTTAGAGGTTTTAAAGTGACAGTACGCAGATTTACAGTCATTGTGCAGGTTTTGGTTTGTTTAGAGGTGAAGTGATTGGTCCAAATTTAAAAGATCAAACATGACATCTCTGTTTATCAACGTGCTTGATAAAGACGCTGAATTAAGTTTGAGCTGAAGAGATGCCGCCGCGGTTTCCCTTTGCTTTATAAAACCAATCAGAGGTGACTTGGTGCTGCATCAGTGTGCGCTTCCAGATGACAGAGGCCATGTTTTCATGTGCTAAATTTATTCAGTCAGGTCACAAATGTGATCCACCTGCACTATTTGTATCAGTCTGAAAGTTATCACGATGTGCGTTTACTTGCATCACGTCTGTACAGAATAAATCATGTTGACGAGCAGAATCATACACTGTCGTAAGGTATGCTGGCTGCACAGCTAAAGATGAAAAAATGTCCTGCAAGGGCTCTTAAAGTCTGCTCAAAAGATCATAGGCTACCCTCTGCCCTCCTTGGAAGACGTCGCTGTCCGCTGTGGTCTAAATAGGGCAAAGAAAATCCTAGTGGACCCATCACACCCTGTCTGGGGTATCTTTGACCTCCTGCCCTCTGGTAGCAGGTACAGAATCATTGGCAGTCGGATGAACCGCCTCAGCAACTCTTTTTATCCTGGGCGATTAGGCTTCTAAATGCCTTAGCCTTTAATTAAAACATTTTTTTTAAATAGGTCTACATCATTATTTATTGATATAAGTTATTATTATACTTTATGTATCTGCTCTATTGTTTCCTTGTGTATGTTTTTATGTGTTATGGCACCGTGAGGGAGAAAGGTCCATCCAATTTCATTGCGACAGCTGTCATAATGCCAATAAAGATATTCTATTTTATTCTCACTGACGTTCCGGAAACCGTAGAAGAAAAAAAAAAACGTGATTTCTGATATAAAAAAAACACAACTGCGCAACATTTCTCTATTTATTTCAGTTTCACTCTAAAAAATTCAAAATTCCTTTAAAATCTCAAGCAATCTATTTGTAAGACCTACTGACCAACTGACCAATTTAACCGATGAAGTGTTTAAATATATATTTTTTTATATCAATGGTTTGTTTCGTGCAAATGAGCTTTATGAAGAAAATGTTTCTCATTTCTGATGTCTCTCATATTGCTCCATTCATACACATCAAAACCTCTCACAAACAGCGTTACAACTGCTTCTGTATGAAGGATCGGGATTTGCTGTTTATTTGGCAAGAAAACACTAAACACAGATGAGACTATGTGTTCACAAAGTTGACCTGAAGTGGCATAAAAAGCTAAGCCCTACAGTTGGAATTTGGAAGCCTGGATGTCCAGAGGGAAGTTATCAGCCTTTACAGCCCTCTGACAGAGCTACTGCGCGTACGCATGGCATCAGCGTTCACCGGTGAGACGTTAGCGTGGAAATATGACACTTACAGAATACAGCCTATATCTCATGTTACCATGTGAACACCTGTGGCTTCCTGACAAATGTGCGGTGGCATGTATACGTACAAATCTCATTTTCTTGTGGGTGCGGCTTTTATTCAGGTACGATCAATGGTACGGAGAGTACGGTCGTAGCTTTGTTTAACTTTGCTCCATCTACAGAGGTGTCAAAAGTAGAAGTAAAAGAAGTTGTCGAGTAGGAATCCTGCATGTAGAACAGGTGTTTTCACTAACGAGCTCCTCTACCTGCAGAGGAGCTAATTAAACCCAGCCGGTTCTGTGATTGGTTGGAAACACTGCCGGGCAGAATTACTTTGTACTTCTGGCCTATTTTTGACACCTCTGGTCATCTATATCTACACTGAAGCTCGGCTGCAGTGGAACTGTAGTGTTCAGAGACGGACGAGTAAAAAATGACTGAAGAGCAAAACTCAAGTTTCCAACACGCTGCTGGATGGAGGAACCACTTCAGAGCTTTCCAGCTCAACTGGAGGAATCATACTGCAGAATTTCACTGCGTACTGCTCCTTTAAAACCTCTGTTTCTGCAATGCCACATGTTTCAAAAAGCCACACACACACACACACACACGGATACTGTTGATGCAACACGCTGTAGAATGAGGCATCAACAGTGAAGTAAACCAAACCCACCCTGAGTCACACAGTTTGTAATCTCACACAGCAACATCTCCGGCCTGAGACACACACACGCACACACACACACACACAGCTGCTTCAGCACAGTCAGCAGGCCAGACCAACGTTTTGCTGCATTAACCTCAAATTTTCTCTGCGAAGCTGCAAGAAAGGAATCAGATCTTTGTGTTGGAGCTTTTAAAACTCAGCAGTTTAAAGTAAAGTTATTAAAAAGGAGTAAAAATTCCTCCCAGGCTCAAACAGCGGGAGGCAGGAGAGATCCTCTCTGGGTCCGCTTCATACTGACGTCTAAATATGGAGAACACACCTCTGACATGCTGACAGGGAATCACTAACTGTGTTTACATGGACAGAAACGTCTTCCATCCGATGAAAGCTTCAAATGAAAATGCTTCCAGGCTGGAGAACGATCAACCAGGTGGAACGTGGGCTTGTTACAAACAGACCTACTCGCTTTCTGTGGAAAATAGAAAAACAAACTTCTGCAATCTTTAAAGAGGAGGAGAGTCCAGCCATAACTCTGAGTGTCCAAAGAGAACATTAATTATCCAACAAAACAAGCCGTCATGGAACGGTTTAGTTTCCCTGTTTCTACGTCCCGTCTCCGGCACGGCAACGTCAGTGTTTAGAAGTGTTTTCAACTTTACTGGACTGTTAATCTAATTAAAAGTGGTCCATGTAAACACAGCTGCTGTTAAAGGTAGAGTTCAGAGTTTTCCCCCTCAAAATAAACGCTAGACTTGTGCAAGTGAAATCGTCTCAATCCGCACCTTCGGGCCTCTACTCTCATGTGGTGGTGAGCTTGTCTGCAACTCCCTCTTCCCTGACTGTGTCCAAGTTTGAGGGCTCCGTTCTTCAAGGGCCGGATTTGATGCTTACGTCACCGCGATGCAACAAAGATGTCCAGATTCAAAGGCTCCTTCAAATGCAGCCTACAAATGTGGCCTTCTTTTCCTCAGATTTTAAGGATGGTCTGATGTATCTTTCGAGGCAAACTCATCCCAAGATGCATTGCGGGCTGAACAGGACATTCTCCTGCAGAGGTGTCTAAATTTAAGAGATATTTTCTTTTTATTATATGATTTTATGTATGTGCATAAGTTAATATTATGGTCTTCAATTTGCTATTGTCCATGAAATTAGTTGGCATGTTAGCATGAGACTCTTGAAATCTTGTAAACTTTACAAAATAAATTTACCTGGATTTGATTTTCTCTCAGCCGGAGTAATAAAATATGCCTCCCACGGTAAAGCTGCTGTAACTCCTTAAAATGAGCAGAACAATGATAAGGCTGATACTTTGGAGCTTCATTTTGCTTCAGTTTAGCACTGTCACAGTTGCTAGGCAACAAGAGATATACAGAGGAGGGTAGACCGTTCGAATTTAACAGCCTTACGTGGTCTATGTAGACAGGGTAGGACACGTCCTTATAAGGACCTAGCCCCTGATTCTGGACACAGACAGAATTGTGTCTTTTCCTTTTGTTTTGGTGTCTTCGGGACGTTTCTGGGCAGAGATTGCGTATTTGTCTCTGCACTCTGTGGGGATAAACTCATTGACTGGAGCAGACACCAGATTCACTCAAATTCTGCGGCAAAAAGAGTTTAGATGTGCACACTGGAAAACCAGGGTTAATACTGGTTTGGTTTCCCTGCTTCCGAGCTTTGAAGGAGATGCTTGGACGAAGAGCAACGCGGCCATTAGCCTGAGGGGAGGGGATCTAAGTTTGGGTAGTGTCTACAAACAGAAACGGGGGAAACTCTGGATTCAACCTTTAACATGTAGAAAATGATCCAGGTTGTGGATGGAGGACGGGCTAATTCTGTTCTGAGCTCTTCTGGACTATTTAAACTTCGTCCTCAGCTGCCCGATCCATCCACGACTTCAGCTGCTCAGAACGTCTGAAACAAAGTGACTGGTTGTTCATTTCTACAAACACCACTTGTGTTTTGGCACATTAACAAACTGCATTTCACATAAACACATGAACTAATGGCTGACCGAGTCCTTCAGGTCTGTTTTCACGAGCAAACACTGATTAGTGACACGTGTGAAGGGATGCAGACCAAACAAAGTCCACTTCAGTCCAGAAACACAGATTATTGTCCCCACAGTTTAACACAGACACACCTGCAGCAGGGACATGCAGAGCTCCACAAAACTTGTAGTAAAACTTTATAAAACATAAACAATTATACCTAAAATATATTAGAGAAAAATAGTTTGGGCTTTTTTTGTCTTTGCTTTCTGACTCTATACAACAGCTCAAACTCCAAAAGTTTCTCAGCTTCTCTTTATATTATAAATATCTCCAGGTTTAAATATAAATTGCAGATAAAAGCTGTCTCCCTCTTGTCTTAAGACTTTAGTATTTTGGTTTTATTCTCTTCAGGGAAATGAGAGCAAAAGAGTTGCAAAGTCCAGAAACACTTCACCTGAAAGCTCAGCTTAAAAAATCTGTACAGTTTCTAAAACCATTTAAGTTTGCTTAAATGATGTGTGCATAGACAGCGTGATCTGGAGTGGAGGTGGAAGACTAAAGGAAGGTAATTAAATGCAAACACCTCTACCTCTAATTTCAAATGAAATCCCACTTTTTAAAAAATGTCCTGAAGTGATGATTAGAGCCACAACCGTGCAGAGAACACAGACTTTGAGAGAAGAAAAATGCACATTTCTATAAATTTAAAAAAAAAATTTATCTAAAAATTGTGGCATTTTAAATAGAAGTCAAAATCTTAGAAATCGCAGAACAATACTGAATCTGGTGACATTTGAAGGGATACTGTGTGACTTTTGGCCACTAGGGGCGCTAAACCAGTAACGTCCCACAGACAAGATAACACATCCATGTTTTGTAGGGATGTTCAACATTGTTTTTTTTTTCCCACCGATATCCGATATCAACCAATACTGATCTATGCAGAAAATCAACCACATTCTAAACCGAGAGCAAAGATCCCAAAATAGCCTTAACTCAGCCAGAGGAGTTCATTTTGGACATCTGGCTGCCAGATATCAGATACTAGCAGGTATTAGCCAACATGTGGCTAATTAAAATGTTTCTGACAACTTGGCAACCTAATCAACAACTTAAAACCAGACATATTATAAGCAGCTTCAAAGCAAGTCAGTCTGTAGCAGCAACAGCTGCACTGTAGTCATGACTCAAAGGAATGCTGGGATATGAAGTTCTTCCAGGATAACAGGGACTTTTCTCCATGGACCGCTGCTAATGGAACAAGATCTCGCAAGATTTTGCAACAGAACAACTGTACAAATTTCAGTCTGCAAAAACTGATACCGATATTTTCTGATATCACATGTTAATGCTGATATCGGCAATAATATCGGAAATCCCTAGTGTTTTGGAGTCATGTTTGCAGCCCACTTGCAGCTGATTTGGAGTCATGGAGCCACAGAGCAAGTTGCTCCAGGTCACATGATCCAAGGAGAGACGGATCCGTTCCTGCAAATTTACAAGGTCTGGTTTTTGAGGAGGGAAGCCTCAACATTGTTACATTATTACATTATTAATGTCATAAAATGTTATATTTGGCTGATATTTGGGTCAAAAGTTACATGGTATCCCTTTAAAAGAAAACAGCCTGTAATTAAAATTGTTTCTTTAAAATTGACATTTATGCTTCATTTCTCCCAAATATCAGTCTCAAACTGAAGCTTCTTACTTTTTCCTGTCATTATAACCTTAATATTTCACCCCCCCAAAAAAGAAAGAAAAATTTGGTACCAGCCAGTGTTTAGATTTTCTTAGTCAAACTAAAACCAAACAGTTGTGAGTTGTGTTGATGCTCTTCAGTTTACCTGAACACACAGGACTCTGGGAGTCTTCATGTTCGCTCCCCTTCCACCTGAAATAGATCCATGATTTCTCTGCTGGGCGTGATCTTACAGTTCCCCGTTATGAGTTACTTGAGAAAATAAAAAACAGTTTCTGTTGAGTTCAGTTCCCTTCCTGCATCCTTAAATGAAACGAAAGCACGCTGTTACTGAGAAGGATGCAGAGCGAGTGCAGCGGCGAGCTGTGGCGTGGTGGGGAATCACGTCAGTATGCTGGTTACAGGAGTCAGTCGGGTGGAGGCTCCGCCCACCTCCCATGCTCACGTCAGGAGGGAGTGTTTGGAGGAGGCCTCGTCCACCAGAGCCTGCACCGTGATGCACACCTTCACCAGGCCCTTCTCCTCCAGGATGTGGTGAGGAAGACACAGTTTGTCCTGGGAGACAAGAGGAGGAGGAAGGATGGAGGAAAACACAGCAGAGAGGGAGGAAAGAAAGGAGTGAAGGAGCAGATGTAGAAGAGACAGAAGATTTAGACACAACGCCGGGAAATATGAGCTGTTAATGTACAACATGTGAAACTTTTGACAGCTGCATCTTCTAAAAAAGTTTTTTAAAAAAAAAACTAACATTTTTATTGAGCTTTCATTTATTTTTCATTAATTTATTATTCATTTTCAATAATTATAATTAAATAAAAATGTGTAAAAATTTAATGTGCAATGTGAGTCTCTGAGTCTCACATCTTCTAATAATAAATAAAACTAAATTAAATTAAGTACATAAATATATATTATATATTGCATACAAATTCATTTCAGTGTTTCATATTTACTCATTTTTATTTTTTTTTTATATTTTTTATCCTATTTATTTATTTTTTTACATTATATAATTTTTTGGGCCTACACAAGTGTAGGGATGTGTAGGTAAGATGCAATATGAAGGTTCAGGCAGTGGGAGGAGGCAAATATGAGCCGATATCCTTGATTTCCAGCCAAATGCTCGCCTCTTTTATCGTCTCCATTTTCATCGTCTGCATCCTGTAAATCCAGGATCACGTGACGGCTGCCGACATGAATCAAAGTTAAAAAGCAAACAACCTCATGCCTGTTAATCAAAGATGCAGAAGAGGCAAAATCATCCTTAAACTGTGTTTATTACCTTTGTTTTCCACTTTTTTTTAAATGCACACGTACAAGTCTATAAAAAATCCATCTGACAGGAATTCTGTTTCTTCCTGTTGATCAACACAGAAACTTTCACGCCAGCAGGTCTACCTGCTGCATCCGTCTCAGGTCTGATTACAGAGCTTATCCAGATTCTGTTGTCATGGATTCAGTGATGATAGTGTCAGATCTGACTGGAATTTTCTCACAAGTTTACATGTTAAAAACACCCACGGACAGGTTCTGTGTTGGTCGGAAAGTTCGTGACAGGAGGAAGCAACCAGCAGTTTTCTGTTTGGATCATTTCACAGAAAAAAAAAAAGCAGAAAAAGGAAACTGAAGCAGGTTTTAACAGGAATGAAGACTTTCTGAAGGCTGATGGAGCCTCTCAGCTGCAGATATTTTCTCTTTTCACAATGTCAAAAAACAAAAACTGATTTCTGTGAATTCATCCAACAGCTGACATTTTTTACAAGCAGGTTCTTTTAGCTTTTCATTCATCTCAACATTACAAAATCAGCAATTTCTCCCATATTTCACTAAATAAACTCATCTGGTCTCTGTAGCCCTTCAGTTATCCCCCCCACATCAGTCTGATTGCATATCAGGAAGAAGCAGAATGGAAATTGAAAGAAGTTTTAAAAAATGAATAAATAAATTGTTCCCATTTTTCCATCTTTTAAAGCACAATACTCCAACACCAACTAAAGATGGATTTAAATAATCAACATCTAGTGAGATATGGCTTAAATCACACATTAGAGAGGAACACACTCTACGGTGATGATCGTCTTCGTGCAGGAAACGTGCTTCACCTTACATCAACTTCCAGTGTGCAGGAACTGCCTGATGTTCAGGCCGTGATACTTCGTTCAAGAGTCAGAGCTTGCTGCTAAGCAAGCAAACGCTGATGCAGAGCTGAAATGTTTGCAGGCAACACTGCAACATCTCTGACTCCAACAGACCGCCTCAAACCATCAAAGTGGCATTAGCCAAAATACTTATGATCATTGTGCTGGTGGTCTTTTGAATATAAAACCAGAAATAAGCAGGTATTAGCCCTAGAAGGTGCATATTTTTGTTCAATGAACGATAATTTTCCAGCTCCAACCTTTAATGTAATCCAAATATGATCCCCTCTGGCTCTAAAGAAGATATGATGAAATCATAATTACAGTTTTGATGATTAGAAAACATAAAATCAAAGCTCCAAACTACAACTTCCTGAAGGCTTCATAAATGGGTATGATGACCTTGACTTTAAGAAAGAAAAATTTGGGAATTTTCAAATAATTGTTTAAACTTTTAATCTGGAATTTGCAAATTTATTTGACATTTAAAGGGACTTAACAAAACTCGCGACTGGAGCTTCAGGTAACTGCAGCCACGATTCAAGCCCTCACGGAAGCGTGCACAAACTTAAGCTATAATGTTGTTTACTAAGCTTTTTCTTTGTAGTTACACTTTAGTGTCTTTCAGTTGATCTGGATCGTTTGCTGACGGCAGAAGAATCCATAACTATCGCTTACAGTGTTTGAATTTACCGCGACCGTCTTCTTCCTGTATCAAAACTCCAGATGTAACGTCATTTGACGTCACGTCCGCAGGGCAGCGCGGGAAATTCAGCCACAGAATTGCAGCACATTTTGCAGCACACAGCCTGTTCAAGGCAACGGAGAGAGACATGGGTGGAAACGTTATTTTTGGTATTTAGCGCTTCATCACCCATTAGTATTAAAGAAAAATGGACATGCATGTTTGTTTTTTTTTAAAATTCCTACCTCTAGTCACTTTAAAAAGATGAGCACAAAGAATTGATATAAGCAAATCTAGGGTTTTCAGTTAGTAATAAAAGCTGGGATGAAGGAAAGTTCATGAATATGCAGAAACAGCGTTCCGGAAGATTCTTTAATCCGCAGAATAATTCTTGATGAGTGAGGGTTCCATGATTGGGTGTAAAAGGAAGACTGAACAAAAACTAAGCTTCAACTGTATTGTAGGAGGAGGAGTCCATACATCTCCCCACCAGCTCATCTCAGATGGACAGAGAGAGAGTGGACCAGGACTATGTTCACACTGCAGCTCAATATTGAATTTTTGCCCAAGTGACTCTCATCAGATTTTTTAATGACAATCTGAATGGTACAAATCCAAATTTTTCCTATCTGACTCAGGCCACTTTCATACATAATCTTAAATCAGATGCATATCTGATCTGTGTTGAAGCATCCGCAGTCTGAAAGCCAAGTCTCATTTCATCCATCTTTGACATCACAAAAGAGAGACAGAGGTCTTACTTCTGCGCGGGAGGAGACGGGTTTCGTGAGATTGAACATAAAACATTGAACGGAAGGTTGAATCTTTTTGTTCTGGCTCTGACTGCACATCAGCCTCAAAACTGATACTGAACAAACATGCTAACGAGTGTAGCATCCATATTTACCTCTGCTAACACAGGGTGTTGTGTGTGATGTCACGTCAGAGGTGTGAACAGTTCATACTGAAGTCTGATGGAGGTTGTATGAAAATGATAGGATGAACGACCACACCAACTAATCGGATTTCGGAAAAAAAAAAAAAAAAAAAAAATCGGAATTGAGCAGCAAGACCTGCAGTGTGACTGTAGCCAAAGACGCTGTGATAGAATGAGTCCAGGTTTCAGCTGCTTTTAAGAAAACCTGACGTTCGCTTCTACATGTCAAAGATTTGAAAGACTGTGGGGGTGCATCGGTGTCCGTGGCATGGGCGATTTCATGTGAACGTACCACGGATGCAGGGATGTGAATGCTGGAAACATACAGATGCTATCCACCACGATGAAGCCCGTGGTCATTACAGAACAACAGCTCCAGACTTTGTTCCATGTGACTCCCAACTGAATTTGGTCAGAGAGGACAATGAAAATCCTGCATCAGACTGATGTTAAATTCAGGCTCAAACACATCAACAAATTTAAGATTGAACTTTTTACTGGATTTAAAAAGAAAATCCTGCATGGTGGGCTACACGGTGGTGGGGTTAGCACTTTGTAACAAGAAAGTCAAAGTTCGAGCCTCGACTGGGGAGGGGTTATGCTGCGTTCCATTTACCTCAGAACTGGGAAGTGGGAACTGGGGGGTGATGTCACACCCGACCAACTTAAGTTCCAGTTCACTGGTAGGAAAATCCTAGCAAAACAAAGTTTTTGCTAAGGCTATTGTTATTAGCTGTTGTTAGCACCGCAGGCGTTGTAGTTCACATAGGCTATACCACATGAAAAATGTGAATCACACTACAGCAGCTCCCCCTACGTCTACACCAAACAATACCACATGTATGACTGATTTAATGCAACAAAAAATAGGCAGAAGTAAAATAAATGTAACATTAGGGAAGCTTCTACAACTGCTAACCCAACTGCTAACACTGGGCACGGCCATCTTTAAATATTTTATGAAAAATTTTTTTTTGGTATGTTTTTCGTTCTTTACTTGGAGGTGGCAGGATAGTCTGACTTTCCGAGTGGGAAATCCCACCTGGGGGTGCCGTTCCAGTTGAAACTTCCTACTCGGAACAGGGAATTTCCAACTTCCAAGTTCAAATGGAACACAGCAATAGTACGGTTCCAACAGCGGCCTTCCTGTGTGGAGTTTGCATGTTCTCTCATGTGTATGCGTGGGTTCTCTCCGGGTACTCCGGCTTCCTCCCACCATCCAAAAATATGATGTTAGGTTAATTAGTCACTCTAAATTGCCCCCAAGAACGAATGTGAGTGTGAATGGTTGTCTGTCTCTCTGTGTTTGGCCCTGTGACAGACCGGCGACCTGTCCAGGGTGTGCCTGCCTCTCAGCTGATAATATCTGGGATAGGCTGCAGCAACCCCCGCCACCCTGAACGGGACAGGCGGTACAGAACATAAAAGAATGGATAGATAAAAAAAAAATTCCAAACTTTTCCAGAACTGGGGTTTATGATTAAAATTAACATCCTTGAAACTCAAAGTTTCAGAATCCTAACTAACTGCAACGTTTCCCATATTTATTAGAATATTAATCGTCACATTATTACAACATGAAACCTTAAATATGAAATCTGGTAGCAAAGAAACTGGTTTAGGACTGGAGCTGGAACATTTGAGCCAAGTAAATCAAACACTAGTGCATGTCCCAGTAAAGACAGGCTGTTTTGTGCTATGTACTGTCCACTATGCACAGCATTTGTAAAAATTGGTAAAAACACAATCTGAACCCTCCCACGAGTCCATTTTTAGGAACAAGATGTTAACACTGACACATTCACTCTCTCAGATGGTCGTCAGTGTTTTTGTCAAGCAGGAGCAAAAGAAGAATTTGATGTTTTAAGCCTGGAAGCTGCACAGATGTGATTATCTCTGCAGGACAACATCTGGAGAAGACATCAGAGGAATAAGTCCGCTTGTCCTGCATTGTAGGGGCCAGTTTATTGCAAAGACAACGACAGAAGGCGAGAAGAGAGGCTTCGGCTCGCGTTGCTGCATTTGTGTCACATGTGACAGGGAAGTAAATGAGATCGGGAAGGGTTCCTTTTTACTGGTCACGTGTCCTCATGCCGTCTATGCCGATCAGATCGCCTCACACAGACTTGTCATTACTCAGCAAGACTTTAAAAACCGCCACAGTACCACAGAAGGAAACGTAACTTCTTCAACACAGAGACAGAGCCTGATTACATTTGTTTCACGGTTCATTCAGACTCTCGTTTGTCCCATGTGACATAAATGCAACAGAAATGAGGAAGAGGAGCCTGGGCAGAAGGTTACGTCAACTCCATCCAACTGTAAGCCACGAACAGCAGAACGAGGCAGAGGATGTGAACCAGGCTGGAGCCAATAACATCCCAGATCTGCCACGCAGGAGGCGGAGTTTGTGTTGTAACGGAGACCAATGAGCGAGTCTCTGACGCCCTGCAGGAGGCGGGGCTTGGAGTAGACATCGCCTCGTCCTGCTTCCTGTCCAGAGAGGCTGTATCCAAGGCAACCAGTGCCCGAACTGAGGCGCAGACTGGCTGCAGGCGGCACTGGATGATGTCATAGGGTGTACAAAGGGAAGACTGGCGCCCCCATTAAGAAAAGTGGAGGGAAGAAATTAGGAAAGAGGAGTCAGATGGAAGAAAGAAAAGAGGGGATGGGGAAGAAAAAAAAGAGAATAGAGGATGGAATAAATTAAAGGATGAGGGATTAATGTTTGAATATAAAGGAAAAGGGATGAGGGCATAAGAGCATAAGAGCAAGGGTGGAAAAACAAAAAACCCAGACAGGTAAGAACAAAAACGAGAGGAAAAGATAAGAAATAAAGAAAAAGATGGATGATGTGAAGAAAGACAATGTTAAGAAAAAACAAAGGAATGCAGTTTAGTGAGCAAAAAGAGTGTTTAGAAATGAAATGGTGGAGGAATGTGATGAAAGAAAAGGGGGAAGCACAACCAAAAGTTCAGAAGAATGAAAAAATAGTGAAACATGAAAGCAGGAGGAAAAAAAGAGGAAGACAATGTGGTGCGATCCAGCCGGAAAGTAAAAGAAGAGAAAGAAAAGGCAGGAAGTTAACCAGTGGGCACAGAGGTAAAAGGTCACGAATTTAAGCAGATAAGGACTTGAGGCAGGCAGGGGTTACCACGGCAACAAGCAAGGATGCTTACTGAGAGGGTTGTGTGAACCGTGGTGCCTGTTGCGCCTTCTTCTCTCCCAGTAAGCAGCCCCGTAAAGACAGGGTGAGGCGGCCGATGGGACAGCCAGTGCAGCAGGCCGGCCGTTAGCGCGCAAGCTGTTAGCGTGTTAGCTGCTGTTAGCATGTTAGCTCAGAGAAGCTTTGCAGAAGCGCCGGCAGAAAAGCGTCTAAGCTACAGGAAGGCAGCAGCGTCCACACAGAGGCTGGAAGCAGTCAGCAAGCAGGGATGGAGGTCAAGTTAAAACATTTCAGTTCCACAACAGAGAAAAGACCAAAATCACAAAGTAAAAAACAAACAAACAAACAAAAATCCAAACAACTTAGCAAAAAAAACCCCAAAAAAAAGGAAAAACCATTGTGAAAACACGAAGAAGTAAAGAAAAAAAGGGGGTTGCATCATCAGATGATGTGACGGTTCAGGTTTAAGCATTTACATGAACAAAGTTACATTATTATTATTATTTTTATTATTATTGTTATTGCAATGGCTCTAACAAACAGCCAGTTTCCTCTTTAACACATTAAACCCTTGAACCAACTGGATTTCAACTTATTTGATCAAAGGATGGGTTCACTTTTCCAAACTGAACAGATGAAAATGACAAAAAAAAACCTTGTGACAAGATGGAAACGGGTCCTTTCCAACCTGTGTGTATTGCTTTTGTGGTGCAATTAATTTTTCTCTTTAGTGTAAAAATGATGTAACTTATCAGCTTTTCAGTGATGCCATCCTCCACCAAGTATCATCTCAGTGGAAACACATTTGCTTTTAGTCTTCTTTCTTGCCCCTCAACACTTGAAACTCTTGAATGTTTCTGAAGTTGCTAATTATTTAGTGTCATTAGTTTATACTGTTGTAAATTTAAATAAAATAAATGTTTTTGTAAGAGTTTGATGAGAAGGTTGGCATCTAATATGAGGGAAGATATTGCGACCATGACCCTCTCTGTGCAGGGATACTAAGTCACTGCATCACATTATTGCTCCTTTAAAGTTCGCCAACAGTCAGATTTTTACACAATAAATTGACACACTTGATGCTACTCACGTCTAAAAGGTGTAAATGATTCGATGTCCTCAGATAAAAGTTTTATCTAAGTCTGGACATAAACACACACGCACAAACACACCAGAAGCCAGCAGCTCGGTCGGCTCTGCCTCCGACCGACCGCCGTTCTGATTGGCTCCTGCCGTGATAGAGGAAGCTGGAAGCTGCAGGCAGCCATGATGGCGATGATGATGATGATGATGTCAGAGCTATTTGTTGATGTAAAATAATCTTACTTAAAACCAGGAGGATAAAAAAAAAGGAAGACGGGAGGAAGTAGAACCATTCCTGAGAGAAGGCTGAGTGGCTCTCCAGCTTCAGGATGAAGATGGAAACTTTGGTCGGATTGTGGGACTTTCATGGCTGAATGACTGAATAGCAGCTCTGATGACACAGAGAAGTTGTTTCACACACACAGAACCATCAGCCTTCCTCACACTAATGGTTTACAGAGAGTGTCCTGCAAGTTCAGGTTTCCAGACGATGGAAGCTGCCAATGTTCTGCCATCAACGGGCGCTTCTTTCTTACTTTTGCAGGAAACTTTCAGACTTCCTTTTACACGTCGTGTCAACAGCGAGTCAGTAACTGGGAAAATGGTCTGACTGGCTGGTGGTCTGATGAACTGGGGGTGTTCTCAGGTTGAAGGTTTCTGGTTATCTGGTTATGCTGGAAGAAGAAACCCAGCGTCTCACTATCAACACGCTAATAGATAAGTATCAGACTCGGTTCAGTCCGGCTCAGGTTGAAATGATCCAGATTGATTCCAGTTTTGGACAGAAGTCTTTAACTCCTGGTTTCATAAGAATGAGAACTTATGAGGAAAAACATGAAACCAGCCCCCAGTTCACAGCGGCCACATCAGGCCACAGAGCGCTGGCAGGTGGAGCTTTCCTCTTACCTCTGGCACGCCTATCTTTCTGCAGGCATCCAAGAAGTTTTCTACGTTTCTCCGACACTTGGCCATACTGAGTTTGGGCTGTAAACAACAACAAAAATCAGATTTATTTACCTACTTTTCTTGTTAAAGGTGCAGTGTGTAAGCAAAATCAAAGGCCAATGGCAGAAAAATGTAATGTATAATTTAGGGATCCACCGATACAGTTGTTTTAGGACCGATACCGATATTTTATCATCAGCCGAGGCTGATACAACCTGCCGATATTTGGGCTCAATATTTGAAGCCAATGCTACATTTGACTCCCAAATTAATTTAATGAAGGATACAACGAAAAGTAATTTTACAACTTTTAATATGAAAAACAACAAAGCACTTCAAATAACTATGTAAAAAAGAAACAGTACACTTGTAAACAATTATATAGAAATACTAAACTTGTAATATATAAATATATATATATATATATATATATATATGTAAAAGTCTATAAATTATGCCTAGTGGGGGTATCAGCCAATATACCTGCTGTATCGGCCGATACCGGTAAAAAAATGTAAATATTGACATAAAATATTGGCCGGCTGATGTTTCGGTCTATCCTTAGTGTAATTCAAAAACTTTTTTTCTTTTGACGTGTAATCGCTTCACCAGAATAGCCGTAATGTTTATTATCTTAGAATAAGCCATATATATCAACTTTCTGTGGGTTCACGTACATGGAGGCTGCCATATTTGTGCCACCATTTTCTCTACAGTGTCCCTTAATGGACAAAATGTTTGTTAAGTGAGAACCCTCTGAACTTTAAAACTGCTGTACCAGCTTTGTTTAATAGAGTTAGATCACATTAAAAGTAGTTACACGTAGTACAGTCATAGCTACAGAGACCACAGGATCCACTCACAGATGAAAACATCTTAATGTCTGGGAGCATTTTGACCACTGATGGCCACCGCACATTCAGAACAGTGCTTGGCATATGATGTCATTGCTATACCCATCTTCACCACTTGATGTCAGTAATTCTTACACATTGTACCTTTAAAATCTACTTCTAATTTGATGTTGACGTACTTCATAGAAAAAATTTCTGGGCCTAAAAGGTGAGACATACCACTGCAGGAGACGGGACGTGGATGCTGGCGACGGAGCGCGGGCGAATATGATTGGCCAGATGGCAGAGCACGACGCCGTCCATCAGAGATGAGCCCAGGTCTTCAGGAAGGACAACTTTCAGTCTGCTTTCGATGCTCTGAGTGAGGATGAGGAGTAACCAACAACAAAAACAGGAATTTAGTGAGTTAGGGTACAAAATAAAATGTTTATCAGCAGCAGACTGGATGAGCCTTCCAGACCATTTCTGCTCCCTTTATGTACATAAACAGGTTCCGAACGTGTTCAGAGCATGTGCAGAAACCCATTTATCTCTGCATGTTACACATCAGTTACCACCGTTTATAATGTACTTTACAAATGAAGCAGATAGGAGATGATGTAAAACATCACCATCTATCTGCAGGGCTTCTTACTACGGATGGGGACCAAATTCTGTACTTTTATTGGTACCTACTGAATTCTGTCGTTCCTACTGATTCACGTAAAATCAAATGGTAAATGTTTTGGTACCTAAATGCTTCCTTGTGAGGGAGAGGAAGAATTGCCATTTCTATGCTAGATGAACATCGGATGCCAAGCCAAGCCAAGCCAAGCCAACTTTATTTCTATAGCACTTTACAACAGCCTTCACTGAACAAAATGCTGAACAACAAAGAAACTTTAACATTAAGCATATAATAGACATAAAATCAGATAAAAATAAGATAAAAGATAAGAGAAAGAGTAACATTAAAAACAATAAAAGCAAATCAATTTAGCAATTCATAGAATTTATAAGTAACAACTCACACTGGATAAAACGCCAAAGAAAACGTCACATGCATGACGTCTGTGGCTGTACACTGCAGCTTCAGTCAGAACAAGCGGCTGACAGAATGAGCTCTTCTGGCTCCACTTCTCTAAAGCTGATACAGATGAAGCGCGCTGTGATATTTACGATGCAAAATGCAAAACAAGCACCGGCAATACGTCTACTCTGAGGAAGCATCTAATTAAACACCATATTCTTCTTAAAGCTCTGTTTCCGACACGTTTCTGCAGCCAGCAGAGAAAAGAAAGAGAGTCGGCGCCTCGGTGGCAGAACACACAGCCAATATTCACAAAGCTGATGTGCAGGCCTCATCTCCCTCCCTCCATCACCCTCACATCCCACACCTTATTAAACTCCTCGTCATGGCGGAGTCTAGTCAGGTCTGCGTCCTCTCTCTGAAGAAGCTTGTTTTGTTGATCCAGCATGACAAAAAACTGTGTTCACCAAGTTAGTAATGAAGGAGAAGCTGGGATTGGTCACTGCAGCAGGCTCAACTTCCATCCACACCTCCGAGCTAAATGCCGCTAAAGTATCAGAGTCTGAGAGCATTCCATCTTTTTTTCTCATTTACGTAATATATCAGTAAGTTTGCCCTCTGTGTACCAGACAGCTCCAACACCACATAGAACAAAAACAGTTGGATTTTCCTGTAATATATTGGTTAAAAATTTTATACTTATATGACATTATGAGAAATAAATCTGTCATTCCCAGAATCACACACAACCAGGACTGCTCACGTGGTTTTTATAAAATTGCATTGTTCCCTTTAAAATGAACCAAACAAAAAAACAAAAGTACCAAAAAGATTGGTACTGTTGGGTACCAGTACAGATTCCCAGGTACTGGCAGTCAGTACTGTATCTGTTTACCCTCCCTATGTCTTCCAGTAAGCATAAAAGCATCAGTTACTTCATAGCTGAGCTCTGCATCCGTGTGCAGACCCGTTCCTCTGATCCTCTGGTGACAGCTTTACTTCTGCTCAGCTGTCACTCTGGATTTCACATCACTGTTGTGAAGCAAAAGACTATGAAATCCTGTTGGAGTGGGAAGAGATCCAAGAGACACCTCTCTAGAAACCCAGCATGGGAAACTTCTTTAAATGAACTCATCTTGGCAGGCATAATGAACTAAATAAAGAGAAATAACTCCAGTCTGAATATGCTAGCTTTTAGCTTGATGCTGCATGAAACAATCTGAAGTCTCGTCCCCAAATCTCACGACTGACCCAACAGATGAGATGAGCTCAGAGTTAGTTTGTAGCGTCTTACGTCTCTCAGCTGCTCCATGAGCTCCAGCTCCTCTCGCAGCTGCTCCATCTTCCGTCTCATGGTGAACTGAGGATCCACGGACTCCAGACTTTTGTGGCTCCGCAGGAACACTGCAGCAGCAAAACGAGACTGTTAACCACAAACTGAGACGCTCGGCTCACATCAGGAGGAAAGCAGCAAGACGAGACCACAGACATCCCAGGAGGAGAAAAAAGTGTTGAAGCTGAGACAAAGCCTGAAAAATAAACTCCGCTTCCCATCTGCAAATAACCCCGTTCACATCAGAAAGAGGGATTATGGTTTCAGTGTTTACATGTGGAATAAGCGTAACAACAGTCACATAACACAAACATAAAAGCACTAATCTGAACTTCTTCATTTAGATAAGGCAGATGATCCGATCTTATCCAGAAATGCCGAAAATCAAAACATACGAAAACTAATTTTCCCCAAAACGTTGTCACTGTGTTACTGTGCAGCAGTCGGCTGTAATTCACATCATCACGACTATTCTACATCAGCCGTGATTGATAGTCTGCTGAAGTATCGTTCATGCTGGTAGATCGCAGCATCATGACTGGGGCAAATCATAGGAGCGGGTGGATTTTTAGTAGGGGTGAAACGATTCGGTTTCCCAACAATTCATATCACGATTCATGGTTTCTGATTCGATTCATGGACGATATTGGTTCATTTAGAACGATATGATCCAATTCAATTCAATTCATTGACTTGAAATCGAATCAGAAAACTTAAATCGTATAGTGAAACTGAATCGTTACACCCCTAATTTTTAAATCCCCGCAGGCAGAAAAAGCACTCAAATGATAATAATAATAATAATAATAATAATAAGAAATAATCATGATAAAGCTTTCATAGTCGACATATGAAGATAAGAGGAAGGGTCACTGCAGGACTTTACAAGGCAAATATGAAGCAATTAAAGATGCACGGTATCATTGGACCGATATCAGTATCAGCTGATATTTGCTTTCAAACTGAATATCAGTATCGGCCGACATCAACTGATATAATTAACCAACATATGACAGTTGCTGTTTGGTGATAAACCTGTGGAATGCTGTTTCTTTTTTTGTTTCTTTTCTTAAACCAGTGGGGCATAACCCTGCTGTCGGGTGCAAACCTCCTATGTCCTTTTTTTTTTTTTTTTTCCCCAGGAAGTGACAAAAACAACCCCCAAAAAAACACGTGGTTTTATAAAACCTGGACACAACATAATCAAACTTTGGATTGAGTTTTTTTTTACATTGAAGTCAATTATTTGATTTTATTAATCTATTTCGTTACTTTTTGAATATTTTCATCACATCAAGCTCACATGAAGTAGAAGGTTTTCTATGATGTAAAATGGAGATAGGAGGTTTGTACCCGACAGCGATGATAAGTACAATGTTATGACATCTCCAGCAACTACTGGATCTGCAGCAGAAGTATTTTTTACTAGTTTTCACAAAGAATGGATATTTCGTCTTTTTTAGCTTCGGTATCGGTAATTGGTCAAATATTGGCATATTAGATATCGGCCAAAAATCCAACATCGTGCATCCTTAGAAGCAATTTGATTCACATCAGCTGCAAACACGGTGCACAGGAGACGGTACAAAATGACTGGAAACCCTGGGAGACTAGTCAGAGTGTGTGTGGAAGTGGGTGCAACAGGATTAACGACACAATACCAAACAGAGCTTGTGTTTAATTCATCATATGATGTCCAGCCTACATTCCTCGTAGATCAGATCTGATCTTTAATGGCTTCCTGGAAGTCAGTGGGATGGACATTTATAAATGTGACCCATGAATAAAAATAGATCCAATCAATTCAATTCTGTCATTGGCTGAAGAGAGAAAGTTCTCCTCTAGATCCAGTAAGATACTTTAATGTGGCTTGAAAATGAGAAGAAATTACGATTTCTTCTTAAAGTTTCATGTATTTATTAGTCAAAGTTAATCTGCCATTAAATTTGATGCTTTGAGGTCAACATTAAACAGAAGCAGAATATTTGAATGCGTCTTTATAAACAGTGAAGGGAGTTCTTTGTTCTTCTGAAGCATCAACGGTTAAATCAGCTTCAGTAGTCGATGTGAGCCGCAGCTGTTTGCAGGAAACTCAGATCAACCGGAAGAGCGTGGAAAACAGGAGCCAACTTCCTTTACAGATTTTCACTGACACACTTTCAAAAAAAGCACTTGTGCTATAAAAGATGCAGAAAGCTTATGTAAGCGTGACATTTCTGTGCAGCTCCATGCATGTTCAGCTCTGGCTTCATCAGCTTGTGCTTTCCAGATGTAGAAACCTTCAAAAATGTCCATCATTTCCTCAATATTTATTAGACTGAGACGCTAGTTAAATAGCAGAGACTTCAGAAACCTGGAAAACTGCAAATCATTCCAGATGAAACAATTCACAACATGCTGTGTTGATCAGACCGGATCTTTCTCTACGTTTCTCCACGAGCACGAGGGTTGATCATAAACAACTGCTTAAGTTTTATTTATAACTATCTTTTTATTCAACAAAATACCATGAAGATCAGAGCAGAGATCTGAAACTGGCCTTGATCGGAAATGCAGGCTCAGAGAGAAGTGGCTTTTCTAAAGACTGTGTAGGAGAACTCGGAGTGTGAAACATGATTGGCTTCTTCACAAATGGAGAAGCAAACTACTCAACCACCCACGCACACACACATACACACGTCAGCTAAAGGCCGAATCATTCACCTCCACACTGGCCTATTTTCTAAATGCATAAATCTGCTTTTTACAGCTGAATGAAGCTGAAGGCAGCCTGCATACATGTAGGTACGCAGAGCGGCCACAGGAGGGAGCTGCTGAGCTGCTGAGGACACTCACCCCAACACTATATGCTCAGCATCCTGTTACAGAGAGAAGCTACTTACTAAATTCACGGGTAGATAAATGAACAAAACCCCCTACACTCTTCAGGTACCATGGGTAAGATGACGCCTATGGCAAGATATTCTACCAATGATCTGACAAAGATACAGAGCAAGACAGAAATCAAGCCTCAGATATACACAAGTACAAAAGCTTTACAGAAACACACTGAAAAAATCCTGAAGTTATACTGAGAAGAGATGCTTCACATCCACATCCATGGGGTGAGACGAACAGGTGGAGATCCGTCTGTCCTTCATCGCCTTATGTCTGAAAATAAACAGCTTAAACTGCAAACTTTGTCTCAAAGGGGCAAAAATTCAGATTTATTCAGAAATTCTTTATTTTTGTGTAATTCTCCATCCATTAGGCCCTTTTTAAAAAAAAACAGAGCCAGTTTGAAGTGATTGTTTTACTATGAAGAAGTTTGCAAATCAATAACTCCTACATCAATGACATTAGTTCACTGAGCCCTGGAATCAAACCCCTCCCCCTTTTTTGCTCTTTTTTTTTTTAGTTTCCTTCACCTCGAAAAGAAAAGAGGCCTCTTACTGTATCTCTTAAAAATGCAGAGTTGGGGCTGGGAGAGGAACTGGGACTGGTCCTGAAAGACCACCGACTCCGTAATCAGTTGTTTTCTTGACTCAGGGTAATCCTGACTGGCATGCGTCTCTCTGGGACACCGCAGGAAGAAGAGACGGGCGCTGAAGGGTAAAAGGTTTTATCTCTCACGCTTTATGTTCTCTGTCAAGTTAGTTTACAAGCTGCTGAACACATCTTCCTCCCTTCATCATCATCTCTAAAGGTTGTGTTTGAGTGAGCCTGCAGCATCTCGCGTCTGTCTCCTCATGATGGATGGATCATTAAAAAAGTAGTGGGGTCACTGAAAACCCTGCTTTTACTGACAACGAAAGTTGAGAGAGAAACAGCTGAGCAGCGAAGAAAAAGATGTGGGAGGAGTAAAGTGTGATAACTCTTAAACAAATGAATCAGCACGGAGGAGAGCAACGTTTGCTCCAGATTAAAGCAGCAGCCTGGGTTCTGAACTGGCTGCACGAGAGGACGTTACTGCTCAATGAAAACCGCTTTGACGTCACGTTTTGGTGAAGTCAGCTCTCTGTGAGTAACGTCCATGGAGAGGAGTCGTCTACCCTACACTGCTCCCAACTTAAAAGCAGGTGTGGGAACGCAGCAGAGAAGAGTGCCGTAAATTCACTGTGAATTTCCATCCCCTCAGGACAAACACACAGCACAAACACGCACTTTTCTCGTGCACTCACTCGGTGAGCAACTGTCCATGTGAAAACCGCTGCATCATATTTGGTGCAGGACCGAATCTGATGTGTCTGATTGTCTCCAACTTTCTGAATTTTAGCAAGTGAAAGTAAAACATACTGTTCAGTAATAAAACAAATCATCCATCTCCGTGTGAAGACTTTATCACCATGGTGCCACTCTGACCGTCCCCTCTAATCTTTGTACAGTAAAACACAGATAACATCTACACACAGGCTAAACCGGCTGAAAATGAACTGAGTGTGTTTGTTTCATCCAGAGATCTACGAGATTTTAGTCTGTGTGGGAACCTGCAGGCCAACAGCATGTAGTGCAAACTCCTCCTGCCTCACTCCAAACACACACCAGAACCTGCCCAGGACTGGGTTCTGGACATGAAATGGCTGGATTTCTTACAGGAAATGAGATTTTAAGTCACATCATTACATCACAGCTTCTGTTTGTTGCATTTTTTTTGCATGCCACTGCACGCCGTGTACTGTGACGGGATGACACCCTGCAGACTGATGTCATACATAAGCTGAGTTATAACATGTAGCGTGTTATCTCTACACATCCTGCTCATGTTTTTGTCTCATTTCACACCAGGAACACCGGATGACACCCTGCCCTGTACTTTACCCCAACCCTAAGGTGTGTCTGATCAACAGGGTAAAACAGTCTGTTACTGTATCTATGGATCACCGCGAACATCCGGGAATTTTCGCCAAATTCGTCACATCCGGTTAGGTAACAGGTGAAAACATGGCTTCGTTGCATTGGGGAACCACTGAATTAACTGCTTCATTACTCGTCAATCTTCGTTTATTCTACTTTGGAAATACCGAGAAGTCCCGCTGTGTCTGGCTGCCATAAACATATCTATCACACGGACAAGAGAATATGTTTGTTCCAGTTCCCAAAACAACAGAAAAAGTCCTGAACAACATGCTAAGTGGCTAGCTGCTATCAAGCCCATAAATGCTGACAGTTTACGCTGGAAACCATGGAAACATCTAACAATATGTTCCGATCACTTTGTGACTGATAAAAAAGCATATAATGTGGTCTCACTTTTTAAACCCTGTAGTTGTTTTTGTACAGATGATAGAAAACACCATTAAATCAGTGGATGTACAGAATCACAGCGCCGCCCGCTGTTCCGTCTCCTCAGGACTGTTAACGATTACGTTCATCCAGATTACTGCCATCAATGTTCCCACATAAGAATAAAAGCATAAAAAGCGGCAGAAAGGCATTCGCAGCATTATAAACATGCACAGTCATAACCAGTTACATACAGATGAGACTGCCGGTAATTTATAGCTTTATCAATGAGAGTAAACTCCTGAGAAGTACATCAAATAAATACCACCATTTCTTAAAAGTCCGGGGAAAATTTATATTCTATAAAAAATAAATGGCTTGAACACGGGGCTTACCTGATGAAACCAAATACATCATGAGATCGGGAAACTGATGTTATGTACAGGTAGGTTCGTCTAACCAGGCTGTAGCAGCAGAAGATGGCATCACTTAGTCCAACAGATACTAGTTTAGCTTCGTATCTTCTTCTAGCATCGGCAGTAAGACTTTCAGTATAACTGGACGTCATTTCTATAATATTTCAAAGACAGACCGGCGGAGAAAAAAATTAAAAAGAGTGCAAAAGCAGTTTTTGAGGCTCATAGTCCATCAGACGCCGTTCAAATACGAAGCATATTTTCACCGGGACCAGCTTCGCGGTCACATGAGTTCCGGGTTGTGACGTAGGCTCGCGGTGATCCATAGAGATAACAGAAAAAGTCACAAACACGAGTAATCCCATTTAAAACACTCAGAGTGATCACATGATCATCCCTGCACCCTCACGTACTGTAACACAGGGTGATGATTGGCTGCTAATGAGGTCAGGAGCAGCCATGATGGAAGTGTGATGTCACTTTCCTTCAGGCCTGAACCCATTATAGACCATTAGTCATAATCATATCACACTCACACATGAGCTGCTCGTGTAGAAACACAAACTGCTCAGAGGAGAGTATTTCTGTTCCTGTACAACATGGAGAAGGTAAAGCAAGCGCCTCGGGTGGAGCAGAGCCGGGCCGACAGGCGCTGCATGAAGCGGTTTCGGCCCTTTGCTGCAGCACATCACAGGCGTGCACGTGGGAAAACTGAGCAGATGAAAGGCAAACAAAATTCAAGTGAGATAAAAAGGTTTAACCAGTGCAACTCCCCAACAGGAACCTGCATCCGTGCAGTCAGAGGTTCAGCATGAGGACTGCTGTAAGGATGCTCAGTGGATGTGGTGTCACTGATAAAGGATGATAGAATTTATACCTCAACTCACAGAGGTAAAATATCAGGTTTTTAATGATGCTTTTCAAAACTCTGATCAAGTTAGAAATAAAAAAAAAGGCAAAGTCTGAACTAAGGATGCACGATATAATCAACCTCCTATTGGTATCGGCTTATATCGGCCTTAAAACTGAGTACTGGACATCAGCCACCCCACCGATATTTAACTGATCAGCCCGCTATTTCTAAAGTCTAAATAAAATCAAAAACTTCCTCTTCTTCAAAAACTTATTTTTTTTACAGACTTTAAAACTTCTAAAGACTAGGGGTTGGAAAAAATATTGATACACTGAAATACTGTGATATTTTCATATGCTGATATCATATTGACATTCAAAAATGCGGTATCAATGTATTTTACTCACGAAATCTCATGATATTTCATCGTTCTGTTACCAAATCTCGCTAGAATTCATAAAATATCATGATATTTTGTCATAAAGTGATAAAATCTCACAAGATTTTGTAAGTAAAATAGATCAATACCGCGTTTTTAAATATCGATTTGATATTGACATATGAAAATGTTGCAATATTCCAGTGTGTCGATATTTTTTCCTACCCGTTTTTGTCAAAGTGTCAGAAACGGATAACAAAACTGCTATTTGCAATGACTGCTTATTTTTTTTCAGCTTTAATATCGGTATCGATATCGGTTATCGGCCACGAGTTTTAGAATATCGGCATGTCGGATATTGGCCAAAATTCCAATATCGTGCATCCTTAGTCTGAACGAAAAAGTACAGTGTGTAAGTATTACTGAGATCTAGTGGTAAAAACGGGCATAAGAATGACTCAAAACACGAAGCACATTATTATAAATGTGATACAAACGGCTCGTTCTAAGAGAATAAAAACACAGCAGTTATCCCACTAAAGTAAAAGGATACCAAAAGCAACAAAGTATCAATGATAAATTTCTTTTTTTTGCCATTGACCTTTGCGTTTGTTAGATGCTGCACCTTTAAGCAAAAGTGAGAAGACAGAATGTAAATGAAGGTGAACGGAGAAGTCTCTGAAGGTGTGAAAGATGTTATTAAAAATAAGTGTGTGGATGTTTTTGCAACAAAAGAGAGACTTTTATGATCCAAATGACCAAAATACTCTCAGACTATCCAAACTGGTTATCATCAAACCTGACCAGAAATTTTTAAAGAAACACTGCACAACTTTCCCACCTTAAAACTTTCTGCTTCTGACTCTATGTGACGGCACGTTGATGTTCACTATGTCGGGGTTCTTGCAGGTTTCAGCAAGCTAAATTTAAGACCTTTTAAGACCTTTTTGAATTTAATTTAAGACCAACGTGATGCAATACCAGAAACATTTAAATGATCCCAGGAATACAAAACCTTTTTTTTTATTATTAATTTAGTAAGTAAAAATGTCCTTGCATTAAAAAAAGAGACTAAAACAATTCAGTACTCGAACTGATATCAAAACTGCACATTCTTAACTAAAGTAACCTTCCCAACATAAAACTAGCTGTCTACATCCTGAGATGATGAGATTTTTATGAGAAAACTTAAAACCTTAAAAACAAGTACTGTAGTTGTCGAAGGATTTGTAGTTGAATCATCATGTACCAACACTGGTACAGTAGCTATGAGGGGTGTAAATCACTGGTTTGATCACGATACGATATTACATAGATACAGTGGATAGGCGATTCCATGTCTGCCTATAACCTTAAATTCAGTCACAATACGATTGATTCAGGACCCACCGATCAATAAAAAATATATAAAAATTACAAATAAAAAACAAGGTTATTGATTATTAACATAACTGTAAGCTCTACAGCACAATCTCTGTGTGTCACTTTTATCCACTGCACAACTATAAACATGTATGTTGTTGTGAAAATGTTGTGTCAGAGCACCTTCAAAATAAATCCATTTTCATAATAAAAGTGGGTTTGATATCGATCTTTGGTCGATATTGGGTTTTTGGATCAATTCACGATCAATAGATCATTCTATATCGATGTATCGATATAGGTCGATGTATTGTTGCACCCTAGTAGCTATCTGAGCTGCTTAGAAAGACACACAGAACCGACTTCTCATTGCTGGGTTTTATTCAGCAGATGGCCAACACTTCTCGGGATGAATAGAAGTAAAAAATGAGGACTAGTCTAAGTCAAATTTAAGACCTTGGATGATAAGCTGGCTGTTTTTAAAACATTTTAAGGCCTTGCAGTGTGCCGAGGCTGAGAAACCGCACCATGCAACATTTTCCTCCAGGCCAGAATGTCACATGACAGCTTTGTTTTGCACAGCATCTAGGGATGTAACGATTACTGGTAACATCCCAACGATTCAGTAATACCAGTTCAAACTTTAATTATCATTACAACCATGAATGATTCCTGCACTTTGGAAAAACTGACAGTGATGCTGCTCATTGCCTGGAAAAGCAGCAGCAGTCCCAGTTTGCAATGTTTCTTTATGAAAACATGGCGGAGAGCAATGAAGGCACCCACGTGGACAGTGCACTGGAGATTTTCCCCCCTTTAAAAAAGACAAAGTAGACATTTAGACCTATTTTGGATATTTTTAAAGATGCTGTGGGGTATTTCTATAATACCGCAATAAAAATGATAACCTGACCATTTTGGTCACAATAACTGTGATATGAGATTTGATATTGTTACATCCTGACCGCATCACATATCTGCAACTGGATACCAACACACTGCAGGCTTTAAACGCCCACTATGGTGGATTCAGCAAAGTAACATATCAAGAGATTATCAGAAGAAGAAATGAGTACCAAAGTGGCAAAATCTGCCAAAGTTCAGCTCTGTGGCTTTAAAACCAAATCTGAACCATCAAACAGATTCTGAACCCCGAGTATAAGCATGTTTGGCTCAAGTCCCTTGAAGCTGAAGGTAATTAAAGTTTCACAAATATCAAATTTAAAGTGCTTTCAATATGAATGCAAATCTACTTTCAGGGTTGTAATTTCATTTTTTTCATCTTTAAAGATTAAATGGAAAAAGCGGTCAATAAATCTGAGATAGGAAATAAACAGCAGAGTTTCTGAAGTTTTTTCATAAACCTTAAAGTTTTACATTAGTGGGTTTTGCTTGTGTAGTTGCATTTGTTTAAGCTGTTGTAATTTAACTGTATTTGTTTACCTGGTGTGATACTGCAGATGGATATCAGCCAATAACTTTTCTCTTTTGAGATGAATGTTTTATTGCATCGTCCCAGACAAATAAACATAAAGGTAGAAAAAAAAAAAATCAATAAAAAAGCAGCCACTATTTTCACCTTTGCTTATTTAACAAAAAAAGCTGACGTCTTCATTCATGAGGATGTTCATAAACAACCATAAAGCTCTCACACACAACCCACAATCACATGATGGTCCACAGCTGGCTCGGATCATACTGTAGCTTCCACAAGCTTTAACACACACGGAGAAGACCAGCGACAATCCTCTCTCTAGAGAAGTCCAAATGGTCCTGACAAACAGACATGCACACACACAAACACGCAAACAGCTGTGATCCATCTAAAATCCTGGAGTCCATTCCAGTGGAAGTAGGATAACCCTTCAGGGACCATTATCTAACATTTAAAATACAGCTACTAAAAATAGACCTGCACACAAATGTGTACAGACAAACCCGAACTCATTCATACTTGCAGATGTCTTACACACACACACACTTTCCTTATATGGGCTGTGATGTCTCAGGCTGTGACGACTACCCTTGAGACAGTAACGTGTAGCAGAAGCAGGAAGCCTTAGGGCTGGACGATAATTCGATGTTGATATATATTGATCAATAGAGGTTTTTTCAATAGAAAAAAAAAAGAGGGTCATTAAAAGTTCGATATAGAAACACAGTTTTCCGCTGGAGCCTATCGGGTAGCATGATACTACAGTCACTACTTCTGCCAAACCAATCACAATCGCAGACCCAGGCAAAGGCTGAATTGGAATTCAGTGTTAGTGTGATCTTCATTATAAGTAGGTCGTTCAGCAAAAGCTTAAAGGGGAAGTTTGTTCTTTTTCAATCTGGACCTATTTTCTAGCATGAAATATGTTCATTTCCTCACCCAGACAGTTTTGGTGCAACTTGAATTCCGTCAGGAGATATTTAGATCCACTCCAGATCAGTGTATGTCCAATATATGGACAAATCACCAAAAAAAAAGCCGCTTCGAGCTCACAGGGGGGTCCGACTAGTGTTTCATTACAAAACATTGGTGAAATGAAGGAGTTTGTGGCAGATAATGCCTTATGGCTGCGCGAGGTTGCCCCATCACTTCCATTACAGTATATTGGACATTCACTGATCTGGAGTGGATCTAAATATCTTCTGAAGGAATTCAAGATACACCAAAACTGTCTGGGTGAGCAAATGAACATATTTCATGCTAGAAAACAGGTCCAGGTTGAAAAGAAACCGAACATTCCCTTTAAATGGCCAGGGCTGCACCTAAAATGGCTTTTAATTTGATAATGGCTTTTTAAAAAAAAATATCAATATCAATATCGATCGATACAGATTTTTTTTTTTTTTATCGAGAATCTTTTTTTTATACCGTCCAGCCCTAGAAAGCCTTGTGACATCTCACTGCTTTTGGAAACTCTGAAATCTGCTGAAAGTGAGGAAATGAGGCAGAATTTGTTTTATAAACTTTACTTTCAACCTGAAACCCGACAGAAGATGAAATCTTCCTGCTCAGTTTCTATCTGTGTGATGGCTTTCTGGACTTAAACAAACCCTGCATTTGCTTATTCTCAGATGAATATACTCCCTTCATCGTTTTAAATTTGTGTTAGCTTCTGCGTGTGTGTGTGTGTGTGTGACCACACTGCCACAACACACACATAGACAGCAGATCTAACTTTTACCACATGCGCCAGCGTGTCGGCTGCTACTGCGCACATGCCAGCTGCTGGAGATGAAAGCAGATGTGGCGGCGCTGCGCTTTGATGGGAGCCGGCTGCACACACCCACACCCCCACACACACACACACACACACTGAATCTAAAGCAGCTGAACACGTGGAATGAAACAGATAAAACACGGTAAAATTACAAGCTGCTGAATTTACACCAACAGCAGATACGAGTCGTGTGCATCAGAAATGCTGCTGCACCACAGCCGGCCGTCATCCGGTCTATTTTCAGATGTCTGCTCATTACTTCTGAGATGATAAAAAGAATCTAGGACCAGAACCACACAGATTCTGGCACCAACAAATACGGTCGTCCACTGTCTTGATTTAAAGGATGCAACTGCATCAAGAAGCAAAATAAAACGTGCAGTTTTAAGAAGGCTTCTCATTCTCCTCACTTCCTCCGCTCGTTTTCCATCCTTGTGTCTGAGATCAGGGTCTGACTTGCAGCGGCTTTGGGGGAGCCTAATTTTCTGGCGTACAGCACGGCTTCCCAAGTTGCATGCACATATATGTCAATGCACGTCAGCGCGGTCAGGCAATCACTGTAAAAACATTCTACAGCAGCAAAGGAAGCGGCCGCCGCTTGGGTGGCTCAAACATGCACCGCTCCGATACCCAGATCGAATATCGGCTCCAATATCGACTCCTTAGCTGGGTCGGATATCAGAAGAATAAGGCCGATCCAGCATTCCGATCCAGTCAATTTCTTTTGTTTATTTGTTACCTTTTTGTAACAAGACTCAACATTTATATCAGAGCTATAATCGTACACAAAATTCACAAGTCACGTTTCTTTTTCTTAAAAATAAATAAGTTTAAATAAGTAACATATTGCTGCTTTTACAATTTGCACCAAATTAGTCTGCTTTCTTGTCGTACCAGTAACATTCAAACTTACGTGGTGTTGCATGTTGGAAGTATTCCGGGTACACACCCGACCACAGATCTGCAGTGTCGCACACTGCTTTTGTTTTGTTGGCTATTTTTTTTTCTCCCTCTTCATCTAAAAGCAAAGTGCTCTCTGACGGAGGACTTGAGGCTTGACGGTGCTTCCTCTGGCTCAAAAGCGCACATGCCATGTTACGTTGTTAGAAACAGGATGGTAAGTGCGCTGCACCAAGTGGAGGCATCTTTCACCGGTACGTCCGGTGGCAGCAGAAACATAGTGAAACGATAAATAAGAAAACAACTCCTGCACCAACAATTCGGTACAAGATCGTGCCGAACCGAGAGTAGTGCACAGATCGGTTCGGCACACATACATATGCCGTTACAGCCCTACTTTATGTCAAAGCCGATGCTTTCACTCACATGGCAAGGTATACGGTTCATTAATTCAACAGTAGTATCGGATCAGTATCAGACTGGATCGGAAAAAAACTGGATCGGTGAATCTGTAGTCCACAAGGCTGGAAAAAAAAAAGCAGACAACCTGCATCATTCCCAAAATGTTATACATTAAATGTACAAACTCACAGTGCTGACAAATGGATGTTCTTCTTTTAAGAACATCAGCAGCCTGATGGACAATAAACTCGAATATAACTTAAAAGTTATTTTAAGTAATACACACCAGAGACGCTATTTTACAGCGTCTCAGGTGTGTTTTCAGGCTGAGTTAGCTTCACGTGTCTGAGTTCTTGTTAGGAGGGATCAGTACCGGTTCACCCAATACGCACACTATGCACAATGTGTAGGGCCCCGCAAACCAACGGAGGCCCCACGAAGGATTGGGAAAAAAAAATGTGACGATGTTACAACCCGTCGCGCATGTGTCCCGCATTCCCAGCACATCAGGCTGGAGAGGAGAAGTGGGAGATGAAGCGGAGTTAAGGGATATGAGAAAAGGAGAAGGAAAGAACATGAGAATGAACCTCAGGAAAAGCAGTCAGGTAACTCTCCTCTCCCGCTGGGAGGGTGGGAGGGACTCGTCCATGTTTGACCAACATTAGGGGTGAGCTTCGGCCTCCCTGTGCATCTTGCTGGCTTTATCAGTTTAGTTGTAGTTTTGAAGTTACAACTGTACTTACAAAAAATAGAAAGTAATGGATGAATATGGACAAAGATTTAACTTTGTTTGCTTGGATAACCAACAGGCACTTTTACAGTCGTCCTCAAAATTATTCATAGGCTGCAATTAAAGGAAACGTTAAATTCACAATAGTAATTGATAACAGGAAACTAAAGAAACTAATAATGAATTTTAAAAAAATATATAATTTAAATCAAATCAAATCAAATCAAATTTATTTATATAGCCCTTTACAGTACCCATTGGACACACAAAGTGCTTTACAGCAGGGTAACAGAAAAAGAGACAACAATGCAAAACATAAAAATGCAAACTTAAATACTAGGAAAAGTGAAGAACAAAAAAGAGTTAAGAGTGAAAACAACCAACAGAGAATCAGAACAAGCTACTCGGGGGAGTGCAGGGTGTACCTAAGAGAGAGTAAAAACCTTTAATAAATAAACTAGTTAGAATTAAAAGCTAGACTAAAAAAATAAGTCTTTAACTTAGATTTAAAAGAGCCCAGTTCAGTCGTGAGACGAATGTCAGGGGGCAGTGAGTTCCACAATCTGGGGCCAGCAGCTGAGAACGAGCGGTCGCCCCATTGCTTTAGCTTCGTTCTCGGCACTTCTAAAAGAAGTTGGCCAGCGGAACGAAGGGCCCTGCTGGGGTCCCGGCGGACCAGCAGGTCAGCCAGATAAGGGGGGGCCAGGCCGTTGAGGGCTTTAAAAACAAACAAAAGTAATTTAAAATCAATTCGGAAGCGGACAGGGAGCCAGTGCAGGGAAGATAGGACGGGGGTTATATGTTCCCGCCTGGACGCACCCACCAGAAAACGAGCAGCAGCGTTCTGGACGAGTTGCAGGCGGGCGATGGAAGCCTGGTTCAGGCCAACGAAAAGGCCGTTACAGTAGTCCAGCCGGGCACTAATGAAGGCATGGACAGCCGTCTCCAGGTCCCCCTGGTTAAGGAAAGGTTTAACCTTCGAGAGGAGACGGAGTTGAAAAAAGCTGGTTCTGACTATGGCGCTGATCTGCCTTTCGAACCTGAGGCCACTGTCCAACAAAACTCCAAGGCTTTTCACGTAGGACTTGGGGAGGGAATAGAAGTGCCGTCGTGTGAGAAGGAGCCAAGCATGGTTGGAGTGCCAAACAAAATGAAATCAGTCTTGGCATCATTAAGATGTAAAAAATTCTGCGCAAGCCATGATTTCACATCGTTTAGGCAGTCTAAAAGTTTTGAGTATGATGGAGTGTGATTTCCGGTCAGGTGCAGTGGAAGATAGATTTGAATGTCGTCGGCGTAGAAATGGAAGGAGAGGTTGTGTTTATTAATGATGGAGCCAAGGGGCAGCAGATAGAGCAGGAAAAGGAGAGGACCGAGAACTGAGCCTTGTGGCACCCCATGGGTGAGTGGAACATGTGAGGAGGAGGAATCACCGGCAGCAACGGAGAAACTTCTGTCAGACAGATAGCTTCTGAACCACCTGAGTGCAGTTCCACGGATACCAACTGAGTGCTCCAGGCGGGAAATAAGGACAGTGTGGTCGACCGTATCAAAAGCGGCAGAGAGGTCTAAGAGGACCAGCAGGGTGGGATTACCTGCATCAACAGATAGAGTGATGTCATTATGAATTTTTTGAATTAAAATATTTATTTTGAATAATGGTTGAAAATATCATTTAAAACAAACAAACAAAACTGTCCCAGAGACATTGGAGCACCTTTCCCATGAACAGTGGACCAAAATACCTGTCAACAGATGTCAAAGTATTTTTAAGCTTTACAGAGAACAGCTGATTGCAGTGATTGTCTCAAAGTGTTACTCAACAACAATTTAGCTTAGGAGCCCCATCATGCTTGTTTTATTTTGTGTGTGTTTGCTTTTGATATTTCTGTCCAACCAACAATTCAAAATCAATATGATTTTCATAGAATTTTTATTTATTACTTTTGTCAGTTTCAGCTTATTTCACTGACAGCTGATTTTTTTTTCCTTACTCAATAGGAGGGTATGAATAATTTTGAGGACAACTGTAGATGCAGATATTTTATAAGAATATAAGAATTGAAACTCATAAAATATTCTGACAATGGTGCTAAATAAATAATTTGTATGATAAATGATAATATAGATAATTGCCATAAGTCAAACAAGCACAGCCAATTTAATATTTGACGAATTAATATTAGCCATATCCATATAACAAGTGCTGTGCTTAAGTTTTCTACTACAGGCAGCCAGTGGAGGGACAGAGCCAGGTTAATCTAGGACAGGCACAGATGAGCCAGCTTTATCATCCAGTGCAGGCACAACCACAGATGTGCAATATATGTTTTTATGTTTAAAGCACTGGGTGTTAAGTGCAACTGTTGAAAGGTTTTGCAGTTCCATTAGGAGGGCCCCTGTGCAGAACTTTGCCTAGGGCCCCTTGGAGGTCCGAACCAGCTCTGGGAGGGATGGGAGGCACATGAGGTTAAAAGATGCACATGCTATGCTGCGTGGTTTCTTCAGCATGCAGCAGCAGATATTTCTGACACGCTGCAGATCTGGATGCACTGGCATTATGCATCAACATTATGAGTGAAACACAGCGAGAAAACACCTTGAATGATAAAATTGTGATATCATCTTGTAAAAGTTTGATTGTCGAGCTTTTTGTTAAAACACAGAGGATGTAAAAATATAACATTAACTTTTCCTCATGAGATCATTTGCATATCCTTCTAAACATGACACAGCTGTGTCTTGCCATGTTATTCTTTCAGTGTCAGCGAGTGGATCTAAATCTATAAGACGTGAGGAGGCGTGACTTTTGTCCTGCATCTGATACACCTGTGCTTCCTCCCTCTGAGCATCCTCCTCGTCTGTTCCCCTGATGTGCAAAAGAGAGACGGAGAGTCCGCGAGGATGCCAGAGGGAGGCGAATTTCCGGGTCACAGGATGCGAGGAAGCATAAGTTCGCATAATAAAAGGCAGCCTGAGGCACACGGTGGCCTTTGTTGGGATAGAGATAATGATCTGTGCATTTCTTGAGATTCTCCCTTTACTCGTTTTAGACCTCCGAGAAATCCACAAAGCTGCCGTCAAGCTTGTGAGCAAGTTTGCGTGAGTCCTCGTGGAACGCCTGATTTGATCTCTGCTTTTCATCGAAGTCAGGATCTCCTTGTTATGTTTAGATGTCTGCGTGTGAAGACACCTGCATTCAGAAAGCAGCTGATGCAACGGCCTCCAGTCAGGGCTTGTTGCTGACTGCTTCAGAAGCAGCCCAACACTGGAAAAAGTTTCTTTGTCCACATTTCAAACCTTTTGTTGATACATGCCGCCACATGAAAAAATTCACTCAAAGTGGTGTTGACGTAAATATTATAACAGCTATGTTTTTAGGAGTCAGTCTTATTTCAGTTTTAGAACAGTGAGTGTGTGTGTTCTCGCTCTACAGCTCTCGCCTGGGCTGTTATACAAGTTACATCCATTCAAACTATAGAATCATAGTAATCAGTCTTGTAATGCCACTAAAGAGAAATAAACATCCAGCATTTATGGATATTACATAAATATTAGGCAAGGTCAGATTAAATCATTTTTAAAAAGTACTCTTTTTAAGGTAAAGTCCGGTCAAATAAAAAACAAACCAAAGCCAGAGTAACTGCTGATGCCAAGTTTCTGCAGATGAATGCACACCAAAATTCAGTGCTGCAGGAAAATCTAAAAATCCTGAGAAATACTCGTGTTGATCCGTCTTCTCCAGGGCCGAAGTGGCGGTCGGTACCTCAAACTCCCAGACTTAACTCTGCACCTGTGGCAGACGGGGCTTTATTTCAATGCTGCACATTTATCACACACTCTTCTCTCTACCTGCTGTGGTCGACGTCTCTTTCACACACACTTTTTCTCTTCTGGCCTCGTCCACAGCGGCGCGTTATCCCGCATCACTTTCGTTAGTTTCCAAGTTCATAAGTTCCAAGTGCAATGAGAGCCAGAAAAGATATGATGCAACTGTTTAGTCCAGTGTTTACGTTCTGTGTCCGTCGCAGAAATAAGGACATCTGTCTCAGTCTCACAGAAGAGTTCGGATGGAACACGACATGTCCGTTCAGACCGCGGTAATAGTAATTCAAATAACGAGAACTAAAGAAACTAACAATAAATAAGAATTAATAAAACTACAATTTTGTGAAGTAAAATGTTGCCTTTGAATTGTGGTTGGAAATAGAAATAATAATAATAAAAAACAACAAATAAACAAAACTGTCCCAAACACATTAGAGCACCTTTCCCATGAACAGTGGACCAAAACACCTGTCGACAGGTGTAGACGTCTTTTTGAACATTACAGAAAACACCTGATTGCAGTGATTGCTTTCAACAAAATTTTAGCTTCGGAGCCCCGTAATGCTTGTTAACTTGTTTTATTTTTTGTGTGTTTGTTTTTAATATTTCTTTCAAACCACAATTCAAAATCAGTGTTATGATTTTCATGTAAATTTTATTAATTACTACTTTTCTCAATTTCATCTCATTTCACTGACAGCTGTTTTTCCCTTCATTAATTTGAGGGTATGAATAACTTTGAAGACGACTGTATATAAAAAGTCGAGTCGGGGTATCGGTCAACACACCCAATGTATCAGCAGATACTGATACCAGCAAAAACCCAAATATTGGCCTAAATTATCGTCCGGATGGTGTATGAGTCTATCCTTACTGTACGCCTTTTTCTTTCCCTCTGTCCTCCAATCACATCACGACAACATAGCTAGCCTCTCTGTCCTAAAAAACAGACATAATGCAGCTTTTTACAGATGTGTGCAGATGTAAAAGCAAATAAATAACTCAGATATATGAGCCTTCAAGCACAAAGACACCAGCCTACTGAGAAGGAACAAACAAGTGTTCATTTGTTTTCTCATAATCGGATAACCGACATTATCTGATCAAACATATGACGTTACGCTGCTTACATCATTGCTTCAATATGTGGTCACTCCAGAAATCAGTTAATGATCAGATTTTTGGTGTGCATGTAAACACATCAGATCCAATTATCAAAAATATTACTAACATTATCTGACTTTTATGGTTATGTAAACGAGCTCAACGCTCATCTTCCTATTTTACAATCACACTGTTCACAGCTAAATGCCATTTATCAGCTGTTAACTGTAACCATGACTTCAGTCAAGTGAATAAAACACAGCAGAAAAAAATGGATGGACCGACCACTTCAACTTTAAATTCAACACAATTCTGATAATGAGTAAACTGATTAAATCAAATACATATTAAACTACTAGTTTTAGCTGCTTCCTGGCAAGATTTTTTGTCACATCTGATGGAAAATGAGCCATGGGCTTAAGAGAAGGTCAAAGCAAAAGAAAGAAAGACAAAACACTAAATTCAAGAGCATAGAAAAGTGAAGGTGACACTTTCAGGCCCTTCCTAAGAGTTAGAGAAGAAACACAGATGTTGAGTTGCTGTGGAAACAATCCCTGAGAGAGTGACTGACTCCAGATCTGTGAACTGGCCAGTTAGCAGAAAAAAATGGCTCACCGCGGCTGTGCATGCCTCCGTCGTCATGGCTACCATGTGTATCTCTATGGAAGGGCGAGGCCTGTGGGAGGAGGGAGGGGTCTAGACAGGAAGAAGGGGGGGAGCACGGCAGTGAGGGTGGGGCTACAACCAGGAAGTGATCAGAGACGCAGGAAGTGAAGGCAGGGCCGTGTGTAGTGCAGGGAGGTGGGAGGGTGGCACCAAAAGACGAGTACAGCCAGTTCATTCCATGAAAACACACCCCGAAAAAACAAACCAACAAGATCACCAGGAAAGTTCAGGAAAAGTTGGTTGGAATCAATGACGGAAGTATTGATTCACACGTTCAGGCAGGTCAGATTCAGTGAGTTTGTGAATTCAAAGTCATGCAGGAGAAATGAAAGAAAGTGCCCGCAAAACAATAAATAAAAAAAATATCAAAGAATTTATAAAAGGAAAAGATGAAAAGGAGGAAAACAAGATGAAAACACATAACATAAAACAGCACAAAACAAAATAAAGATTAGTGGCATTTCACATCACAGGTCAACATGACATGCTGTTAGCATCATGTTAGCTTCAGTAGCAGTTAGCAACACACGTCTGGAAATAAAAACTGTGAGAGGCTGAAGTTTACTACAATTCTACCAGTAAAGCAGACAAGCAGCAGCCATGAAGCTGCTTTAACACAAGCGCTGCTTCATTTGACTTCATGTCTCACTATCTGAAGTCATTACATCTGCTGCGGGGGGAGGGGTTCCACACAGCTCCATCACAGTGGCTACTTAAAGCATCCTCCTGGTGCTTTTCCTGGTTTTTGCATTACAACGTGTAATTCTAATGTTTGCTTTGCAGTAAACATTTTGCATGTTTTGAAAAGTTGTTGCAAACAGTTTTGTACTGACTGGAATTACAGGTTCGAAAGCAAAAAAGCTGGAAAGATGCAAAGGAATGGAAATACTTTTGCAAGCCACTGTGACAACAAAATATTATCCACTGACAAAAAAAAAAAAAAAAAAAAAAAACAGGGGTGGGACTTTAATGCGCAAATTACGATCATTTAATTATGAAGAAATATACATATATACATACATACATATATATATATATATATATATGTAATATAATATTGTCGCTACTTTAGTATTTTTAGCAAATTTTCAGACAACTCTGTTAACTGATAATCGTTTTTTTTCTATAGATGTGCTAGCAAAAAGGCTAGCGACATTTTCTAGTGTTATTGGAGACTTTAAGAGACAGACGTGAAACACACGCTGGAGGCTTCAGGAAGCATCAGCTGCAGACACAGCAGTAGAAATTCACCTCTGCTCCATGAACCAGACTGAAAATAAAACTTAAAGCTGCCACTGATCATCAGATATTAAAGCTCTTAGTGAGGAGTGCAGACAGAAACATTTTAAAAAGTTAGAAGTACTGGAACATGTTGTAGACTCTGAATTAGAAAACAGCCAGATTATTTTTTAGATAAAGTACTTTAATGGTATACTTTAACTTTGGTCTGTTCAGTTTTGGCCAGGGATAACTTTATTTTTAAAAGTTTAAATACCATTTAATGCATTTGGTCAGATAATAATAGAGCTTGAGTTTACAATATTAATGTCTGTGTCTGTTTTTGATTTAGTCGTCCACTAAAACCCATTTAAATGGAGAAAATGTTACTTTTTGGGGACAATTTTTGTAATGTGATTAAAATGCAATTAATCTCAATTCATTATATCAGCTTATCTAATCAATAATCTAATTAATCATATCATTTTTAAATAAAGTCCCACACCCCCAAAAAACTGTAAAAAAAAATCATTTTAAAAAAATGCAGTCCTACCTAAAAATGAAGCCTACCGAGTCTATAACTCAACATGAAAAAGCAAAGGTGGTGCAAGGTTTCTAAAAGAGCAATTTATCATCACAATCTGTATATTTTCAGTAAGAAAAAAAACAAATGCAAAATCACTGTCCACTTTGTATGATTCATGTCTAATATCAAGTCAGTTTGATGGCCAGCAGCTGGGTCCAAACAGTCAACTCTAACATCATTTTAAACTATCCAGCATTTAAAGTAAACATCAATACTTAAAGAATAAAATTCGGCCCCATTCAGGAAAACCACTATCTAAACCTGTAGACCTGGTAGTCCAGGTGCTTTACAACCCACCTGAACGAGGCTTCAGCCCAAACGGTGGGCTGGAGAAGGATGGAGGTCCGCTGGCGGGAAATCTGTCATCTCGCTGTAGGAACAAAAATAAAGGAGAGAGTAAATATTTGGGTTTAAATAAACCAATGAAGAGATGCTGAATATCATCTCTGATCTGTGTTTTATATGGAAGCAGTTTACAAAGACACAGACTCAATGACTCCACAGAGATATAAAATGGACAGAAAGACAAACATCCCCCTGATGAAGCTTTTTGTTTTACTGGGAAGTCAGGAGACTAATCTCTGAGATCTAAACTTGCTCCAATAAATTAACCTGCAGGTACGTAGGTGGGCCCGTCTGATTCAGACGCAGCAACCCGAAGCCTCTTAAACATTCCTGTTAAGATGTTAAACAAGACCTCATATGGAGGAGGTCAAAACTAAAGTAGGAGACTTGAAGGATCATTTTCACCAACATGATCTATTTTAAGTGTTTAAGTCTGATGGGAAAACTCTAAAATTAGCCCACCGGGGACAGAAATTTTGCTAACAGCAATATGAATCTATCAATTGATGAGAAATATGCCAGGTTCAGTTTAGAAGTGCACGGTATTACCGGCTCGATATTACAGTATAATATAACAGTATTGGCCTGAATTGCCGTTAAAATTGAACATTGACCAATATATTTTACCAATATGTTGTAATTGCAATTTGGTGACAAACCCTTGCAATGCTGTTTTTTTTTTTTTTTTTTAAATCAGTGGGGCATGGGAACATGGCCATGCCCACCATGCAACATAAAGATGTCTCTGGCAACTACTGGATCTGCACCAGTGCAGTATTTTTTAAGTATTTTTCTAATTTTGAATAAGGAATGAATATTACATCATTCTCAGCTTTAATATCATTAACTGTTATCGGCCAAATGAGTTGTAAAATATTGGCATATTGGATATTGGCCAAAAAACCCAATATTGTTAATCCTTAGTTCAAGTAACTGGAAATTCATTTATCATGCTAGGAACTGAGCATTTTCAGTTTTGTACTGCTAAAGCCAAGCAGAAGTGTGGAAATCATGATTATCCTCAATTTTTAATGTCTATCTGAGTATTAACTGTTTTTGCACCGCTGCATTCTTTATTTTTGTACATCATTAGTCTTTATTGAGGTTTTTTTTGGCATTTAAGTTTGAAGGCAGCGATGTTTGTGAGGAGCAGGAAGGGTTGGGATTCATGTCTGGGCCTGAAACTGGAGTCCGGACAGATAACCCAGCTCAGCTAAAAGTAGCAGGAAACACCAGTCAGGCTGCTGTAAATCCAAAGTTACAGCCTAAGCTACACGTCTGAAACTCACTAAATCATCAGGACACATTATTTATTTGTCCTACAAAGACATTAATATAACAACACAACAATCTTACTGCAGTTATTTTCTGAAATGTAGAAGGGCACATTCAGCAGTATAAATGATGACAGTTCAGAATAATACATTATTACGATGACAAACAACAGATAAAAAGCTAAAAAAAAAAAAAACATAACATTAGCCAGATCTGCCGATGAGACTTTACACACTGACATGCAGGACAGCAAGTGTAGGTTCACCAGCCACTGGTTTCTCCACATCCACCAGTAGGAAGCTCATTCCACCCGCCTGCCCAGCTACTCAGCTGTGTGGAAAAAACTGTGTGACTGGTGAAGGTTTGGGACGTAGCGGATAAAGACACACGTTCCCACCATGTTCACATGTGCAACGAGTTTCCAGATGAAAACGGCACATGTGAAGAGCTCAGCCAGGATCAGACGGTGTAACACAGCCAACGGACACGACTGGGGACAGTTCCTGATGAGACGAGCCTACGTCCAGTCTGCTGCTGCTTTACCTTGACTGACATACGCCACTCATACTCCCGGCATGCAAGCTGGGCCTCAAACCTGGCCTTCTCTAGAATCATCTGTCTCTTCTTCTGGAACTCATAGCCTCTCTCCTCCGTGTGCTGCTACAGAACGCATCAAACATTCAGGCTACAAGCGTTTTCCATTCCTCACAATAACAGCCTTTACTTTACATCTCTGAGGTCAAAGAGAAAATACGTCAGTTCTGCTTAGCGTTAACACAACACTGCAGATCTCAGAAGCAGAGTAAGCAATGAAAACTCTGTGTGTGTGTGTTACTGCAGGCTGGATGCACTTAAAATATGTGAGGGTTAAAAAATTAATTGAATTAGATAAAACTAAAATGAAACATTTATTTTTATAAAAGAATGTTTAGATGTTTTAACAGATGATTAAGACGTATTTATGTACAGCTGTAAGAAAACGTCTGACAATTATCATCATAATATTATGATAACTGTATAACATATACAGTACAAGTACACAGATATCTGAGTTATTAGGCTTTATTTTGTACTCTCATATTAACATTTGGAAACAGTTCTCTAAAACTGTGAAACTAAATATCAAGTATCTTCAATTTTAGAAAAACTGTCTTAATAATATATCCAGATGAGCAGAAACTATCAATGAATAAGTCTGACTCGGAAGAATATATGAAAAACAGATGATTTTTCAAGGATTCATTACTGCGTGTGATTATTCATGTTGAACATCAGGGATGATGATGTAATGTTGTCCAACAGAATTGAACTCAGATTTGAACCCCGGCATTTCCCATGTAACTATTAACATGATGTGATGGCAACATTTCAGATAAATGGTCTCCTCTTCACCCCACCTACCAACTGTCCAGTATTTCTATCACTGGCCTCACCTGAGAACATAGTGTGTGTTTGTGTGTGTGTGTACTGCGCTGTTACAGACGACACTGTGAGGACCGTTTTGTGTTTCACCAACAAAGTGAGGACAATTTTGGAAATTGAGGACATTTTGGCCAGTCCTCACTCAAAAAGCCTAAGAAAACCATATTTTTGAGGGTCAAGATTTGGTTTTAGAGTTTGGGTTACGTTTTGGTTAGAGTTGGTGCAAGGGTTAGGTTTAAGCAATAGGTTGTGATGGTTAGGATAACGGTGTGTAGACCAAATGCAATTTGGGCGTCAAAAACATGCCTGACACCCAAACTTTGATGCACACCATAGGCTTTTCAACACCTCCTGGACACTCATCGGCCATAAACTTCACATGTAAACCGGACGCCCAAATCCGTTTGGTCTGAACACAGCGTCAGGGTAAGGGGCAATGCTATGCCTGTCCTCACAAAGATAGAAGCACAAATGTGTGTGTGTGTGTGTGTGTGTATATGTGGGCACGTTTTTGCAACATTGTGGGGACCATGTTCTGAATTTTTACCATCACCGTGGGGACGTCTTGCCCTCGTGGTGACATTTTCCCTGTCCCCACGGGTAAAAACCCCATTTTGAGCATCAAGATTAGGTTTTAGAGATTAAGTTACAATTAGGTTTTGGTTAGGATTTGGGCAAGGGTTAGGTTTAGGCAATCAGTTATGGGCGTTAGGTTTAGGGTAAGGGGCTAGGGAATGCATTATGTCAATGGGTATACCCCACGGGGATATAAAAACAAACGTGGTGTGTGTGGGTGTGTGTGTGTGTGTGTGTGTAGGAGATGGTTTTCCTTTCAGTTATGTTATCAGATTACAGCAACTTCTCAGCTGAAGCTCGAGCCACGGTACAGCCACACCTCTTCCATTTTCAGCATGGTATAAATTTTACTGCATGAGGTAAGTACATGGAAGTATTTCTCAGCTAGATACACAGTAAAAACATTAGCTGGTCATCATATTGGCAAAAAAACACCTTTCATTGTAGTCAAAGACAATCAAAATCACGTCTAACGAGCTATGTTGATGGTAATTAATGAACAAATATTTAATTGGACAATTTTGTTTGACTGTTTTAAAGATGGAGTTGGGCAAATTTGAGTCACACCAAGCATGAATTACACCAAATATGGTGATTGTCAGAGGGATGCTGAGTTAAAACTGACTGCCTGGCAGCAGAGACTGTAAGCGTAAATATTAACATGTAGCTGCAGCCGGTCTTAGAAGAAACTACACAGAAAAAGGCCTCCTTAAGAATCAGCATTCGGTTTGTTTGTTCTGGGCTACCATGGAAGCGTGATCTAACACAGTTTTTATTTAATTGATTCAGTGCAAGTTAAAGAATAATCATACTGCATTTCAGCCAACACAGTTACCCACATCTAACTGGAACACTGACAGATAAATACATATAATAGCTGAGTGATACTACTTTGGCGAAGCTATTAGCAGAACTTTGCTGTCATGTGCAATAACTAAAGAGATGTCAACAAAAATGATAGATGTATTCTATTCTAAGCTTTCTGTCAATGTTGCAGAGTTTAGTCCCTCCTGATGAACAGCATCCTCTAGATGCTGCTATGCTGATGACTGACTGCTGTTTCCTACAGGATTCGACTCTAAAATCAGAAAAGTTTGGCTCACTATACCTTTGGTGTTGTGGCGCCGTCATCGCTGTCCTGCCCACTGAGGAGGATGAGGAAAGAAATTAAACAATGGTACTATCATGTTCATTATAGCCAGACATAGAAGCATTTCTCTCTGAAATACTACAACTTTTTCTTTAAGAAGTATTTGCGATTTAAAAAGCTCACTGCCTTTTTCCATCATGAAAGAAAAACATGTTTAATCTGTGTGTTCTGATGCGTATTGTTAAATATATTGGTCTTAAAGGTGATAGCTACAACTTTTTCATCAAAACAATCTTTTTTTTTTTAAATAATACATCCACAGAATGTCTAGAGGAGAGCAGAATAAAGGTACTAATTTGACCCAAAAATATGTTCATGGCATATAAATAATTGTTTTATCAATTTGACGGGTCTGAAAAATAAGTATTTACATCTGATTACCATGCCAATGTCAGGATTCTTTGCTGTTAGCATTAGCTCCAGAGTTCCTTGCTCGATTGCCATTTAGAAACAGCATCTTCCTTGCCTTGCATGTCTCAAATTCATGTGGACAAAGAGCAAAGCAGGATGAGGGTGAAGGTAGCAAAGGAGCTCAAAAGCCCCACGGACGTTGCTGTTTTCCACCTGGAAATGCAACGTTTACTAATGCTAATTAATGGTTATCTGGTTCTGTAATGTTGCTAATGCTAACTGAGTCAGCAAGTGTCAGTGTGCCACCTAGTGGCAGGGAGGAATTAAACTTGTAGCGATCACCTTTGATATAAAAACACTGTTTTACACTATATGTATATATAAAATCAAAACACGCTTAAAAGACAATAATCTGTACCTCAAGGACTTTCATCACAAGTTGCAGCAAAAGTTGAGGTTTTCAGTGTTTTATTACTTTTTCCTCCTTTTTCTTGAAAAAGCACCTGAACTGTATTTTAAACTAATCAAAACTTCTACTTCAGAATTACTTCAATCATTCTGCGCTCATTATTGATGCCAGTCATGACAACACTATAAATGTGGTTTTTGTTGCCGTCATGGCACCATCAACTAAAACCCTTCATCAGTGTGCTGATGGTTCCTATAAAAACGATGATTAATTAAATAATTGCCTTCCATTTAATAAGATTAAATATATGGCCTAAAAGAAAGTATTTTGTCCACTCATGTCTCAAGGATCTCCAGTTTCACCCGCTTTATTCCATGTGTGCTCACAAGGTTTCAGTTCACTAATCCAATTTATTAATTTTCTGAAAGCAACAGTTGTGTTGTCACCACGGAGGAAATTCATTCAAAACCGTAAAAACTAGCCTGTGTGTCTCAGAAACTACGTATGATTTATGTTTCGGTTCAACAAGGGCAACATCTCAGAGTCTCTGGAAGCCATGTGAGGGAGGTTGAGTGGACAACAGCTTCCTGTCCAGATGTGGGGAATGGGAGGGGTGGGGTTCAAATCAGTCTTAAACACGATGCAGATATAAGGAAACTTACTTTAATGACTCTTCCACGGTGACCATCTCCACTGGGTAGAGCTGCACTCCTGACAAATCGTCCTGCTCCGAACTAACTCTGAGGTAATAAAAAGTAAAGTTCACTCATCTGTACAGTGATACTGCATTTTAGCATCTTACTTAGTTAATACTACAGTAGTGTTTGCACTAAGGAAGCTTTCTGGTTGATGAAAACATGGGTTAACATTACTGAACTAGGTTTATTTCAATATAAAAAACCCAACAGAAAATAAAAATGATTTCATGCTGTCGCTTGGTTCTTACAATGCCGTTAGCATTGCAGTCCCGATACGATCAAATCTAATGCTTTTATCTTTTAACTGAGAAGTACGATAAAGTCAGAATTATTCATATCCTCCCATTAAATAAGGAAAAAAAAATCAGCTTCCAGTGAAATAAGATGAAACTGAAAAAGTAATAAAACATAAAAAATTTAAGAAAATCATGACATTGATGTGGAATTGTGGTTAAACAGGAATATTAAAAACAAACAAAAAATAAAACAAGTAAATAGGCATGATAGGAATCTTAAACCAAAATTTTGTTGAACAAGACTTTGAGGCAATCAATTCACTACAATCAGGTGTTTTCTGTAACGTCCAATCAGATGTCTGCACCTGTTGACAGGTATGTTGGTCCACTGTTCATGAGCAAAGTGCTTTATATAGTCTGCGACAGTTGTTTTTGTTTATTTTTTAAAAAACTATTCTTTTCAACTACTATTCCAAAGCAATATTTTATCCTTATATTTTAGTAAAATTTAATTTATTATTACTGTATTTTCCGGACTATAAGTCGCACGTTTTTTCATAGTTTGGCTGCTTGTGCGACTTATAGTCCAGTGAAACATATATATATCAAAATATATTCAACGTAACATATTTCTAAGTGTTAATTCATATTGACGGACGTGAGCCAAGAAGTAAACATAACTGTCTAATGTCACATGACGGCACTCTAGGCATCCAAAACAGCCTTATCTCAGCGAAAAGAGTTCATTTTGAACATATGGCTGTACTGCCTGGAACAAATCCTCAAAAACCATGATTATCCCTCTTAATTATGACGTTTATGATCATTTACAGGCATCAACTTTGGAACTGGAGTGATTGGAAAGTTTTAGCAGTAGCAAAAAGGATATGAAAAATCCAAAAATCACCCTACTTTGCTGTTATTTACAGAAAATGACTTATAATCCAGTGTGACTTATATATGTTTTTTTTTTCCTCTTCATGACATATTATTTGACTGGTGCGACTTATACCCCGGAGCGACTTGTAGTCCAGAAAATACGGAGTAACGGTACTCTTTAGTGAATTTGGCAGACTTTTTTAATTGGAGGGTGTGAAAAATTTTGAGGATGACTTAACTGTACAATGACTGGATATTTCCCAGAATGTCATCAATAAACATCAATGGCTCATCCTCCAGCATGTCCATGCCTCAAGTTGCAGGCATGGACTAATTTTTGCATCCATTTAAATGTTTGTCTTCCTTTTTTTCAATTTCAGGAGTCTGTGCAGAATAGTAGGCGGGGCTTAATCAGGCCACCAGTTCTGACCAACTTAGGCAGACTGGGTGTTTTAAAGAACGGATTGTACAAGAAATTCATGAACACTTCAGGGGAGCTTTAAATTATAGGCTACACTACTCCAAGGTTTGTCTTTTGCCCTCCTTTTGTGATGAAATAGAAATCTACATCCACATAAGCTTCATTTTTCAAAATGTCTGTCCAGATGAGATCGCAGGAATCCCTACAGGCATTAAAGTAAACGTGTCCTTGTCCTGTGAGGGCCGAAACCCTGCAGGTTTTAATTGTCTCTCTGTTCCAACTGTTGACTCAAGTTAAAGCAACCTTTACCGATCTTGCATTTCAGAAAGCACATCAAGATTATTTGAATATAAACAGTCCCGCCTCACTTCTAAGACACACCCCTTCATTCCCTCCACCTCCCAATGCAGAATCAAAGGTCTGACAGGCAGGTCTGTTGGACAATCCTAGAGGTGCACCCCACTTCAAGGATTGGTTGGAGTTTTCATTGAATATTTAGAGATTGGAATAATATTTTATTTTGATTAATGGTGGGTCTGTCTTGTATTTTAGAGTTCCATTACCTCATTCATAGCATTTTACCCTGTTAGAAAAATAGTGTAAGAATGCAACATCAGTAAGGGTTGCTTTAATGAGTCATTGGACAGATATTGACAGGCTATTGGATTTATTTGATTCAAGTCAAGTGTGTTGGGGCAGGATGATTCTGAAAACCTGCAGGATTGCAGCCCTCAAGGGACCTAGCTCAATGGCTACGTTCACACTCCAGGTAAATGTGACCTGAATCTGATCTTTTCGCTCAAATGTGACCCATATCTGATCTGTTTCTGACTGTGTGAACAGCACAAGTCGCATTGAATCTGACATGTTTGGATCAGTTCAGGCCACTTTTAAATGTGTTATTGAATCGGATACATATCCGATCTATGTCGAAGCGACCGCGGTCTGTACGGGCATGTCGTATCCATCCGACCTCTCAGCTCAGTGAGTTAACGTGAGTGAGAGGGTGTGCGCGACAAGGCCAGAAGAGAAAATGTGTGTGAAATGCATCCGGCAAAGAAAGAGAAGCTGCCCACAGCAGGTAGAGAAAAGAACAGCGGGTGATAAATGTGCAGCATTAAAATAAAGCTGCTCCTCTCCAGCATCACCACCAGGGCGCGCTCAGTAATCAGCTGATCACTGCAATCTATGAGCTAATTTCTACCACAGCTAATGTGCTTGGTGACATCATATCTGTGAAGAGATCTGATTCTCTTGAAATCTGATCTGAAACATCCTCATCCACCATCCTGCTCCGACGCCGCATCCACACACCCACACACTGCAACATTTGTACTGTAGGTACAAATGTTGCAGCAGTTGTTCCACACAGAGACTGGGCCTGCTCGATTTTGACAAAAAACCTACTTGCAATTTTTCTGACAAATATTGCGATTGCGATTCGATTTGCGATTTTTACATTTGATGCTATTAAATGCATAAAACTAAAATTATGAATGGAAGAAGTCATTACTTTTACGACAATAATCTGCCTTAAAAACTATTTAGGTGGCCAGCATCGTGTTCTGTGTTCTGGCTTCTGTCTGATGTTGAACTTGAGAAATCTCTAATAAAAACTACACAGTGATGGAGGTTGTTCAGTGTTTTGTGATTACTGCAAAAGTGAATAATTATAGTTACTAATTCCTTCTCCAAACAGTAACAGTGTTTATAACAGAATTTAAGCTTTGTAAAAATAAATGCTTATTTGGAAAAGTAATTATTCTGTTACTTTTTAATATTCCCATTGGCTTAACTTTAAATTAATCTCTGTGTTGTTCCTGATAAAAGTGAATATCAGATCTCACTGATGAATGAAATGGAAACTTAACAGAATAAATGACTAACAGAAAATCTTGGACATCAGACTGGATGTGATGAGACGGTCTACGTTGTTACGGCTTCCAGCCAACATGTAGAAACACGTAGTTTTAATGAACATTTCACGTTGTTCATGTCTTTTATCTCTGAGAGAAAACTCACATTTGTGATTCCAGTTTATACTGTAATTCACTGTTGTTGTGTCTCTAGTGTGTGTGTGTGGTTGTGTGCACGTGTGTTCAGCTGCGTGGTGCGCACAACGAGTCGTGTTTGCTGACAGTTCATCAGTCACCGTCATCACTTGTTTGTCGCTGTTTTATTAACTGGATTAATAGTCATGCGCGTCTGTCAGGTTGGTGACGTCGCCACCGAAGCTGCTCTGCAAGTCTGCAGAGGCTCCACACGAACATCTTCCAACCTGCCGTGCAGCCGGTCTGAACAGTTATCAGATGAAGACCGCAACTCAGGAGTGCATGACGAGTGTCCAGGTGTAACCGGATCACTCTGCCTCCTCTAGTGCCGTTTCTATTAAAGGCATTATTCCATCACTGTTGCCAGTTGCTCCTCTCATGTTATCGAAGAAGTCCCTTCAGCCATTTTTACATAGATAATCGGTCACCATGAAAACATTCCGCTCACAGCACAACGTGAGGTACACGTGCACAGTTTGTTGTTAGTTGCTGACTGAAGCCGGTGCAGTTCATACAAGCTTGTTTTCCATCACCATTTCTGATTGGCCAGCAAGCCAGGAATGCGGGGCTCGAACCTTTTTGGTTGGGGAATATGTTTGTCACTCAAATGTCAGCGACAGAAAAAAAACTCAGGCTCATGAGGTTAGGTTATCGCAGTAGTTTAAACCTCAATATCGATGCGGTTAAGGTTGAACGTGCAGCTCTAACAGAGACGTCATCACAAATGCATTTCTCTTCTTCCTCCGTCTTCGTAAAACTCACCCATGCCGCCGACTGCTGCCACAAATTGCTTTTAACGTGAGCCCGCAAATGCCTCCATGTTTGTTTGCATTGGTTTCCATGACCACCATTACGTGCGTGATGTCATTCGTGTTCAACTGAGCATGCGTGTCACTTCAGAAGCGTGAGCTTTTCATATTGCTGTTGGTGGACAGGCCACATTTAGAGATGTAATGTGAGCACCCACACAAAAGGATCGTAACTAAAACAAAAAACATTGTAATTGAGCATTAAGACCTGCAGTGTGAACGCAGCCTAAGTTTAGGACATTGCACAATTTGGTGTAAAAGCTCTCCAGCACTCAGCCCTAGAGTAATGGTGACATAGCTTTAAAAAAAAAAAATTGATTGAAAGTGAAATGATTTACAGGCACATTTTCGTGCTTTTTTCCGCATTGACGGCGTTGCTGCAGACTAAAAATCAGGCGTTGGTATTCACCTGCTGGGGTCCTGCAGCAGCTCCACGGCCTCTTTCAGCTGGTTAATCATGTCAATGTGGAGCTCTCTGCTCCCTGAATCCTTTGACCTGGAAAGACAAAGACATTAATAAACAAATGAGAATCACTGAGAGCCACAGCACAGAGACTAAAGCTGCAATAATAAATACTGAACAGACGTAGTGAAAGAAGCAGAGGTGAAACGGGAATGCACAGGTCACTGCAGTGTGAAAACAGCCATTTATAAATATGTGAACTGTTCTGAAGCCCTCTGCTATCATTGCTATAACAGCTACATGTATCATTTGTAGTTTAAAGGCCATTTAAAGGCATGTAATCCTGTTTGAATACAAAAAACTAGAAGGAAAAAGAAGCATGCAACAAATGAAATTTGTGTATTTAAACCATTAATTGTGTGTTAGTATTGCAGTGTGCTGTGTTGACATGCCTCGTTCTGCAGGAGACAAACAAATCATCTAAAATAAATCATTAAACTGCCAGTAAATAATATGCAATCATCCAGGAATGACTGCTGCTCCCCAGTTTTCATGCAAAGAGAAGTTTCTGGGAGCTCTGACATTTCATCAGCATGTAGCTCTGAAGTCATTTGCTTCTGCAACCAGAATTCTGCAGAAAACTTCCAAAGGAATCGCTTTTCATACTAAAAGCTTCCAAGGCTAACGGTGCACTTTACTTTTCCACAAAAGAATTGTTATTTTATTTCTATAAACAGCTGAAAACCTTATTTCCACTCAACTTTTTAACATGCTGCTAAAAATTTTTCACACAAAGATCATTTCACCTCTTTAAGCTAGCGTTTGTTAAAGATTATGAATATGTGGTGGAATTTATTTGGTAAAAATTCAGATAATGGAAGTAAAATATGATTAAGTTGTGATAATAACACTTTTTGTTTTTGGAAGAAAGTTAGCAGGTAAAATAAAGGAAACCTGATCTGTTTTCAAACCATCTAGTACTTTTCTAAACTTTACTATATAAATTTCAGTTTAAAAAGTAATTTTAACTGTTGGATATAAACAAGCAGAAAATTTCTTTGTGAAATAAAAACAAACAGAGGCTCTCCAGACAAAGAAACAGCGAGCTTACGTTTGTTCAGTCTGCCAGTGTGAGTCTTCTTCTATCCTGAGCGGCTCGCCGAAGTCTGCAGCCGTCCGACCCTGAAACACACAAACACATGAGACCAGCTGCAGACGTCACATGACCCACAGCCTCCACCAGCTACAGAGACGTTACCACCATCTCCTTTGTTCATTAAGGACTCTGACAAAGTTTTTCTTTCCTTTATCTCCTCCCTCCAGTCCTGTCTCGTTTCTTAAAGAGAGAGGAATGAAAACCGCATCTTGTGCTGTTATTTAATGACAAGTAATCTGGTATCTCATTACAGCAGATATAGATTCATCTCAGGTGTGAGCTCCTTCAGTGGCAGCAGAGATTATTCAGTTTGCTGATACACAAATGTGCTCTACAGAAAAAAATAAGGATCAAATGATGCAGATTTTTGAGGGTCGACACAAATATTTTCTCATCAGCCTCAGCCAATGGCCAATACAACCTGCCGATATTTGTGGCCGATACTTCATTTGACTTCTGAATTAATATAATGTAGGATATAATGGAAAGTAATTTTTCAACTTTTAATATCCGCCTTATTCCTAGGATGTGAAAATTAAGATTCGAATATTAAATCAAATTAATTCAATTCAACTTTATTTGTACAGCGTCAATTCATGACAGTGTCACCTCAGGGCGCTTAACAGACAGAAAAATTCAGGTCAGATTCATAATAAACTAGCTAAGGAAACCAACAGATTGGATGGAATCTAGACTTGACCCGGTCCAATCCCCCATCCTGTGCAAGCAGAGAGTGGTGGTGACAGTGGGAAGGAAAACATCCTTTTAACAGGGAGGGAAAACCTCCGGCAGAACCCGGCTCAGGTAGGGCGGCCTCACAAGTTTCTACATAGAGAAGCATAGATGAGTGAAAAAGGAAGAGCCCAGGGCATCATGAACGTCCCGCAGCAGTCTAAACCTATAGCAGCTTCACTAAGGGATAGCTAAACAACCCTAACTATAAGACTTATCAAAAAGGAAGGTTTTAAGCCTGATCTTAAAGGTAGAGAGGATGTCTGCCTCCTGAACCTGAATTGGCAGCTGGTGGGAGAAACAGCCTATTACATCAGGCCTACATTTGCTGCACTGGTTTGATTATAGGCCGACTGTTTCAAGTTGTTCCATGTTTATTACAGCGCGCTCGGAGCATTCAATGTTCGCAAAATTTAATTTTAATTTGTCCGGACCTTTAATTGCTCACATGTTAGGGAGACGTGGGGGGGCGGGTGAACTGCAGCAAGATGATTTTGTAATGTCCTGGGCATTGTTAAAGATGTAAATATTAAAATAAAAATAAAAAATACCTATATAAGTAGTTATGTCTTGCATTAGTTTGTCCTCACTGTTGGCATATTACTCACATGGATATTCCAATATATTCGTATAATGTGTTAATTTTAGAACAAATATTCGAACGTCATTTTGGAGCAATTTTGACAGCCCTAGTAAGAAGGTTGGTCATGTTTTGTTGAAAGAGGTGGAATATGATCTTCCTTACTAAATTTCTTTTTCTTTTTTTTTCGCAAAATGCTAACATTTGGTCCTAGTCTGGAGCCCTGCAGCCACTCTCTCTAGACCGAGGTGAGTGTTCTACACATCGCTCTTGTAACCACAAATTTAACTTTCACTGGTTGCTAGTACAACCATGAACAGCGCAACATGTTCCTGAAGAGTAAAATGACATTTTTCTGGGGCAAATCGTTTAAAAATGTTACGAATACTCTCTTTGAAACGACAATTTACACAGTGAGTCAATGGCTAAGCGCCATTTCTGGTATCTCACAGGAAGTTGATCGCACAATCATGTCTACATTCATTTGCTCAGGAATAAGGTGGATAAAAAAAAAAAAAAAACACTTCAAATCAATATATAAAAGAGAAACAGTGCACTTGTAAACATATTAAATATAAACATTAAACTTGTAATACATAAATAAATATATTTATATAAATATATATGTATATATATATATATATATATATATATATATATATATATATATATATAATATATGTCTGTGAATAATGCCAAATGAGGGTATCGGCCAACACACCCAACGTATCGGCTGATGCATATACCAGCAAAAATGCAAATATCAGCCTAAAATATCGGCCGACGTATTGGTCCATCCTTAGAAAAAATAGATTTATCCACATTTCCTAAATATACTGACGTTTAAATACCCAACAAACAGACACTTTAGCTTTTAAAAGGATAACATCTATTCATACTTCTGCCCCCCCCCCCCCCCTTTCCCCCGAGATGATCAAAATAATCCCAGAAACATTTGCATAACTGGAAGATTTCGTCGAAATATTCTCTCATCGTTCCTGACGTTGAAAGACGTACAGCTGATGATGAAAACAGGACCCGTTTACATGTAAATGAACAGTGTCCTTTTTAAACATCAATCCTACTCTACTGCTCACCATCCAGCTCTGCAGCTCTTTGTTGTGTGTTTAGTCCTTATTTGGTCACAGCTGAGTCTCACACACAGACTCATGTGACGTAACAGGACAGTCTTTATAATATAAAAAGCTCCTCTTTGGTTTGATTTATAAGGGACAGTTTGTCCAGCTGGGCTTAAAGTACAAAAATACCAGGGGACAACAGAGCATGTGACTCCTTCTGTAGACTCTGCTGAAATAAGCAGATGGTGACACACAGTGGATGTTTCCATCTGTCAGTGAATTTTCAGCAAATGTGGCTAAAGAGACAAACAACCACTGAGGAATGAGACGAGTTTCACAAACCTTTAAGCCCTTTAAACGCTAATGAGAGGAAGTTTGTAAATTATGAGATTCAGTTCAAGATGAAGACTCAATGTGATAATTATCAAACGGCACGAGGCTGGACACAAAAATAAAAATGTGGTACTTTACACATTCCTACACCTGTCAGAAACGGGTCTGAAGTCTGCAGCAGAAGTGTAGAGAATATCACTGATCTTGTCTAAGCAACGCACACACACACACACACACACACACACCTAACCCATCAGATTTCCCTGTTTGATGAAGCTTCATCAGCTCCATCTAATATTTAACCCACTTCTTAAAGTCTTCCTCTACTAGAAATAAACTTTGGAAGTTACAAAGTTTGTGGTTACAAATTGTTACCATGTTAACATGTTTTTAAGATGTTTTTAAGGGTTGTAAATAAGGGTTGTAAAAAAAAAAAAAAAAAAAAAAAAACCCTACATAAAGCGATACTAGATTCAAAGTAGTTAGATATGAATTTACAACAGTATTGAGAATAAGCTGAGAGGCTGCTGTGGTTGACATGGTTACCCCCCTCTCACTATCAGCTAAACACGCACAGATGCTGCTGCTGCTGCACCAGAAAACTGACCTTTCACTATTCTTACTGTTCTACCAGCTTCATTCAGACTGACACTCGGTCACATTTACAACATTTCTGAGGCCATTTTACAACCGGAGCACTGACTTGGAAATTTGCTTTGAGGTTTGTTTTTTGTAAAGTTGGGTTGGAATATTTCAGACATTCTTCAACGATGATTAGATTAATTCGGCACACAAGAGGAGCTCTTGTTGAAAACCTCAAAGTTTCTCATTAGCAGGAGAAAATCTACTTTCACCAGACAGACAGATATTTGGGGACAAGTAGGTGTGATGTTAAATAAGATTTTACAGCAACTCTGAATTAAGGACAGACAGATACGTCGGCCGGCCAATATTTACGTTTCTTGCTGGTTTTGGTATCGACCGATACATCGGGTGTCCAGGCTGAAACCCCCCATTGGCATAAATGATAGACTGACAGACGTCCTCAAAATTATTTAGACCCCCCAATTAAAGAAAGGGCTAAAGTCACAATAGTATTTCAAATAATGAGAAACTAAAGAAATTAATAATAAATAAAAATGCACACAATCATAATATATTGAAATAAGATATTATTTTGAATTTTGGTGAGAAATAATTTTTAAAAAAAACAAACAAACAAACAAAACTGTCCAGGACACATGAAAACACCTTTCCCATGACCACAATTAAAAGTCAATGTCATGATTTTCACTGAATTTTTATTTATTATTACTTTTGTCAATTTCAACTTATTTCACTGACAGCTGATTGTTTTTCCTTCCTTAACTGAAAGGGATGAATAATTTTGAGGACAACGTTGCTTGTTTTTATTTAATATTTGTTTATGGATATAGTATATTTGCTTATTTATAAATGGATCTAATGTGAGCATTGTGAGTGACCAGAAAAGCACTATAAAAATCTAATCTATTATTATTATTGTAATTATTGTTATTATTATTGATAATATAATCATCATTATTATTATCATTACTATCATTATTATTGTTTACAAGTGCACTGCTTCTTTTTTTATTTATTTCAAGTGCTTTGTTCATTTCAATTTTAAAAGAGTTTTTAAAAATTACTTTTATTGTACCCTTCATTATATCAATTTGGGAGTCAAATGCAGTAACGGCTCTAAATACTGGTCCAAAATATTGGCAGGTTGTATTGGTTATCGGCTTAGTCTGATGAGAAAATATCGCTATCGGTCCTAAAACATCAGTATCAGTTGATCCCTATTTTTTTCCTTTAGAGCACATTTGTGTATCAACAAACTGAATAATTTCTGCTGCCATTAATGGAGCTCATACCTGAGATAAATCCCCTGAAACTAAATAACTTATTTTTCTTGTGGGCTGCCATTATGAGCCTTTTTCCTCAACTAAAAGCACAGTCTAAGTTACAATCATTTATGGAGCTCTCCTCTGTTATATAACCGATCAAACTGGGTTTATTTGTGGAGTTCAGTTTCTGGTTTATGGACACTTTGATCTGTGGCCTGAATCACAGATTCTCCCATTAGTGGCCACTACGTCTCTGCATCCTTCCTCCCCTGACAGGAGAACATCTAAGCCTAAAAGTGAAGTGGATTCACTGTAACTGTAACACGAAGTGACAGCTGAGGCTGCAGTTAAAACCTCGACTCCGGCAGCACAGTGAACAGAGCGGTTTTACACAACTTCTTACTCATGACGCCGGCCATTTACTAACGTTAGACACTTGCAGAGAGCAGCTCTGCAGCGTGGGGGCTTGCCTTGATGTAGTCGATGAAGCGAGAGCTGAGAGCCGAGTCTCTGTAGCTGAACTGGTCCTTCAGGGCTTCCGTAGGGCTCTCCTCGATCAGACGCACCGAGTCGGAGTTTGGATCTGCTGAAATGGAAGAAACGTGATCTGTGAACGTGCCGAACTTAGAGAGTGGACTATAAAAGTCTTATAAATGTTTCCTGGTTTTCTGCTTCTGATCTGATTGGACTTGAACACAGCAGTGTCTCACCTATTGGTTTTTCTCTGAGCAGATAAGTGGAAATATGTCTCCTCCACACACACAGTCTGAGGACAATCAGAGGTCAAACACATCCGTGTATTCATTAAGAGGTTTCAGAACTCATTGTTTCCATCTAGAAACTTTGCTCAAGTTGTGACAAACACTGTGAAAGGACCCCAACACTGGCGAGTCATTGCCCCGTAAGAAGTACACCTGGTTTATATCAGGGGTCTGCAACCTTTACAATCCAAAGAGCCATTTTTCGCCTCAACCCAACTAAATAAAAGTTGTTTAGAGCCACGTGTGTTCATAGCCTTTTTTAAAAAAAAAGACAAATTATAATTTTTGATAAATACTATCAATAATATGTTGTCTAAAAAAATCTGTTTTATTTCTACTTTTGGGTTTTGAAATGAAAAAAAACTTACAAAAAAGGGATAAATTTTCTACTATGGGATTTAACTGTATAAAAAAGGTTACATAAAAATGTAGGTATTTATGGGAAATAACATGAAAAAAACCTTAATTTCTGAGTCAATGACAAAGGAAGTAGATTTAAGGAAAATAAATTATTGCCTTGGTACTTTTAGTGTCATTTTGTTACTTTTGTTATTCATATTTTTCTCCACACGCATCATGAAATCCCCAGGAATGATGTGACCACAGGTTAAGATTCACCGCATTACAAATCTGAAATCCTCCCAACCCAGTCCAACTCCATATTTATAACATCACTGGACAGATTCTTTTTCATTTCACATTTATACAACTTTGACCTAAAAAAAAAAAAAAAAAAAATCCCAGGAACGAGCAACTATCTGCCTGCAAATTCATTAGTTCTTCCAACATTCTGAAATCCAGCCCTCAACCTCAATTCCAGACCCGAAATCAAGAAAATGATGCCGTTATGCAAACAAACTGAGCACAATGACCTGTTTTATCACCCGTTTCCTCATCTCAAGTCTTTAGGAGCATGAACAATCAACTCAATAATTTTGTTTTCCAAGTTATTATCAACAATAATAATAATAACATGCAAGTTAAGCAGAATGGGCTAAACACAGTTTAATACAATAATATAAGAGATGAAAATGTCTGTAAATATGATTAATAAAACCGACCAACATGTTATTAAAGGTCACATCCAGACAGCTTCCGTCCTGATGTAACAGCTGTCAGCAGAGTCGTCATAGCTCACAATTTAATTAGAAATGAACAAACAAAACAAACTTTAAGTGAATCTTATGTTCCATCAGGCAATTAGCAGAAAAAGTAGAAGGAATTCTGCTAATAATGCTAACAATTATAAGGATTAAAAATGATCTACAGAGCCCTACAGACCCCCCCCATCAGCTCTAACCTAATTAAGGCTGATTGAAGTCTATTTAAACCGTGCATCTGGGGAGCTGCTGCTGTTCTTTATTTGAGCTCAACATCCCGGATCCGTTCAGAGCCGACGCCGAGCTCAACGTGGTGACAACGTTCATCCCAACAACCCAAGTGAGCCTGTTCATGGCTCCACAACGTGGACACGAACACAACCAGTAAAATATCCTTCTCCCAGTCAAAACCCAGCAACTCCCAGTGAAAACGGCAGCCAGGAACTTTGTTTGTACATGTCAGCGAGACATCCAGGAGGTCAGTCTGAGACGGACACGACTGTGTTTGTCAGTGAGGTGTCCAACCAGTCCAGAACCTCTTTAGCACTTTGAGACACGTCTAAGACACAAAACAACAGCAACAGTAAAGACGAACATGTTGCTATGGAGACAAAGTAGATTCAGTACAGCTACAACTGTGTTAAACACGATTTATGAACCATTTTGTATAACTTGTGTGTTCAGTATCTTTCACACTTCGAGAGAATAATAGAATGAACTCAGACTAAAATCCAGATAACCCAGCTTTCCATCTGCACTTAAATGCACCGTGTGTTTAAGAAACTGAGGAGTCCAAAGTTTTGAAAGGGTCTCAAATCCCCCACACACGCTGATCTGTGCAGAAATGAAGTCTGATCTGTGCAGGTGAGACAGTACAGTGATGTTTAACGGTTTGTCTGCACAGGAGTCTGTCTGAAGATGGAAACGAGCACATCTGTGAGGTAAAGGGGAGGAATCTATATCATTAGGATTTTACTGATACCAACATCAAAATTGATACATCTTATTGATACAGATATTGCTACTTCTTGTCGATACCAATATTTATTGATACTTTTATCGATAGTATAATGTAATTTAGAGTAAACAATAAAGAAATTAAAAGATGATGAAGATCCAGTGGTGGAGGACATGTCCAGACGATGTTGGAGAGGCTTGGGCGTAAACGTAGGTGAAGCTGTGAGAATAAGGGAAATGTGTCTGTCTTACTCCACCACCGTGACTATGTAATCATGTCATGATAACATTACAGTTAGGTAGACATTTAATAAGTATTGATAACAGCATCATTTGTCCATGATCTCAACAGTACCCCGGTATCGCTAAGATTAGGAACTGGTACCAGTACTCAGTATGCATCCTTAGTAAAGGGTAAAAATCTTTATGCAAAATGAGAATGATGTGTAGTTTTTACTGAGAGCATCTGTGAAATGATTTCATTTCTTTAAATTGCCTTTTTCTTGTGTGTGGATCTGCACACACAAGTTACCATAGTTATGTAAAAAAAAAAAAAGTTTACACGATTACAAATCATGCACACATTTAACTGTGCTGAACCTTCTGTCCATATCATGCACACGTGTTGATTCTGATTCTCATTTCATATACACGTCCACACGAGCTGGAACAGTTTGTGCGCATCATTATGCACACACGCAGCATATTAACACACTTCCACTCCCAGTCTGACAGATAACCAGAGCAGAGGAAGGTGTTGTAGAGGATGCTGAATTCTTCCAAACACTTCACTTCCTGTCACTTATCTGTCTTATCAACCACTTTCATTAAACTTCTACAAGTTGTTCTACAGACAGTCACTGCAGCAGAAGACTCTCTCTGAGCATGCTCAGAAGGAGATGCTGGTGAACATTTTTGCTTGTTAGCAGAGGCGAGTCCACTGATTGTTCATGTGTGGATACTTTCTCAGCCGTGGAAGATCAGTGGAGGTGATTCTGTTTCTGACTGAATTATGAAACAGCTGCTACACATCCACATTTATCAGACTGTGTGTTTGTGTTTGTACCCGTCAGGGAGCTGATGTGTTCGCTGGAGTCGTCCTTGCTGAGTCCGTCCTCCTCGGTGATGTTGCTCATCGGCACGTTGAGACTCAGGCTGTCTTCATCTGACGGCTGAAATTAATAGCAAACGTTTAAAGCTCGACTGGGCTGAAACGTGGATCAACAGCAAACTGAAACGAAGGTCTTCATGTGCTCTGCTCTCACTTTCACCTCATTTCTTTTCATTTTGAATTCAGAGCAAAGTGACGCTGTCATTCAGAAATGACACCTCACTGGGCAAGTTTATTAGTACAGCACATTTCATGTACACAACAATTCAAAGTGTTTTATATAAAACATTAAAAGAAGCGTAAAAGTAAAAGAATGAAAGCATTTAAAATGAAAATGTACAAAATTAAGTAAAATTACGCTATTTAAGACAAAATGGATGCCTTACAAAGATCAATGGACCTAAGGGGGGGCAGGGGAGGGAAGGGATATGAAGGAAGAAGGAAAGGAAAGGTCCTGATACATGGAGGTGGCAAATGTAACTATGCTGTGGGAATGGATGCTCATCTTCATGGAAAAGACTGGTACAAGCTTTCTTTTTCTTTTTTTTTCTGGCTGTTTATTACATTCCTTTATATTGTTGCTATTATTGTTATTTTTTTTCTCTCGTTTTGTGTATGTAATCAATTATATGGACAAACTACGCATGGAGATATGTATAGAGGTCTGTATGAATTTATATTGATTCTTACAGTAGATGCATGTAGAATTTAATGCACTGGGTGAAAAAAATATTGTGTCATTATCAGGAAAAAAAGTGAGAACATAAAAGAAGTCTTATATCTTCTGTAAGTTTTTTTTTTTTTAAACTCACAAATAAATAAATCTGTGGCTGTAAACATGGCTTCTAGTTTAAGACTGTAACATACAAAATTATTCATACCCTCCAATTAAAGAAAAAAACTAATTCACAATAGTAGTTCAAATAACAAGAAACTAATAATAAATGAAAATTTACAAAATTGCAATATAGTGAAAGAAATATTGCTTTTCAATTGTGGTAGGAAATAATCATTAAAAAAAACAAACAAAACTGTCCCAGACACATTAGAACACCTTTCCCATGAACAATGTACCAGAATACTTGTCAACAGGAGTAGAAGTCTTTTGAACATCACAGAAAACTGCTGATTGCAGTGATTGCCTCAAAGTGTTGCTCAACAAAATTTTAACTTCGGAGCTCCATCATGCTTGATTGCTTGTTTTATTTTTTGTGTGTTTGTTTTTAATATATTTTTTTTCAAGCCACAATCAAAAATCAATGCCATGATTTTAATAGAATGTTTACGTATAATTACTTTTGTCAATTTCAACTCATTTCGCTGACAGCTGATTTTTTTCTTTCTTTAATTGGAGGGTATGAATAATTTTGAGGATAACTGTCCATGTCTGAGAAATTGTGTACAATTATTTGATAAAGAAAACTTTTCACACCAGAATAGAGCATGACCTTTAACCCCTGCAGATCAGCTGACCTGACAGGATGTCTGCTTTTATTAAAGATCTATTCATTTATTTAAAGAACAGTCTAGGCTAGAGGATGTCAAATTAGTCACTAAATAATTTAGCAACTATCATAGATGAGAAGTTGGATTTTTTTTTAACAGTCTAAGATGTTACTTCAATTGTCCAAACCATCAAAATAAAACATCAAAATGAAACATTTGAGCATCAGCTGCACAGTTTTGTGAAACCTTTGCAGCTCAAACGGGATCCAGAGAAAAAGAGGAGAAAATCGGGAACATCTTGAGGATAAGTGGCTTTAAAACGGTAAAAACTGAACTTGTTCTACACGCAACAGAAGGAAATACTCATCCTGCACTGAAACACTGTTTATTTTTCCAGGTAAAATGTTTAAGAATTAACTTTCATTAACAAACACGACCTGGAAAGAAATAACCGTGATTACAGCTGAACGAGAAAAAAAATATATCAAGATGATATCCTGTCTGGAAATGAATCGCGACATCAGAGCAAAAGCCTCACACACACATCACACACTCCCAGTACCTCGGTAGCGGACAGCCTCTTGTCTCCGTTGTCGCTGCCGACGCCTGAGTCGCTGTCGTGCTTCTTCTGCAGCTCCATGTCCTCCACACTGCAGACACATTACACAGGTCACACACCTGACACACACACAGGCGTGTGTATGAGAAGGGGGAGGGTGAGTTACGATGACTCTCCCTCCCTCTCTCCTTCACATGGCTGTGGAAATCTGGGTTTCCTGCTCTGATCCGGTCTGGAACAGCTGACTGATCCCATCTGTCTGGTCCAGCCGTTGAGGACTAAAGCATCAGGTGTCAGCAGGTTACATAAAAAGCAGAAACTTGCGGTAATTTTCCATCTTTTTTTAACTTTGTACTAGTAAAAGAATGAGAGAGAATCAGAAGAACGGTCTGGAAACAACAGATATCCACATTCCACTGTTTCCAAAAATAAATCAAGACTTAGAAATGAAGACAAAAGGCCTTTTTAGGCAACTTTCTAAGGCTGTGATCTGCCTGATGATCCAAAATATTTGTGCTGGAAAGCTCATCAATCATAATTAACAGCTGTTGGTCATGCACGCCTCATCAAACAGGGAGAGGTGATCTGGGACTCACATCAGCAAGGAAGCGCTGCTCCTTCATTCAGGCCGATAGGAAAATGAGCTTTGCTGCATTTCGCTCTTATCTGGTTTACTTTTAAGGTCGTTGTGTTAATAGAGTTTTAAAATTAGCATCTATCACATCTCTGCCTCCTCTGGACCAAAAGAGAACAACCACACCAAACAGATGAATAGCCAGCATCGCATTTCACATCACTAACCAAATTCTACCAAACTAAACGAAATATAGGGAGCAGAAAGAAGGGAACAACAAAAATAATCTGATGAATTGCCAGAATGAACGAGCGTAAAAGGAAAAGACCAGAAGGAAAAAAAGAGAAAGAGGAAGAAGAGAGATTTCTTTCACTGTGGCATGCTGTCAATCAACTTCTGATTAAGGCTGGGCAATAAAGACTAAAAAAATGATCAATCATTTCTGGGATTTGTCTCAATAACAATGACAAAAAATAAATAAATACTAATTGGGGGGATCAATGCACTGTCCGTATAATAGCCTTTCCAAAATCTGGGTCCCACTGTAATTTCGGGGGTTGCCAAATCATTGTTAAACAAATAAAATAAATAACATAAGGATGTCAAAGTCAATGTGCAGGAAGATTCATTTGTGAAGTTTACCTGTAAATTTTAGAAACAACTAAATCATTACTCATCACATACTTAAAATCTGTATTTGGCATTTTCTCATTGAGAAAAGCTGATTTTGGGATTGTAGGTGGTTTGATTCAATGGTGCCCGGAAGCGACTAAAAACCAGTTCATCCTCCTTACTTTTGAAGTTTATGACATCTTCAAAGCCTTATGGCTGACTCACATCAGGTCTGGTTGCACCGCAGTTTAGTTCTGACCTCCATGGTGCATCAACTCACACCGGAAGCGTTACAGATGTTTACTGGCATCTCTGCATGACCCATTCATGTGCAGAGCAGATGTCTGATAGAGTAGCCGACAGTTTCTGCCCTCCTGGAGGTGGTAATACATGTGTGGTCACATGACTCCGCCCCACACAGCATATTAAATGGACATGAATGAAGCCGACCTCCACAGAGCCATAAGAGACAAAAACATTACGTTTATGACGTTTACATGCCATCAAAATTCAGGTTCAGGTCAGTATTCCGGTTTCTGAAAGATTAGGAATAACCGGTTTACATGCGTGAGCAGACAGAGTTACTCTCGTATACATGATAACTGCAATCAGCTGGAATATCCCGACCCAAACCGCGACGCACGGAGAACATCACGATGATGGGCCATAATAATCATCCGGAGCCACTGCGGTCAAACCAGCCAAGTTTCAGAGTTACAGCCAAAGTAACGCCGGTTGGTTTGACCGTGGATCCGCGAGAGGCGGCTGGCTGGACTGCAGTCCGGAGCCGACAGCAGTCCTTTGCTGGCGCTGCTGTGCTGGTACTGACCTACCAGCAATACTTGACGGGTCATAGAAGGAGAGAACGTGTGGTGGAAATGGAGCTCGGAGCTGGAAATGTGCGCCATACAAATCCACGCTTCCCATTTCCACCAGTCTCTGGACACTAGGATGAAGGTGCGCAGTCAGGACTGGTGGGAACGGTTGTAATGATGAAGTTAACTGATGCCGGCTGGAGTCAGTGAATTTTCCTCTGTCACACCTTTATCAAACTTTCCCAGATGAGTGATGGAGCCCTGCAAAGTAACTGTTTGCACACCATCTCCTCTTGGGATGCGTGTTGCCATGGTGATATATAAACTAGCAAGCTGTGCAGAATAGGCGTACTGTCTGATCGCTGGTACAAATACTCCCTGTAGTTTACTGAAAAGACCAAGAATACTTGCACATAGAACACGCGCAGAACACAATTTAATATTCCTTTCAATGGAGATATTCCGATACGCGTTTACATGACCAAATATTCAGGTTAGAAAAGGAGTAACCCAGGGGTAATATTCAGGTTTTTAAAAACCCAAAACCCTCTTCCTTTCTGCCACTCCCCCTCTCCCCCCCCCCCCCTTCCCCCTTCTTTCTCCTCCTCTTTTTTCTCCCCTCCCCCCATCAATCCACTCTCTTTTTTCTCTTCTTTTCTCCCCCCTCCCTTTCTTTCTTTCCTCTCCTCCCTCCGTTATCTCCTCTTCTCTTTCTTTCCCTATCTATTCATATGCACACTCATCACACCCCCCATATTTTTATTCTTTTTTTCCCCCCGTTTTTTTGTGAGGCGGCGCTGCTCCCACCCATAATTTTCCCCGCCACCTCCGGTCCCCTCCCGGATTGGAATTTTTCTTTGTTCCTTTTCCCCCCCCCGGACCCCTCCGCTCACTGCCAGCTCGAAAATACCCCTATTAATTTTTGTTGTAAAATCAAAACAAGTCAGAAACACAAATTTTTATGGTCTAAAATTTTTTTTTTTTTTCTTTAAAAACCCGAAAATGAGCATATTCGGGTTTTTACTGGTGTTTACATGGCTGTTCGCAACCGGGTTATTGCTAATATTCTGGTTGTTAAAGGGTTATTGGTTGCATGTAAATGCAGTGATTTTGGTACTGTTTGTCCAACTCAGAGTCGTGGGGATTGCTGGAGCCTTTGTGGTTGCTGGGGACAACACAGAGAGACAGACAACCACGCACGCGCACATTCTCTCCTAGAGACAATTTACAATAACCAATTAAAAGCTGGGTGGATGGTGTTTTCCAGGAGCACTTACTATTAGCACTGGGTAATTAATCGAATTTTAATCGTGATTTCAATTTTGCCTTTTCACAATCATAAAAACACTGTAATCGAAGAAAAACAATTAATCCTGAAGTGAACAGACTGGTGGAGTTATAGGAAGCAAACTGCAGGGAGTATAAAGCAGGAATGCATGTAGACTTAGTATTAATTTTATTGCTATTATTATTTTAAATAATATTCTTATTTTACTCCTTTACTTGTTTCTAATTTATTTTCGGTTAAATTTTTGAAAAAGTTATATTTCAAGTTGAGTTATGCGGTTCAATAAATACTTTTTATAAAAATCAAATGAATAATCGTGTATATTAATCGTGATTTCAATATCAGTCAAAATAATCGTTTCCATAATCGTTCAGACCTATTTACTATATTGCTTAAAATCTCCTTCACACCCCGATTGCAGACAATCAATTAGATCTGACACAAAATGAAAAATTTAGTCACCTGTGGAACGGACAGGACTGAAAAAACCCCATCCAATCATCTTGAACGGGGATGCCATGTTCATCAAACCAGCTGCTGTTTGCCAATAGGCTTAATTTGGTTTGTAGATGGATTCCATGATTTTGTTTTATTTTGATTTATTCATTGAACAGAGACGTTGAACGGCTTGAATTTCAGTAAAAAGAATAAAAAAAAATTAAAAAGGATGTTTTTTGTTGGTTTTTTTTACATGTTTGAGCAGTAACACATAGGTTTAGTAAGTCAGCAGTTCCTGGTGTGCATGGAAAACCAGAGCCACCAAATCCAAACAGCTGTGTGGCATTAGAAGGATGTCAGGTTCACTTCAAGGATTTGGTGGACTGAGTTTTCTCTGCTCTATAAGTAAGGTCTCAGGCTGCTCTATATTTTTACTTTATGTGCTCTGTTTCTGGGTCACTGCTCTCATTTCTTATATTTCCCACAGCAGCGTGTGAGGATGGCTCTCAGACTGTTTTCATCCTGCACTAAAAAGGTAAACAACCTAAACAAGACATATAAGGGACGATGGAAAGAGGTGGAACAAAGAAAAGAATAAGCGCTTGTTTGGACGGTGGTGCATGAGGACACTTTCTCCACAGGAATAGAAAGCTTTTATGCTGCCCACATGTTGGAAGTGTTTCTTGTGGGTGGACACTTCAGGGCTTTAACGTCCTCTGGGAGCTCGACTCAGATGCAGCTGAGAGACGAGGAGTTTCATTTGGTGAGGTTTTCTCTCTGCTGGTCCCAGCTTACAGCAGACCTCCATTCCTTTTATGTCTTTTTTTAGTGTAACCTCTTTTCTCTCATTTGAAAAGGCTGATTCCCTCCTCCTCCTCACTTCAGCATTACATCATCCACGTCTCTGATGTTGCATTTTATATCAGCTGCTGCAATATTAGTTTATCTGATATGTTAGATGTTTTTGTGCTTCTGTGGGCTTTTGACTGTTTTACAGATATCACCACACTTTAATAACCAGCACTGGTTTCCAGATCCAGCACATGACTGGATATAGACACACATGCATTATAGTGGTGTGTAGGAGGAGAAAAATCCAGAAAAATGTGGAACTACACTCCTTGTTGAAAAGTAAATGAAGCAATTAACCATTTTCTAAAAACAACTTGCTGATTATTTATCTCTAAATCCAGTTATTTAGGGTGAAAATTCTTTATGATCTAATTGTCTGGATGCCGTCAGCATATATATATATATATATGTATATATATATATATATCTCAGTGCAAATTGTAACAATATTTACAGTGCATTGTGTATGTCATGATGTGACTGACAAAGTAAACAGCCTTCAGCATATTTTAAAAGCAGACGAAGAAACAAATCCCAGTTTTCAAGCATGAGGCTGTATGATAGGAGAATCATTAACGTTAACTGGCTGTAAATACCAGCATCCAACACCATCGGGCCACACTGATACAATAATGATCTGTATGACAAGCTTATGAAAGAACTTGTAAAATAAAATATTCTGTTTAAGGCTCATGATGACGTTTACACTATATACAATGACCTACATACCTACAGTACATATCCATCTAATATAAACAAATAGAAATGTATTCTTTCAGTTCTGCATAGTGTTTCAAACTGTAGGTCTATTTTTATTTTTCATTTAACGCTTTAATATAGCGCATATCATATTTCAAGTATACAAGTTCTGCGACCTGTTGCATCGTTTTATGGTAAAAACTTTGTCCCATTCCCTGTCCAATGCAGGTCTTCTGCCCCCTGGTGGGTACCTGTTACACTACAGTAATTCTTCTGACGAATCCAACAGTATTAACCAGCAAAATATGCAAATTAGTTTTCCTTTGTTTTTCTGTCTTCTCATTTTTTTAAAACTGACAAATAAAGACTTCAGAATCCAAAACAGAAAATTGTTGTTGGTCATGCTTTAACCAATTAAAGCCTTTATGTACATTCATATAAAAAACAAAATAAAATCAGGGGAAAAAAAATTAAGAAAAATTAACACACACACACACACACACACAAACAAAACAAAGTATAAAATAGTAAATAAATGATTAACAACTTACAATGAGAAATAACAAGGATAAAAATAATACAAAAATATGAATGTATTAATGAAAATAAATGGATGAAATCAATTCAAATAAATACATAAATTAGTTAGATAAAACAAAAAATAAAAAAACAAAAGCTAGAAGTGGCTTGGGGCCAACAGGCATTCAGGCGTTAAAGGGTTAAAAGTTGAGATTGAGCTCAGAAACAAAGTCCGCTCGGACACTTCAGTAGTTTTGTTATTTTGATAAATGTGCATATGATATCGTTTCATATCAAACTCACACGTATATATATATATATATATATATATATATACATATAAATATATATATATACACACATAGACACATATATATTTTATATATTTATACTGTATATTCCTTTTTTGTTTCTGCCTCTTGATCCTTCTTTGCTCCCATTTCAACAACTGCTCCTTCATTTCCACATTTCTGCTTCCACTTTTCCCCTGATGCTTTATTTCATCATTCAGATGGATTTACTCTTTCAAACGCTGGGCACTTCAGTCCTCTGTCTTTATCCTCTCTACTGATCTCCTCTCGATTCTTTTATTCGTTAATCACGAATAAAATGTCAAATTCCAATGACGGCACTTTGGCCTCAGTTTTAATTGAACCTCTGACAGTCAAAGTGACCCATCAGGGAGTTGAAGGATGGATCGGTTTCAGCTGACTAATGGAGGAATTGGCTCCAAACCGAGAGGCTGAGAAATTTTAGATCACAGAGGCATTTTGTTCCAGCAGACAACTTGTATCCCTCCACGGAGGATAACCTTGTAAAAAGCAAACTAAACTGCTTTGAGGTGATGCAACATGCATCTGGTAGATGAGCTGGAGGCCCTCCACTAAGAACAACTGATGGATTTTATTAATAAACACACTTCTCAAAACTTTGGAACAAACATAACATTTTCTACAGATTTTCACCCAGAACACTGAGACAATTTTACTACATCAGTGCTTGTAGCAAATTTAAACGAAAGGCTGGTTTTGAAGGCCACTGCTTGGGCCTTAAACACATCGTTCAACCAGCTGTAGTGATTTTTTTTTTTTTTTCTCAAATTATGACAAGAAGCTAAACAGACACTTCTGTTTTACTCTGTCTGGATTTAAGTTTTGTAACAATGAAGGGAAAAAACTCACATCAGAACCTTAAACTGGAAATGACAATAATACTTTTAAGTGCATGAATGCCTCACTATGAACATAAAACACTTTTTAGATAAAAACAAACATCACGACTTTATTGTTAAAGACCAACATCCATAAACAAGAACAGGTGGAGAAGGAAGAGAGACTGCAGTACTGCACTGCAGAGGAAGATGCAGACAAAATGCTACCGGCCTTCCCACTGGGTGATGCAGTAGTGACGTTACCACGGTGACTGACCTGCCAGTGGTGGGCCGCAATGGGCTGATCCGCTCTATGACGTGGTACATGGAGTCATGCATCTTCTCGCTACGACACGCTTCGATGGTCAGATACTTGAATATGTGAACTTTACCCTTTATGCAGATCTGAAGGGAAAAAGAGAGCAAAAATATCCTCCAGTGATGGCAGAAAATCTGACGTTTTCACGACTTCCTTCAAGGTCAAAGCTGGGTTATGCAGATATAGTAATTATAAAGCATACATTATGGTCACGTCAAGTAAAATCAATGTCAAGTCAGCGCCAGATGAATACAACACTTGGCTGAACCTCTTAGGACTTGTAAAAATATTCAGACGTGGGAAAGTTTTAAAGAAAAATGCTTCAACTGGTCTGATTTAACTCATCTGGGAACCCAAAGCTTTAGTGGACAGAAAGGAAAGCTGTCTGAAGAGAGGTTCCACAAATCTGTGCATGTACCTGTGCAGGTGGGCTCTGCAGGGGGTTGTTCTCCAACTGGAGCGACTGGAGCTGCTTCATTTTTCTGTAGCACACTGGGATGGTGGACACCTTGTTACAGGAGAAGTCAAACTTCACCAGAGGAAGGTCAGCCAAGTCTGCAGGAAAACAGACACATAAATCAGATTTCACCGTTGGGTTTTACATTCGATGTAATTCTGCCTGAAACCATCATCCATCACTGATCCCTGCAGGTGACCCGTCACCTTCAGCACCATCTGAGGAACTGGAGTGTAAATAAAGCTCCAGGAAGTAGTTTTAGTCCCCATAAAGTTCTCATCCAGACAGCAATAGGACAGCATTTTTGTTTTACTTTTATTATGACCAATGAAAATTGGGAAGGCCGCCCAAGAGATCAGCTGGGCTGAAAGTCCAGGCAGTAGTGCTCATTTTCAGCTGCACCTTGGGACTAATCTGTTAAGTCTTCCTCTGACTGGTTTGTTGTGGAACTGCAAATCACAAAGTCCTACAAAAACTGTTCCTCCTCAGAAAGTTCTCTGACATCTTTGGAGCTTTTAGAAGCTTATATTCTTGGAAGTGCTGATGGAAAAACAACTTTTGGCTAATCTAATGCAGTTTGTGGATTCAGACATTTTCAGAGTGATTTGTCTTTCTGTAATCTTGCACCAGTTTCAACAATCTCCAAACTTTCACTTTCATCTAAAAACAAACAAAACCCCCCACAAACGTAGCACTTAACGAGCAGGCTGGGGTTTCTCACTCCGTTTCCTGCATCTGCCAAACCACTGGATGTCATCTTAAATGTTTTTGCTGTGCTTGTGGCTCGTTGTTTGACAATGACCACACCAACATGCCTGATAGGATGAAAACGGATGGATCTGCACAATCACTCCAGCTCCAAAATTTAGTTAATAATACACCAACAATGTAGAGATGTTTCAGGGTACTGCCCTTCTTCAGACGAATAGCTGCCAAGTAGGTTCACCTTTCCAAGCAGGCTTTTTCCCATCACTCGGGCCATGTGATAATATCAGTAGAAAAAAAAAATCTGATTAGTTACATCAAAAGGCATAAAAACACTTCAATCTATATGGACATAATAACTCCGAAACAGAGCTACACACCCCCCCAAAGTATTTCCCCCCCCCCTTCTACTATGTTCTAAAATAAATAATTCTCCCCCCCCCAATTTAATTTTTTTTTTCTTTCCCCTCCTCTTAATGAAAACCCTAACCCACTTTTTTAATATTTCAAATCCAGCCGAAGATCAGAACGACTTCCCCTTTCCCCAATGGAATTCACCAAGGTCCGAGCCAAATAGGTCCATAAAAATCCACAAAAAATTGTCAATATTCCTCCATACTGCTCGTCCCATGTAACCCAAGTGTCCTGAGTGGGTAACGTCCAGAATTTACTCGAAACGGCGTCATTTACTATATTTTTAGAGCCTAAAAGGGAGTATTGTTTACGTCCATGAAGCGCGCACATGCGCGGTCACGAAACTATGGAAGCCTCGGCGTTCAGAGCCTACTCTGCCAATAATGCAAGTGTAGAAGAAGAAATTCACTGTTTACATTGTGGCGAGAGAGCGAAAGCTCTAGACAAACCGGGACAAACACAGGAGGGGTTGGATATTGATCTAAAAGAAAGAAAGAAAGAAAGAAAAAGAGAACGCGCGATCTCGTCTGCCGTGGCTTCCGTAGTTTCGTGAACGTGCATCGGCGTGCTTGCTGGGCATGCAATGTAGTCTTGTTTAGACTCTAAAAATATACTAAATGGCGTAGTTTCAAGTGAATTCTGGACGCTACCCACTCAGGGAACTTGGATTACGTGGGACGAGCAGTATGGAGGAATATTGAAAATTTTTTGTGGACTTTTATGGACCTTTTTGGCTCAGACCCTGGCGAACTCCATTGGGGGGGGAACGAGAAGCCTTCCTGATCTCCGGCTGCGTTTGACATATTAAAAAAGTGGTCCAGAGTCTTGCTCACCATCAGGGTAAGTGGAAAATAAAGTTAAATCATTCTGAGGGTGAACTATTCCTTTAAGTGACATCCCATTCCTAATCCATAAGGTTCAATATGATGTTATTTCACCCTTTCCTGCTAGAACAGCTTCAACTCTTTTAGGAAGGCTGTCCACAAGGTTTAGGAGTGTGTCTATGGGAATTTTTGACCATTCTTCCAAAAGCGCATTTGTGAGGTCACACACTGATGTTGGACGAGAAGGCCTGGTTCTTAGTCCCCACTCAAATTCATCCCAAAGGGTTCTATCAGGTTGAGGTCAGGACTCTGCGCAGGCCAGTCCAGTTCCTCCACACCAGACACTGCCATTCATGTCTTTATAGACCTGCTTTGTGCTCTGGTGCACAGTCATGTTGGAAGAGGAAGGGGCCAGCTCCAAACTGTTCCCACAGAGTTGGGAGCATGGAATTGTCCACAATGTCTTGGTTTGCTGAAGCATTCAGAGTTCCCTTCACTGGAACAAAGGGGCCAAGGCCAGCTCCTGAAAAACAGTCCCACACCATAATCCCCCCTCCACCAAACTTTTCACTTGGCACAATGTAGTCCCAGACTTGTCCATCAGATTGCCAGATGGCAAAGCGCAATTCATAATTCCAGAGAACGCCTCCACTGCTCTAGAGTCCAGTGGTTGCGTGCTTTACACCACTGCATCTGACACTTTGCATTGCACTTGGTGATGTATGGATGGATGCAGCTGATCACCATGGAAACCCATTCCATGAAGCTCTCTGTGCTCTGTTCTTGAAATAATCTGAAGGCCACATGAAGTTTGGAGGTCTGAAGTGATTGACTCTGCAGAAAGTTGGTAACCTCTTCGCATTATGCGCTTCAGCATCCACTGACCTTGTGCCGTCAGTTTACGTGGGCTGAGTTGCTGTCATTCCCAAACACTTCCATTTTCATATAATCCAGCTGACACTTGACTGAATATTTAGAAGCGAGGACATTTCCCGACTGGATTTGTTGCACAGGCGACATCCTATCACAGTTCCACACTGGAATTCACTGAGCTCCTGAGAGAGACCCATTCTTTCACAAATTTTTGTAAAAACAGTCTGCATGCCTAGCTGCTTCATTTTATACATCTGTGGCCATGGAATTCATCGGAACACCTGAGTCCTGTAATTTGGATTGGTGGGCAAATACTTTTGGCAATATAGTGTACTTATACATTACATGACATGAAAACATGAGGTGTGAACCATCATTATAAAATGCAATGACAAGGAAAAAAAAATATAATAGGTGACATCTAATATTGTGGACTCATAGGTGAAAACATGAAACTATATATTAATAACTATATATTAATGAAGAATATCCATGGCAAAATACTAAAAGTTGTGAACATTAGGGGTTTACATTAACAGACTAGTTACCATCCTGTAAAGCTAAATATGACACTAAATTTATCAGTATTGTATTTAGAAACACCAAAAGACAGTCACAGAAAAGGTCTTAAATCAAAGTTCTCATTTAAACTTTTGGTGCTAACGTGTCCAAGGTATAGATCCAAAACGCCTCCTGTCTCAGTTTTGCCTTGATTACGGATGCTCAATCTATGTTCAGAAATTCTGGTTTTCAAAGGTCTGGTAGTTTTCCCCACATAAGCCAGGCCACAATGATACACCAACATGCCTCCCTTTACTACGGCTAACACATCAGATTTGTGTTTTATTGGAGGCCTAAAGCTTTGAATTCTGCACAGCCATGATTCATATCAACCCTCCAAGATTTAAAGCCACTTAACAATTTGACAAAAACAATAAGTTTAGCCTTTAACTGACTTAAAACACGCTCGGCTCGGATTGACATCATGTTTCCCACCCATTGGAACAAAAACATGTTTGTTTTTTTGTTTTTTATGAGGTTTTTAATCACTTGCAGCTGAGTGACTTGCTGCTTCTGTTCGTGTAAACCTCTTCCCTCATCAACTCCAATTTACCTGAAAAACCCTGGAAGGCCGTGACCTATCAAAAGTCTGCAGACATGTACGCGTCAAGTACCAAACTAAAAGACTACTGATTCAGTGGAACAGGCAAGTAAGACAGAAAAAAAGGAAGGAAAGGTTGAATTTTAGATGATTTATGAACCAGTTTGGCTGCTTGTGTCATAAACTAAATGATAAATCAATAAATAAAAAAAGGAGCAGGTTAAGAAATGTTGATTCTGAGCTGTATCTCTGTAATCTTTTTTCCTTGATAGTTGAAAATCATTTAAAAATCCCAACCGTGCTGGATGTGTGGGTGTTTAGACATGATTTATTCAGCATTCAGCCCCTCAGACTGAGTGTTTGTGCACAGAAACCGTGCTGCAGAGTGCTAATGATGCAGGGCAACCAAGCCCATCATCCGTGATGCAGTATTCATTACAGACGCCTCCTGACAGCCTCTCTTTATTAAAACCACATCCAGACGGGAATCACGTCGGTCCTGATTGAGAGAGCAGCGACACCAGAGAGAATTCCTTTGGTTACGGCCGTTTAAAAATATCATCAAGATTATATAATGCGCAAAATCATGTTGCTGTGAGGTCAGTCAGGACAAATGTTTGGCTAAATTTAAAACACTCGGGTGAAAGCAGCAGATAAACAGCAGCCTCGCTGTGATTAGTCAGGCTGTAATAGCTGTCGACAATGACAGCGGTGAGGACGTTTCACACACTCATTTCTGATATTATTGTGTGTTTTATGCCACTAACCAAAACATCTTAGTGCCATGATGACAGTTCTTGGCCTTAAAGGGAAAAACTTCTGCAGTTCTGATCTTCAGATCTGAGGCGGCCTCCTCCTCCGCCATCCCAAACTTGGCCGGTTTAGAAAAGTGCTGGTGGTCTTATCTCAGGGGCTCTCCGGAGCAGCGATGAAGACAGAGCAAGCTCAACAGATATTAAATCAAAAACAACATCCCTCCCAGAGTCAGGCTGCCGTCCAGTCTGCGAAGAGCACGCCTCCCTGTGGCATCGAGCTGCTGAGCCAGTTCAAAGCTCATCAATCAATCCAGGAGAGGCTCATAATGCTGAGGGACAAGCATATGCCAAGATCGGAAAATACAGCGGAAGAATCCAAACAGAGACGAGGAGCTGGGAGGGAGCCGGACGAGTCCTCCAGTAAACAGTCTGGAGTCATTCATCATTCAGATGGACTATCTGCAGGCCTGACTCCGGGTCATCCGGTCTGTGTAGAGGACCGCTGCCATGTTGGAGCAACGACAACAAAGACATCAGGGTTTCAGAGCTCCGTCTCTCCCAGACTTCTTATTTATGACTTTTTTTTTTTTCCATTTTTATCCATTTTTTTTTAAAAGGGACAATACATAAAAAATAAAGACAGATAAAAAGAAAAACAGAGGCCACTGTATCCAATCAAAAAGTATAAATGATGGATGATGGAGCTTCTGGCAAACACCTGCCAGTTTCAGAAAGAGCAAAGTAAAAAGATTTCTTTCTCTTTTCTTTCTTTCATTCATTCATTCATTCATTCATTCATTCATTCATTCATTCATTCATTCATTCATTCCTTCATTCCTTCCCACCACTAAGTATCTAAAAATCAGGCAACAACATGCAGGTTTTAGTTGTGGCTTCTCACCATTCAGCAGAATTTTCTGATAGTGGGACACAAAGTCCAAACCTTCCCACAGGATGATAGAAAACAACTTGAAGTCTTCCAACAGTCCTCCGTACTCCTGAACTTGGCAAAAGCAAAACCGAAGCAGCTCAACAAGAATTTTCTTTGCTGCTGTGAGCTAATAAACAATATTTCTTGACAGCTACCTGCCTGGGTTCCCATCAACCTGGTTGAGCATGCTGGTTTGTAAAAAAGTTTTACAGTCATCCTCAAAATTATTCATACCCTCCAATGAAAGGAAACACTATATTTACAAAAATAGCAAGAACCATAAAAAACAATCATAATTTAGTGAAATAAAATATTTTTTAAAAAAGAGTGATTAAAAAAAAAAAAGAAACTCAAACAAAACTGTCCCAGAAAAAATTGAAGCACCTTGCTCATAAACAGTGGATCAAAATACCTGTCGACAAGTGCAGACGTCTGATTGGACGTTAGAGAAAACATTTTACTGCAGTGATTCCCTCAAAGTATTGCTCAACAACATCTTAGTTCAGGAGCCCCATCATGTTTTTTTTACTCGTTCTATTTTTTGTTTATTTTTAACATTTCTGTTAAACCACAAGTGAAAATCAATGTTATTGATTTTTCATAATTTTTATGTATTATCACTTCTTTCAATTGCAACTTATTTTACTGACAGCTGATTTTTTTTTCTTACGCAATGGGAGGGTCTGAATTAGGGCAGGGCGATGAGGACAAAAATATTCATCATGATATAAATGAAAAAATGTGTGATAACGATATAACTGACAATATGATTAACACCAGACAAAATACTTGAAAACTGCACAACTTTATTTGTGCAAATGAAAATTTACAATTTCTTTTCACTTTAACTTTGAACAGTTTAAGCTAAAAGCATTTCCAGTGGAAATGGGCTGACATATCCTGAGCAGAGCATGTATAGCAGAGGTGGACAACCTTGGTTCTCATCCTGCTTTTATTCTACTTTCCTTGTTCTGATACCTGATTCAAAATAACGAGTCTCTGAGCAGAACATGATCATATTTCTATGAGCAAAACTCTCTTCTCACGGGACTCTGGGAATTGTGTAATTGGTCGGACATTTGAGGTGGGCGTGGCTAACTCGGACAAGCTGGAAGCAGAAAACTGTCACTTCCGGATTTCTGCTGATGCAAAGTTAAATAGAAAGCTTTAATGATCAGCTGATCGAAGTGGTGAGAAAGTACAAATATATATATAAAACACATGGCGTTAAATACACAGAAATCCCTGCCTGCCACCAACAAAGTTTGTGCGCATTTCACCCAAATTCTATCGTGATATTTCATTTTCTTATCACTACCTAACGTTACATTGGTATTACCATTAAAGGTATGATATGGCCCAGAACTAGTATAATTAATTTTGAGGACGACTAGACATAAATTCCAGTATTTTTTTCCACACTTCAGATAATCTTTAATGTTCAGCTAATTTAAGGGTGTGTTCACACTCTGGCAGTTTGGTCCACTTCAAACAGACCGTGGTCCAATTCCACAGATAGTCCGCTTCGTTTGGTGCAGTCTGAACACCAACCGTACTCTGGTGCGCACCAAAGAAGCGGACTGAAAGCCAGGGGTCTCGGTTCACTTGCAAACAGACTATTGGACTATCCAGCGCATTGACATCCAGCGCACCTAATGGAAGTGGCATTTGTTGACAGCAATAAAGCAAAAGAAGAAGTAGAAGGAAGCGGGGTAGATAATCATTTGGGTAGGGGGGAAAACAAAACAAAAGCATATGTTTGAAGAAGCCGAGGTCAATACAACAACAAAAATCAAGTGGAAAATGTGTAGACAGAGCTGGAGTGGCCTAATAATAAGAAGCAGAAAGATTACCACTTTAATCACGGAGTCCGTTTTTCTTTTTCTTCCTGCTTTTTCATCCCTGATCAGTGCTTGTATTGGGGAGCGTCTCCCCCTTGCGGACAGTTGTTTAACTACATTGATTTAACCAGGCGGTTTGGTCAGCTTCAGTTAATGCAGTTTAAACGCAAACTGAAGCAAAAAAAAGGACCAAAATTATTCAGAAATCCCCGCCCAGTCGGACCAAGGTCCTGGACTATCCTGGTGTGAATGCACCCTAAATCGTATATGTCCGAGTTAAAGTAAAAGAAAGCTCTTTGTGTTTGTTTATCTGGACATATTTAACTGTATCTGCCATAAAACTGCCAGCAGTCAGTGGGCCTGAGAGAGGAAGAAGAAGCACTTAAAAATTTGAAGATGTTCACTTTTCAACTTTTTTCCAAGGCTGTGTGGAGAACAGGTCAAAGAATGAGAAAGATTCCCCGATGATGACAAGAGTTCTTGTTTGCAGCTAATCTAAAGAACAGAAAAGACAAGTCAGGACAAACTCTCAGTCCGGTGAATCCTCAGCGGACCTCGGTATGACGTACAGCATCAGTGGAGAACAATCCTTATTAACTCTCAGGACCGATTACTTCCAGCTGGTCTGGTGATTGTAGCTGGCAACCCTGCAGACACAAGCCTGCTCTCCCCAGGTCAGCAGACCAGCACCCTGACAGCAGTGAGCTACAGCAGGGTGTGCATGTCACTCACTGCTGTGTCACAGACTGATTTCAGATCCAGAGGGCTGGAGGTCACTGTTCAGTCACACTGAGGGTTATGTATATTTTGGGGGACTGGGATGGGTGTGGTGGTGCATACAGAGGACTCTGTGGTCTAACACGTTCCTCCCAGTCCTGCATACAGCACTATTTCTGTTTAACTGGAAGTTAGAATTGAATTTTCTGCACCAAATGAAAATAAAGACAGCACACAATACCCTGCTGTGATGTTCAAACATGAGGTGGCATCAGCAACAAACTAATCATACGGTTAAAATTCTATTTAAAGACACCAAAAATGATACCTTGGTCTAAAGTACACACCAACTGTTAGGACAGAGAGAGCTAGAAGTCAGTTCAGACACAGAAGAAGATCATCCGGACCAAATTTAGTCCCTGGAAAAAACATCTGTGTGACTCAAACTCACCTTCTGGCAGGACGCAGAGCAAATTCCGGCGTACGTTTAGTTCACGCAGCGCTTTGAGTCTGCCGATGTGACGCGGGAGAGCCGTGATCTCATTGCAGCTGATGTCCTGGGAGGGGAAAATACAGGCTTTTAAGCAAAAAGCTACTAAATCTCAAGGGAAGATTTCAGTGTGCAAGAGCCCAACCAAAAGTTCTGAGTGGAAATGTGAACTTCTCTTCAAATAAAGACTTTACAAAGAAGATGGTTTTAAACTAATTTCGTTTTCTTGCTGGGCTGATTTCATGAAACAAGGCCAACAATCAAGATCAAGGCCAGAATCGAATCAGAGAGAAAAGCAAAGAGGATTGAAACGATCACAAACTGAATGCTAACAAAAAAAAGTGATGTTCATCCTTCTCTGTTGCACAATAGCACACCGACCAAACGACAAACAGTCTCACCAGCTCCATGAGGCCCTGCAGCTGTCCGATGGTCTCCGGCAGGCTGACCAGCTTGTTGTTGCTGGCGTTGAGGACTCTCAGAGGCAAACCACAGAGGCAGGCCGGCAGAGAGCCGAGCTGGTTACGACTGCAACACAAACACCACGTGGAGAAGCAACAAGTCACAACCCAGTGGCCAATGTTGGTCATTTACAATATGAAACAACAGAGAAAACTAGAAATGCAAAGTTCAACACAATTAGAAAAACAAATACTTCACATTTATTCAGAAACCAGGCAGCAAACCAATCAGACAGCAGAGCAGAAAAACACCCTGAATATTTCAGCACAGAGACTCCACACGCAGCATTAATAATAAATGAGGATGTGAACGGTGAATGCCTGGCAGAATTACATTATAAGACCAATAGTCACCCTTTATTGTTTGTTGTTATTTTTATACAGCTGAGCCAACAGAAAAGCCCACAGGAAGAAACAAGTCTCACACAAACACTTCCTTTTTCCTCAGTAGAAGCGTGCTGCTGTGCTGCATGGACATGGAAGAAGCTCACTAAGTCCTGATATTACTGTGCTGCCACGCTGGATCAATCAGTTTAAAAAGGCTTTTAATCTAATAAACTATAACTGTGCTCTTTGGGAGAAAATATCAGGCTGAAATAATGCAGGTGCAAAAGAAAGAGCTCATGGGGCGGGCAGTGGGGAGTAAACAGGATGCAGTGAACACTAAAGTTAGGAGGATGCACCATCTACTGTCTCACACAATAAGTCTCCAGGATTTCTCTGCAGCCTCCATAACGCTGGAAAAACTATGTCCAGAGGATTTTTGCAACCAGGATGTTCCTTACATTTCATTGTGGTGTTACCATGACAATAAAGACATTCTTTTCTATTCTAATAGTGCAAGTATAAAAGGATAATCTTTTAATTTACCGAGGTTTTTATGTGAGGTACATTGATAAGGCAGGACTTCTGTGTTGGGCTGCCACAAAGTATTATTTTGATAATTGACTAGTCACCAATAATTTTGGCAATTAGTTGGCTGATAGGATTGTACGTAAACTGTAGTATATTTAAATATACATAAATATCTATACTGATACATTACCAGTCAAAAGTTTGGATACACTTTCCCACTGAATCTAAAGGAAAAACGTGTCCACACTTTTGACTGGTAGTGTTTGTGTGTATATCTGTACATACTGTATACAGTACTGTGCAAAAGTTTTAGCCAGGTTTGAAAAATAAAAAAATCTGATATCTATGCTTTCACAAAGTAAAATCTTAATCATGTCAACATCTGGTGTTCCAACCCTTTGCCTTCAAACCAGCATCAAATCTTTTAGGTACAAAGCACATAGATGCATCATGGATGCAGGGGTCTGCCAAGGAAACTTAATGCAGCAGATGAAAGATATACCAACCTTCTGTCTCTTTCCAAAACCATGTCCATTAGTGCCATCAGCTTAGAACTGGTAGAAACCAGTGGGATCCAGGTAGATTCCCAGCTAGTGGGATCTCCTGTCCGGATGAGTCTGGCTAGATGGTCTTCATGTAAAAGTAAACTATGTTCCTAAGTTTTCGTGCATAGTTGAGTCACTTGGCCTAGTTTCCACGTCAGGGGGAGGGCTTTCTGGCCACAACTTTTCTATGAAGACCACTTCTAGCCAGACTTATCCAGACATTAGATGAGTGTATCTGGATCCCACGGGCTTCTACCAGTTCTACGCTGATGGCACTACTGGATATCTTCTGATTTCGAAGGAAAAAAAAGCTTGCTATATTTGTCATCTGCCACTAAGTTTCCTTGGCAGACCCCTGCACCTATGTGCTTTGTACCTATAAGACTTGATGCAGGTTTGAAGGGGTAATAAAACCAAATATTGATGTGATTAAGATTTCCTTTTGTTTGCCCACACTGCATTCTGTGAACTGATAAAATAAACAATCACCATTTACATTTTTGAAAGCATTTTATGTAATAGAAATTTTTTCACACCTGCCAAAAACTTCTGCACAGTACCGTACAATTCAAGAAACGTTAACCCTGATGGCCACTACTACGCATTTGCATCAAGGACAGAAATAAATAAAACAAACAGTTAATCAATTATTAAAGTAGCCGCTGACTATTTTGATAGTCGGCATAATTGTGACTAATCATGGCAGCCCTACATCTGTGTGCCTGTTATTGATCCATCAGGATTTTTCAAACTATACAAATGACTCATCGGAACAGATACAATCAAATAAAAATATTCATATGTCAGAAAGACTTATGAGTACATTCCTGGCATTGTTTTAAAATCAAAGGACACAACTGTGTGAATGGCAGATTAATAATTACTATCATCAGGTTGTAAACGATGAAATCACTGTGGGTGGGTAACTCATAGTTACTTAAATGAGTAGTTTGCAGTTTAGGTGCCAGCTGGCACTAATGGAAAACTGTAAGACTGAGCAGAAGACGACATACCTCCATCTGCTGATTGCACTTCACTGTCAGAACTCACCATTTCTGTCTGCAGCTTCTGACACTTTCCTGACATTAGTTTTTAACAATTATTACAGATTAAGCTCTTTGGTTTTTCTTTCAGGGAAAACCACCAAACCTAAGACCCTTAATGCTATGAAAGTGTACAGAGGTGGCACTGTGCAGATGATGCAGCTGTTAAACTAAAAGGGTTTCTGACAACTTTAACGGCAGGCACTGGCCAACAAGTCAAACTGAGGAATTTCTGATTATAAATATAGTTATCACATCATTTCTACTCTAAGCAGCTCTGGGCTGAAATAAACGTTTATTTTCATATTGTGTCAGCATTAAAATCAACCTAATAAAGCAAATCTTACCTAGTAGCCTGATCTTTTATTCTAGGTAATGCATCATGGGACAATAAAACATAATTTAATTGAAGGCAGGGACCTTTGATGGGGCCAAATAGGTGTGCAACAGTAATATGTTGGATTTAAATGTAAAATAAAAAAAAAGTCTGGAAACATTACAGTAATTAATTTTCTAATTGAAAAAAAAAATTTTTGAATTAATGCCCCAAATGCAAGGTGACACACCAACATAAAACACACACAGTTTGACATAGAATAAAATGCAATTTTGACATCATTTCCTCACAGACATGATCAAAAGTGGTTTTGTGAGAATCACCCAACGGTGCCTTCAACTCAAAGAATAAAACCATAGATACCAACACTGACAAGAATACACATTTTTACCACAAGACTGTGAACTTTCCTCTGAGTCAGATCCAAAAATAACTTTCAGGAAACATAAATGAGTTGATTCAGCTGTTCACACACACACACACACACACATCCAGGGACTCTCCACTGAGACAATGACTAACCCTAACTTTTCGCCTAAACCTCACCATAACCCAACCGTGACCCTGAAACCAAATTTTAACCTTTAAAAGCTGACTTTGGACATGTGGGGCCAAAAGTGATGCCTCTACGTTTTTCTGGGGAGCTGATGTCCAGTCAGTTTTTTGTCCCCATCGATCCCCACGATATTAAAAACCACTGCAGACACACGCAGACAAAAAAGAGAAAAAAGAAAATGTATAAAAGAACAACATTCAGCTCTACAGTATTCTTCACATGTTTAAACTGACATTTTAACTAAACAGAAATTTGGATTACTGTGAAATATTCTTCTATGTAAAAAAAAAATACCATGGAGCTTTCAAATTTTTCTCTAATGTCTACATTGCAAGCAACTCAAACAATCATTTGCCATTTTAATTAAAATATCTAAATCTATCAAATAATAATGAGACCAAATTGGACTAAAGAAACTTAACTTTCCAACAGAAAAAAACCAAAAAGCAAAATACAAATATATACTGTATAAACACTTCAAGTAATCACTAATACATCTTTTTTTAATTTTAATCAATAATTTGTAAAAGAACATTCTGTTTGTTAAAAATATTTCTGTGTGAATCAGTTTAAACTCACGGCTGAAGCATTTCTGTCTGAAGTGTGACACCCGGCTCTTTGACTCAAAGATGCTTAAAATAAAGCAGTTTTATTTCTGGAGAGGATAGCAAAGAGTTCTTCCTGTTTTGACTGTGTGTGTGTTAGTGTGTGTGTGTGTGTGTTAGCGCCAAATAGTCAATATAGGGCCTCCTTTGTACAAAAGACTTGCTGTTGAGGCATTCTGAATCACAGTTCTTCAGCGAGACTCTTCTCTAAATAAGCACTGATGCATTCTTGGTAAGAACTAAGGATAGACCGATACATCGGCTGACCGATATTTGTGTTTTTTGCTGGTATCATCATCAGCTGATATGTCGGATTTGTTGTCTAATACTCCCCCCTTGGCATAATTTACAGACAGGCATTTATACAGGCAGCAGTTTGCACCGCTCCTTTTTAAAAAAAATATAATCATAACATGTTTAATGTTTCTATTCAATATTTGCTTACAAGTGCACCGTTTCTCTTTTATATATTTATTTGAAGAGCTTTGTTTCCTTTTTTTTTATTTTAAGAGTTTTCAGAATTAGTTTTCATTGTGTCCTTCATTATATTAATTTTGGGGTCAAATGCAGTATCGGTCCCAAATATCGTAAGGTTTAATCGACAGTCGGCTGAGGCTGATGAAAAAATATAGATATTGACCCTAAAAAAAATTCTGTATCAGTCGATCCCTACTAACCATCCTATTTTATCATTATTTTTCACATTATTATCTGGGTGATTTTTTGACATTACACCAGTGTGGTAGTATAAAGAAAAACATAGCTGTGGTTTTTTAGACGTACACTGCAAGCCTAAAATTTTCCAGAGATGTTAAAGCCAGACTGCATATGATCATGTTCTAGAACATAGTCGACTCCCAGAATTCCCATGCAGATCATCTAACCGTCCCCTAAGTTACAAGTCAAGAGGATCGGCACGCGTCGATGTATAAATGCAGCAGCAAATGCGCTCAAACATTTAATGCAAGCAAGGGGGCATACAGGTCACTGCTTCATACTTGTACTGGACGCTGCTTTCCAATCATCAGTGTTGTGTGTACGATAAACTACACAACACTAACTAAAATGTTCAATCATCCGCCACTTTATTATTAGGTACCTCTGTTCAACTGTTCAACACAAATATCTATAGGGGTTTAACCATATCCACATCTCACGGTACATTATTATCTATATTATATATATATATATATATATATATATATATATATATATATATATATATATATTTTATCTCAATATGAACCTCACGGTACTATATTTATTAGGATATTGTGGGGAGGCTCACGATAACAATCATGATGGTATAAAATGCTTTGACGAGTCATTGCTACAACATTTATCATCATATTCACGGTTGTGACATTTTGCCTGCTTGAAAAACCTTTGCTGAAGCGTGAAATTCAAGTAAAAATCCAACATTTATTGAGAAGACAGCTCAGGTACTATATTAAATAAACTCACCCAGACATTAAAATAGTCTATCTCATACGTAAAAAAAAAGACCCAGGCACAAAGAAACTGCCTCGTATTTAGTAGTCAATACATTAAAAATAAATAAGTCCGCCTGTCTGTCAGTGGTCAGTCAGATGTCTGACTACTTAAAACTTCTACAGGCTTCACCAGAACTTTATCCTTGCGGACATGATTGGGGGGAGTGATGTCGACAATCAGCTGATCAGATGCTCTTCTGCATCCGCTGCAGGTTAAATGGAGAGTTTTAATGAACAGCTGATCGAGGTGGTGAAAAAATATAAAATGTGTACAACACGTGAGGCGTTTAATACACGGACATGACCGCGTGCACAGCTGCCCCCCCCACGGACCAAGTTCGTCGTTAAATATAAACTCATCAAGTCAACACAGTGATCCCTGCGCCGTCACAGCTGAAGCTTCTCACGGAGGAATAACCGGACCAAAACAAACTTTCTTCTTGTCCCTGCGCTCTCCAGAACAGGAAGAAAGTTCTCGCTTCTCGTGGAGAATAGCAGCTGTTTCCATCCTCCGTATATCCACGCTGTGTTCACCTGACCGCCTTTCACCTTGTTTTCCTGTGTGTGGGGGCTACGTGGGCTCCCATTGGCTCAAAAGAGCGCACTGGCAGCAAAGGATCATGGTCTATGTACAGTAGTTTAGTATGTTACGCTATGCATGGAGCAGACTAAAAACTATTATTTTTGTCTCAAGAGATACGCTGTTTAATACCGTGACAAGACCACAACAATTTAATGGCAGTTTACCTACTGCGATATCGTGATATCAACAATATCGTTACATCCCTAAATATCTAATCAGCCCATTACACCGCAGTAACTGAAATCATCTAGTCATGTAGACACGGTGAAGTTCAAACTCAGCATCAGAATGAGGAAGAAAGGGGATTTAAGAGACTTATACAAAACTTGATACACAAAACTGAAGAACTAAAAGATATATTTTCTTTCTTACATGGCTGAACAAATTTAAAGAAAAAAAAAACATCAGGACAAACGAAAGGTTTCAGGCATTTCCTCATGTAAGTGACAAAGATGATGTAGTGGAGACAGCAGGGACACCTTGACCTTTAAACATAGCGTGACAGAGTGTAGTACAGTCTGTGAGGGTCAGCATCAGGTGTGTGTGTGCTTTTAGATTTAACAGTTCACTGATCACCAGCTGGATGTGCTGACACTTAGCAAGCTTTAGATTTCACCCTGCAGCATGGCTGGTGCATCACACACACTCACACAGATTCAACCTTCACCACCAGCACGGGACAGAACACACACACACACCTGCAGTGACTCAGACAGTAGTATGCCAGCTCAGACAGGCTGAAGAAGGGAGCCCGACACACCGACACCAGAGTCTGCTCACATTAAAGGACGATGAGGCAGGATGAAGGAAACAGCCTTTATTCAGGCTCTTACTGTAAAGACAGCAGTGACACCAAGTGTGTGAAAGTGTGTACCTGAGGTTTAATGACGTGAGCGACTGCAGGCTGATGATGCTGTCTGGAATGGTCCTGATGCAGTTGTGATACAGGTTTAGTGTCTCCAAGGCAACCAGGTGGCACACCTCTGATGGGACATCAGTCAATCTGTTCTTTGAAAGGTCTGCAAAATAAAAGAAAAATAAATGATAAACAAACAGATAACATAAACATATCATTTACTTGCACAACGTAGCTGTTATAAACGCATGCCTTAATGCATTTATGTCATTAAATTTAATGTTATTTTTTAGTGCAAGCATCACATAGAGATGTTCCAACACCATATTTTCTACCCTATAGGGATGCACGATATAATCGGCCCCCTATCAGTATTGGCCATAAAACTGAATATCGGACATCGGCTACCCCACCAATATTTAACAATATTTAACAGATTTTTAACCGATCAGCCCGCTCTTTCTAACTTCTTCTTCTTCAAAAACTTACAGACTTTAACACTTCTAAAGACTAGGGGTGGGAAAAAATATCAATACACTGAAATTTCACAATATTTTCACATTTCACATATTCACATTTAAAACTGCGTATCTATCTATTTTACTATCTATCGAAATCTCACGATATTTCATCATTCTGTTATGAAATCTCGCGAGAATTCACGAAATATCGTGAGATTTTGTAACAGAATGATGATACCTCGAAAGATTTTGTAAGTAAAATAGATCGATACTGCGTTTTTGACTATCAATTTGATATTGGCATATGAAAACATTGTGATATTTCAGTGTATCTATATTTTTTCCCACTCCTATTTTTCAAAGTGTCGGAAACGGATAACAAGACTGCTATTTTCAATGACTGCTTTTTTTCAGCTTTAATATCTGTATCGATATCGGTTATCGGCCACATGAGTTTTAAAATATTGCCATATTGGATATTGGCCAAAATTCCCATATTGTGCATCCCTAACCAAGACCACTATGTTTTAAAAAAAGAATAAGAACATGAATAAATTAGGGGTGGGACTCAATTTAAAAAAGAAATTTCATTAATTAGAGGCTTTGAAATAATTAATCTCAATTAATCTAATTTAAATCACATTACAAAAACGGCCCAAAAAGTCACATTTTCTTTAGTCAAATAGATTTTCAGGGAACTAAATCAAACAACAAACACAGACATTAATATTGTAAACTTCAGCTCTATTATTGTCTGACCAAATGTGTTAAATTGAAATTCAACTTTTTAAAAAAGTAGATAAAGAAAATAAAAAAATTATCCCTGGCCAAAACTAAACAGACCTAAAGTTAAAGTTCACCAATTTAAGTGCTTTACCTGTTACACCTATTAAGTGTCTAAAACATGTTCCAGTACTTTTTAAAATGTTTCTGTTCACACTTTTCATTAAGAGGCATTAATATCTGATGATCAGTAGCAGCTTTGAGTTTATTTTTGGTTCATGGAGCAGAGGTATCTACTGTTGTCTGCAGCTGATGCTTCCAGGGACCACAGTTAACATACAGTAAGCAAGAAAACAGATACACTCTTTCAAGTTTGTCTCTAAATGTCTCCAATAACACCAGAAACTCTCGCTGGACATTTTGCTAGCTGCTTTATAGAAAAAAAATAATAAAGGGGTGTAAAGAGTCTCTAAATATATCAACGAGGTTGCAGAGTAGCGCCGTGTCCATCAGCATAATTGGGTATACCAGAAAATCGGCCCTGACAAAGATTCAGTTTTGCTTCTAATGCACACTGTGATTAAATGCGTTCAAATTTTAAGGCATTAATTTTCTCGTAATTATTTAACAGTAAGTGTGTTAAAGTCCCACCCCTAGAATAAATACAACAAATCGAAGACATTCATTTTTAAATGCAGTGTTGCTGGTAGGACAATCGTATGAAATACTGCCACACCACTAACATGATTACTATTAACTTCTTGCCTAACAGGTGTTGGGTTGTCAGTTCTTCCTCATGCCTCTACAACAGTGTTTCTCAATCCTGGTCCTCAGGGACCCCTGCCCTGCTGGTTTTCAACATATTCCTACTTCAACACACCTGACTCAGATGAAAGGCTCGTTAGCAGGCTTGCAAAGAACTTGATGAGCAGTTGAGTTGATCTGAATCAGGTGTGGTGGGGTTGGAAACCTGGAATACATGCAGGGCGGGGGTCCCTGAGGACCAGGACTGAGAAACCCTGCTCTAAAACAACAGGTTGCAGACGGCAACACAACGCAACTGTTTTAAAAGCAGCAAAAAAGAACAGTGTCAGAGCTAATATCGCTAATCAGTAAATAGATTCCTATTTTAATAAATTGTGTATATGGACTGTATATGTATACTGGACTCTAGTACTTGCCGATACCGAAATTTTCAGCAGTATCAGAGACATTTCCGATACTGGTATTGGTTTCAGAACAACTCTAATCACATAAGCTCAGTGAACAGTTTAAACTGGATAAATAGCTCTTGAAATAGCAGATATCCATCTCTCAAACACTTCCGAGAGTCAAACAATTGAAAAAGGAGAGTAGAAATTAGATTTATTTGTTTATAATAAAAGGCAAAACAAGGTCAACTAAACATTCATTTTCTGGACACATTTAGCTTTCAAATGAGACAAAGCTGCATGTCATATTTCAGGGTTATCTGTGAAGGATATCACAAAAATTAACTGTGTTAGTGGTGGAAGTTTTTCAAAAGATTAACACCTTCTGCAGCTGAGTTGTTCTACAGGAACAACAGATGGGGAATTGCCATGTGTCTACAGTATATTATTATTTCTCCTGGGCTTTTGCTGCATTGTTGTGCATTAGCAACACAGTCCATCTCAAACTGATAAAAATGATTTCTTCATTGCAGCGCAGGCAGCTGTTTGTACGCGTTCTCCTCAGTTGAAGCACCAACATGATGTGGATTATCCACTATAAGCACGTAACTAACAGCCGGTGAGCTGTTGTTAAGTTATTGAATGATTTTACAGCTGGAGACAGAAACGATGCTAACAGTAAAAGTGACAACCATTCTGGTGAATATCTTTGCTCTCATATGCAGGGTGGCGAACTTGGCTAAATTATTCACTTTCCAGAGACTCTGTTCTTCCTCCACTCTCGTTCTCATTAGCAAAGATCAGTGCACACAGCATGGAAATCAGGAGGCAGCTTGTCATCTTCCTGCTGTACTTTTAAATGACAAACTTGTCCACAGGCAGCTTACATCGGCCTCTAATTAAAAGTCACTCCATGAGTGACTCAGCAACGAAAGAACAAAACTGGATTGTTGGACCTGCAGTCTTTGCTCTACCAATAATGAATCCAGGTGAAAAAACTCAACAGTTCAACGGTGTCCATATTTAATTATCATGAAGAGGTAAGAATTAAAATGTGCTTTAAAACAATGCTGGCTCACGGCAGACTTTCTCCTTGTCATCCTGGTATGCTGCATGTTCAGACTGGTGCTTCCAAACATTTGCAAAGATCAGTCTGTATTAGGGCTGCAACGATTACTCGAGTAAATCGAGTAATTCGATTCATAAAATTGCTCGAGGCAAATTAACTGCCTCGAAGATTCGTTAAATTGACTCTTTGCATTTTGCGCATCCGCCCGGATGGTTTTTCTGTTGCACAACGTTAACGCAAGGGACGTTCCGCCCGGACTGGTATTTCTGTTGAACATAACAGCTTTATGGTGATAACGTAACTAAAGTGGAGGGAGGAAAAACTGTATGGGACCCTACAAACTGGACCGGAAGAGAGAGGAAACACAGTACCCTCTCCGCGGTTCTGTACGCGCGTGATCCATGACATAGAAATAATATAAGGCCTTTATTTATTTGTATAATCCGTGGATTTGGCTGCGCCTGGTCAGTAAAGGCAGTTCAGAGCGGGTCCGTCTGCTCTGCGCTCCGTGTGCTGCGCGGCCTCCGAAACTTAAGACCGTTTTAATCAATGGTTTAGTCGCCACCGGGGACCCGCAGCTCGAGCCAGAAGCACGCTGTCGCAGCTCTCCTATAAATATGGGCGTCGAGTCTGTTTCTGACAGAGCAGCTTCCAGAATCAGCTCTCATTGGTTCAGATAGGAGGAAATCAGACGTAGAAGTAGCAGAAAGCATCCGGTGACTTTCAATATAAAAGCCCCTTCAAGTTTACAGTCGCTGAACTACATCAAACGTTACATTACCAGTGATACCAGGTTAAAAGTCTATCAGAGGGTGTCAGCAGTTGTTTTTTTTTTATTTTCATAACAATAAATAATTTTTTTTTTTTAAAACTGCTGGGAGTCGGTTCAGCAGGTGCTGATCATCCTTTCTTGTACATTTATACTGCAAGTGTTGTGGACTTGAATATGTATTTAGGTCCTCTAATGAACGGCCAATTGTTTCCATTTCAGTAAAGCAGAATTAAATGTGCAGATGTGGAAGCAACAATTAAGTTTTTGGCAGAGAAGCGGAGGGGCATCAGTGCTGCATTCAGGGAAAACTCAGCACTGTAGAACTCTGAAAGCTAGAAATTCTAGCTCTTACAATCAATTTAAGTTGTGAAACTTAAAAAACTTGCAAAATGTCCAATTTATCCGATTACTCGATTAATCGTCAGAAGAATCGCTAGATTACTCGATTACAAAAATAATCGATAGTTGCAGCCCTAGTCTGTATTGCATGCAGGCATGTGCACTTTAGGGATGTAACGCTATAAAAATTTCATATCATGGTTATTGTGACCAAAATGATCATGGTAATCATTTTTATAATGGTATTACAGAAATATCCCCCAGCATCTTTAAAAATATCCAAAATGGGTCTAAATGTCTACTTTGTCCTTTGTAAAGGACCCTTAATGGACTGAAATGTCCTTGTGTGCTCCGTCATTAACTTCTGCCATGTTTTCATAAATGAAACATTCCAAACTGCAACTACTGTTGCTTTTCCAGCCAATGAGCAGCATCACTAGGAGTTTTTCAAAGTGCAGTAATCAGTCACGGATTAAATGATTATTAATACTGTTTCAAATTTTAATTATCGTTGGGAATTTTATCACGGTTAACCATTTTACCAGTAATCGTTACATCCCTGGTGCACTTATAGAACTGAAAAGGTGCTTGAGCATCTGTCCTTTTTGCCCTAATAAAAGCAAAGTGCCCTGTTAAGCTCAAGGTTTATCGTTCCTTTTGTAAATCACCATAACTCTTCAATCTTTTATGCTATTGACGTAATTTGGACTGATATACAGTGATTTACGGTAGGATCAGAGGGAGATGGGAAGACTGCACGAGCAGTGGGTCAGTGTTCAGCAGTGTTTTAGCTGGTGTCGAGATATGTTTTTCTGTATGGAGTATTTGAATTTTCATAAATAGAAGTATTAAGGTTTTTTTTTTTAAATTTTCCTTTTTTTTTTTTTTTTTTTTTTTACAACATAGAATTTTATATGTTTACAGTATCAATGTCAAGTGTTGCAGAAATAACCATATCCAGTAGGGATGGGCGATATTTTATCGTGTGCGATATATCGTCAAAGAAATTCCCCACAACAATTTGAATTTATCGTTTTTATCGTGAGATGACAATTTACCAGGTTGTGTTTTACTTTGGTTTTTTTTAATAAGCAAAGTTAGTTTTGCTGTTTGCATCGTTTGAATAAATGTGGCATTTGGTCTCTCATATTTCAGACTTGTTTGATTGGTGTCACTACAGTTTTGCAATACAGGTCTACTACTTGAACTTAATTGATGTAGTGGCTTCTGGTATTTTGTCGAGCTTTCAAGACAGAATTTAGTGACAAATTTATAATGCAAATTATTTTGCTGATAGCTTTTATCGTCATTTATCGTTACCGTGATAAATAAGAGAAATTATCGTGATACATTTTTTAGTCCATATCGCCCATCCCTAATATCCAGGTGTTCCTGGTGTCCAACCCACTTTCATAATGGGCACACAAGCACCTGGAGGTGTATTAAGTTAGCTCTCCCACTCGCTGACCAATCAGTAGTGAAATTGACCATTTTGTTTGTCAGCTTACTCTTGTGGTGCCTATAGCAGTTGTTGCTTTATTGAGCAGTTAAAACCAATCACAATAATGTAAAAATATATTGCACATAATAGCAGCACTGGTAATGACTGGATGATGATAATGATGATGACAATAACAATTATGATGCATTTTAATAATAACTGTAGTTACAATTTTATTTTAGGTAATCCGAAAATTTAAAAAAAAAATATATAAAAAGTTTCTTTGTGTAGGGTATTTACATCATATATCCGTGTAGGTTGCAAAATGGGGATATAATGGTGATGATAGTAATGGTGAGAACAGTATTATTATTAACTCATTGACTGCCAGACCTTTTCTGAGCAGAGCGCTCCATATTGCCAGGATTTTTAAGCATTTTTACTGATTTTGGGAGATCCACAGAATATTGTGTACTATGCCAATACAAACACTGAATGTACCAAAGGAAAGCTTAGACTCTCTTCTTTTATCAGAAAAAAAACATTTGTTTCTAGCTTTTTCAATTCTTTAGTAATCTGCAGTAGAACATGACTTTGTTGCAACGAAAATGCCTGTTTCTGATCAAAAAGCAGAGAAAAATACCTTTGAATGCGATCATCCGCTTCAAGTGGAAAAGTGTCTTTGATGCCAATATTTTTTTTACTTTAGTAACACCTTCATTATCTGATCAGCTGTTTACTTCTATGAAACAACTAATACAACACTGAGAAAAGAGTTTTGGAGGCAAAATAGTTATTTACTAGCTAAATAAGCCACAACAAGTTTGTTTCACAACATAATATTTGACAGAAACATAGAGCAGAAACGTCTCTCTACTCCTCCCCCATCCCTCATTCTCCTTCCACCGTTGCTTAGGTGCGCACGCAGTGCACCCCCCCCCCCCTACCGAGGGAAACAACCGCGTGCTGTAGACTTACTTTCACTTTCAGCTGCCGCACTTCGCTGCTGTATTTCCAACGTGTCTTCGATCGATCGTGTCTGTCACAGATCACTTTTTACACAAACTTTCCTCCTTCATCCACCTCCTAAACTGCTTCAATTACGACCGGCCGCCATGTTCTCTCCCCCTCAAAGCAGTTGGAATCGAGCCAATTTTTGTGCTAACAGCCGTTAGCTCTAACAACTGCTAACAACACAGGAAGCATCATGGAAGCGCATCACTTCCTGGTAGGTTTTTTTAAGCTTGTCTGACACCGCCATCTGCTGGATTAGATGAAAACTACCGAAAAAATCATGATCAGCCTTTAGTACTTTCTGACAAGCTCCTTCAGGGATTAAAACCGCTCCCTCGATTAAAACCCTTAATTAACATGGAAACACGTGATTGGCAGCCAGTGAGTTAATGATAATATTAAAGCAGAACTCAGTAACTTCAGCTCGGGGCTCCCCCTAGCGGCGTTCTTTCGCTGTTGTCAAGTTCAACCCCCCCTACACCCCCACAGCACACAGACGGCTTCTCTACCTGTCTTTCCTCTATTTTGATTCCTGGATATATTTCTAAGCGTTTACTAGCTTGTTGATGCTACGTTGCTGCGTTGGTAGCAGCACCTCGTCTCCCTCTGTTTAAAGCACAGACCTGTATCTTCTGAAACGGGACATTTTACCCCCGATTTGCGGGTAAATTTGCCGTGGATTATATTTTTCTCTGGTGTTGGCGAGTAGCAGGTAAGAATACAAACTTTTATTTACTTTTTGCGGACATGACAAGTGATTATTGAGCCTGAAGCAGTGATGCTTCACCCGGCGCCCAGGCAGCGCAAGCTAAGTGAATCACTCTGGTCCAGCAAAGAGTTGGTTATGAGAGCCAGGAGCCGTGTTTAGGTGGTGGAAGATAAAGAAATGTTTTCTTCGAATTAGCGCTGGTAGTCTGGTTCAAATCAGAGCTGGAAGCAGCTCGGTAGATAGGGGACCTGAGTACCGTACAGCGGTTTCTGTTGTCGCAAGTTCTGCTCGGGTCGGCGCAGGCAAAGTTGCATAGAGCTGCTCACAGGCCAGAGGCCCCGGCGGGAGGGGGGGAAACATTGAATCGCTCCGTAAACACTTTGTTTAGCCCCACGGGGATTCCGAAAAGCATTTATTGAGGTAAAAAAGTTACTGAGTTTCCCCTTTAATGATAATTGTGTTGCTTTTTTATAACTGGAGGTGTATTCTGAACCTCAGTCTTAAATGTGAACAATCTCATATCAGGTGATATCATACTGTGCATAAAGTTGAGATGAGACTTGGTGGACTTGGTCCTGGACTACAGGCTCACTCACCACCAGATCAGATTGTAACTGAAAATCAGTCACCGACGTAATCTGATCTGATTGTTATGTTAAACACCATATTACGCATTTTAATTAATAATCACCATCCCAAAAATTTTTGCTCGCGTGATTACACTGCTCTTTTCGGACTCTAAAACCCTGTGCACGTCCCTGATTGCATGCATCTCATGCTGTCCACGGGACATGGGGTCTCATCAAGATGAGGTTGATAATATTACAGTGAAAACAATAAAAATAGCAGAACAGAGTGAAAGTTATTGAATGAATCTTTCTAAAGTTAAGAAATAGCATGCTTCTGAAGGCCAGTGGAGAAATAAGTTTGAAGCATCAGCAGAGAAATCTCTGCTCTCCGCTGCAGCCGTCGTCAGACTCAGGGACGTCAGTATTTGCAAGAAGGGCAGAAGTCACCTCCTCAAGGCCAGGATTAGTGACATCACATCCTGTGTAGCTCAGCAACAACAGTATCAACTTTACTTTATCAGCTGCTACCAAATAAGGCCGAGAAATGTCAGGCTAATTATGCCACATTGTTCTGCAGAGGCCGACTTCTCAGCCTCCAAAACACGTTGTGTTTTCATAAAGGAGAAAGAGCAGGACATGGGTTCACTTCCTCTGGTGGCGACAATCAAGGAAAAGGTGTGTAGAGCTTTTCTGTTCACCATTTACAGTCACAGTGTTTAATTAAGTCCAGAAAGGCAGTTCTCCTGATTCACAGAAGCCACAAGGAAACATGAAAGATTGCTCATGCAAGATGCTTCATAGCCACAGGACACTGGTGTGTGACGTAGGTGTCATTTATTCATTATTAGGAAACAAAACCAGCATAACCTCATACTGGATGGACTGGAACCAGAAGTCATTTTGATAACAAATGACGGATGGAGAAGTGGTGCTGATACAGTGATCCCAACGAGCTTCGGACTAACCGACTAAACAAACAGTTCCTCTGAGCCAGAGGTGCAGTGTGTTCCCGTCAGTGGGAATCAGAGCTGCGCCTGTGCATCAGCAGCATTGCATCATGGGTCGCACAGTCACAGGAAGTGCGATTTAAAAGAGAGTGAATGAAAAACAAAAGAGCCTGTCAGCTCTGCTTTCATCCTCCAAGCAAACGGCAGCAGCCAGACTCAACAACCCAGCTATTACTGGCAGAGTGTGTGTCTGTGGGCGTCTGCGTGGGCGTGTGTGTGTGTGCCTCTCCAATAGTTCTGTTCAGCCTTTGAAAAGAAAGCGTGGATAAATGATGTGGTAAAACTGCAGTGGTCTTAATGAGCTTTTGCTGGATATAATTAGAGGCCGGCAAACATCATAAATGCGTGTCTGCATGTGGTCATGTGAGGTGACAAGTGACGATACAGGCCTCAGGTCATTCACTCAATGACACACACAAAGCTTTGTTTCACAATTTCCTGTACTAGTAATACTACTGCTGGAACCCTGCATGAGTGTTTACATGATTAGGATGATAATACATCCTGTTTTTGTATTTTTACCACACATTTACATGAAAAATGGATGCAGCCGCAGTCACATCACCTATTGTTTCAGGCCAGTCAGTCTAAAAGCTAAAACTTGGACTTTTGGAGACAGATGTGTCCTGTAAAAGCTGGATCTGACTCAGATCCCCAGACCAGGGGCCTCATTCATCAACCGTTCTTACACACTGATCTGCGCGTTAGGGATGGGCATATCGATACCTTGGAGCCGATATTCTATACCAGCCAGACAAAATTTCAGATTCAATACGTTTTTGAGTATCGCAATACCACTGTACAGATACATAACATGACATTTGTTTCACTTCTGAGAGTTTTAGGCAATCACTTCAATTATGTGTTTTCTCTAGGGGTGGGAAAAAATATCGATACACTGAAATATCGCAATATTTTCATATGCAGATTTCATATGGATATTCAAAAATGTGATATTGATCTATTTTACCAACTAAATCTCGCAAGATTTCATGAAAACCCGCGAGATTTCTTGACTGAACGACGAAATTTCATGAGATTTCATTAGTAAAATAGATCGATACAACATTTTTAAATATCAATATGATATCAGAATATGAAAATATTGCAACATTTCAGTGTATCAATATATTTTTGCAGCCCCAGTTTTCTCTAACGTTTAAAAAGACTTTGGGCCACTGTTCATGGGAAATGTATGTGTCTGGGATAGTTTTGTTTGTTGTTGGTTTAAAAAAAAATAAAAAAATTTCAACCACAGTTCAAAAGCAATATTTTATTTCACTAAATTATGATTTTGTACACTTTTATTTATTATTTGTTATTAGTTTCTTTAGTTTCCTGTTATTTTAATTACTCTTGGGAATTTGGCCTTTTCTTTAATTGGAGGGTGTGAATAATTTTGAGGACGACTGTATGTTGTTGAGGCAAATCGTCATCATATCGGACTTTTTGGAATGACGTAAAAATTCCCTGTTATCAGCCCAATAATTATCATGCACCCCTAGAGGTAACGATGGGGAATATCCCCCATGCTTCAGGCAGCTCCCGTTCTTATGCAATACTCATCATTCCAGCTGTTTCCCACCATAAAAACGTAATAAAACTCGCTGCTGCTACGACCTGGAAAGCAGATGCTTCACTCAGAAACATCACTGCCTACAGTAGCAGCTTTGTTGGTTACAACAATCATTTTACTGATTGATGATTGTCACTACAGAGTTGGACTAAAACTCAAATAGAGTTCTTGTTTTACTCATTTGTTCATTAGTACATTTAAGTATTTTGTTAAACAGCACACTTTGGCTGATGTGGAAATTAATGTTTGCTTTCTTTGCAAACACAATGTCTTTTTTTTTTCAGTTTTGATGCGTTATCTTTCAGTTGGTAACAAGAAGGAAATAACTGCAATTTACCGACAAAAAATGACCAGGGAATGCTTTTCACACAAAACCTGCTTTGTCAGATCTGAGGGCAACTGAACCGAGCAGATAAAAGATAAATTTATCTTCTTTGTAAGAGAGTGCAGAAAGCTACATGTCCCGATGCTATAAATACACAGCCAACCCTCCGAGGTATGCATGCGACTTCCTGTGTAAATAACAATACTCTCCCTCTCTTATGAATCAGGAAGTAATTTTATCATGGTAATGAGATGGTTCATCGCTGTTTGCTGCCAAGGTGCAACTTTTAATCCTCCTGGAAATGAAACTGAAGGCTGCAGGAGGTGGAAGGGGATTTTTCTAACTGGCAATTTTAGATACAAATCAGAAGAGAAGCTGCAGCAGTTGTGACACACCAAATTATCACATGATGCCACACCATCAATTACCAGCACCTTAACAGACGCACAGAACAAAGCCTAAGAGATGTGCTTTTATGTAAAGACGTTATCTTTATTGTTTGTCTCCCTTTTGTGCGATCTAACTCCATTTTCAGGTGCCGATAACCGCCTCGGAAATTCAAGATAAAATGCAGCTCTGCAGCACTAATTCAACCACCCAATACAATAACCACTAGCCATGTTTAAATGGAGACTTTTTCCCTATTCAGATTGAAATCAATCTGATTTCAGATTTCAAGGCAGCTGTTAACATGAGAAATAATCTATTCCGGTACATGCGCCAACATTTTATCAGAGTGGTCCCATCTGACATGCACAGAAAGATGTTATATCACGTTATTTATCAAAGATGGAGGTCTAACAACTGATCGTCACGGTTGTTGTGGTTTCTGCAGGACACTCGTGCACTCCTACTGCAAACAACCAAGAGAAATAGGCGTAAAGGCAGAGTTTGAATTAAAAAAAAAACTTTGTTGCATTTTTGTTGTTGACCGCCATCTTCCAAAGTGAGGAAACGTCACTCGTTGCACGTTTACAGCCCATCAGAGCGTGCGCTGTAAGAACGGAACCTCAAAACGTTCCAATTCAGCGTTTACATGATGCCATAATCAGTTTGGAAATAGGATTATTCTATCCCTGCGAAACCAAATGAAAATCTTTCGGTTTGGCACATTTCATTTGGAAAGAGGCGAATACATGGATCATTTTACTTTCAACAGAGCTTTTAAATCGAAAGCATTCAGTATATTTGGCTCCACGTAAACAGAGCTACTGGGAGCAGGATGGGGACCAATTTGATCAAATGCGATGTGTGTTTAAAAAGCAAGTTTACTTTTGATCTAAGAATTAACAGTGTGTTCAGACCAAGCGCGATTTGGGCGTCAAAAACGCGCCCGACGCCCAAAGTTGGACGCCGTGTCATTAAAAGTCCGACGCCTGTTTCCCGGCGTCTTGACCAAGGGGCAAACTCCGCCTCAGAACAGTGAAGCTCGCTTCCTTGTTATAAATAGTGTAATATTCCCTTCATCCGCTAGGGGCTGGCTCCAAGAGCGAGCAAATCCCCATAGACTCCCATGTTAAAAACGCCAACTTCACAGCAGAAATAAACAGGTTTACAGCCTGGTTCAAAAAATCATTTTAGGTTTATTAGGTCAAGTTTACCTTCATGTCAACTGTGAGGGGGGTGAATTTTTTTTATAACTCATTCGTTTAGATGTTATTTATTCTTCAAATTACACATAATTAAGGGCGTATCCTTATCATTGACATGCGGCAGACCGGAAGCTCCGCCTGCCGACCGGAGGCTCCTAGTTAGCTCCTTCTTTGCTCTTAATAAGGTCTCAGTTTGTTACAGAGTCGCACAACGGCGGTGTTTAGTCAGCGAATTGCAAGTCTAAGCACGTCTTACCTTAACCATGCCGCTTAGGGGGCTCATCTTTGTTAGCTCCTCTTAGTTTCGTGTTAGCTCAGTTAGCGTTTAGCCCACAGTACGTCAGCTGTCAATCATTTGTCCCGCGGCCGCGCTGTGCCCATTTTAGGATTTTCCTGGAGTGACGACGTACGTGACACGGCAAGATGGCGACGGTAAGACACGCCCAACTGGCTTCACATTTCTCTATTCAGAAGAGACCGGAAGCTACGTCCAGTAATTATATACAGTCTATGGTCTTGACGCTCTGACGCGCGGCAAGAGATGTCCAGTCAAGCAGCGCTCGCCGCGCCGTGGGAGGAGCCTCTCCTTTCTCTTTTTCCTTTTTACCGTCTCTCTGCACCATGGCAGGTGCAGGAGAGAGAGCGGCTCGGCTTAATGTGATAAATAAAGCAGGGAACGTCGTCGTCGGACATCTCTGCTCTGTGTCCGGTTCACCAAATGATTCCAGGTGTTCTGACTGTGATGATTTTCATCATTTACTTCAGGAGCTGCTGGCGAGCGGCACTTTCAGTCGTCTGATCCGGCCCAGTTTAACGTCCCGCTGTCCCGATGCGGGGCAGCATTATCAGCCCAGTACATCCCATCAGGACAGCAGGTCATCAAACCACCGTTCAGACACCGGGACCGGACATAGATCACAGTTTATCCTCCTCTGTGTTCAGATAGAGAGGAGATTTCCCTGGTTTTTCTGTGTGTTTCTTCTCCTGTCAGAAAAAGTGTGTCTGTGTCATGACTCGCTCTGATTGGTCGACGCCCCCGCGTCAAGACGCCAAAGTTCAGATTTTCCAACTCCGGCGTCTGACGCCCTTGACGCGCAAACGCTGAACATCTCAAAACTCGACGCGCTAACGCCCTAGACGCGCCGCGCCCGACGCGCGAAACGCGCCGCAAGAAAGGCCGACGCTCCTTGACGCGCGTCGGCCATTGACTTTGCATGTAAACCTGACGCCCTTGACGCCCAAATCGCGCTTGGTCTGAACACACTGTAAGAGTTACAGAACAGGAAGTCTCAGTCCAAACTTTTTGACAGTTTTTTATCCTCTGTGACAAAAGCCGTCATCACAAATTTCAATTCACCAAAGCTAAAACATTTTCAGTTTTTGCTGCTGAGTGAGAAAAGAGCTCAGTCCATGCTGGGTAAGTAATCAGATTTGCTGCTCAGAATAATCCTAGTTCCCCTGTTATTGGAGTTATTTTAATGGAGCATGATGCAGCCTGCAGGCTAACAGGAAGCAGCAGCATAGCTGTGGTTCGTGGCGCTGACACCATGTTCCTTCCTATCACCTCTTAGCCTTAATAAGTCAAATCCATCAGGATTAAACTGAGGTTCCGGTGGACTTGTTGACCTGTTTGTGACCAGTAATGTGTGCTGTGGGGACCTCAGCTTGTACAAAGACGTGTACTGTACAAACACTCAGACGATGCAGGAATGTGGAGGCTGAAACACAAGAATGTTTTCTTGCCCACTGATTAACACAGAGCTCTGTCATCTAACAGCGCCACGGAGGGACAACAGGGAGGCATGGAGGAAGATAAATGACGGGAGAAGAATGAAAACAACGTGAAACAATGTGCATGTGTGGTGGATGAGGTCAGAGCAGCATCCCATCGAGTCCCAAACTAGTTGTAATTTATTCTGCAAAACTTTTATCATCCGCAACCATCAGGCAGCAGTATCCCAGTGGACGCCTTCGCATGATGCACCGATGTCTGCTGCAAACTGGAATACAGTAAAAACATGACGCTCGTACGAGAGCCACCAATTTCACCATGTACTGCCTTTAGGGGCCGGTGTTCAGGCCAGATCTGCCCCATTTACCCCGGCTGAAAACCATCGAACATCAGCTCATACCACCTTCTGGAAAACCACATCCTGATGGAAGTCAGCCGACAGTTTAAAAGTCGTGCACTTTTTTGTGTGGTTACTGTGCTTAATATGCAGCATTTTGATTGGCTGAATGTGCATGCATGACAATTCCAGCTCCTGGTTTGAATCTAAAATTCTGCAAAGTCAGGCTGCGTCTCCCTGAAAACCTCTAAACTAAGCATATGCTGTGTGAGAGTGTATTGCAGCTGCATCCTCTGGTTGTACAGGAAAAGGCCAGACTCCTCCCAGCAGCTCAGTAATGACAGGTTTTACACCACACACACACACACACACACACACACACACACGGACATAAAAATAGTTTCAGAAAACAGTTTCAGAGCATCACTGCCAACCCAGACACTCAGCACAGTCTGAAAACAAACACCACGATGTTTGAAACTGTAACTGAACGTCTAGAGATAACAATGATGAAAGGAGGCGAGGGATTAAAGGGAGAGTAATAAAAAAAAAAAACCTATAAGAGAATATATGGAAAGAAAATGAAGAGTCAGGGATTATACGGCAGAGTAGAAGCCAGCGTGTGGTTAGTGCTTCACACACATAACTGCTCCCACATGGAAGCTTTTACTATAAACAATGACAGACCACTTTTCTGACTGTTTTCTTGCCATGTGTGTCAACTGGCAGACAAGACGCTGGTTAACAGTTGTTGTTGACAGTATAGAAGCGTGCTGTGATTAGCATATTCAGCACATAGCTGAAGTTAAATATTTCCTTAATGTCCAATAAAGTTTGAAAATGCTCAAGGTTTCATTTCATTTCTATTTAATCAAAGCTGCACGGGGTGTTATTTCCTGCTGAAAAGGGAAAATATTCACACAACACATAAAAGCACAAATCCAGTATTTACTCTCCTTTCATTTCAGCTAATCCACACCTTTTTTTCCCCCAACTTGTCTTGTGTAGCATGTTGACAGCATAAAGGTGGTTTGGCTGCCTTGTTGTAATGAACAAATTTGCTTTGCCGAGCAGAGCTTAGTGGAGGATCAAAGTCTACCGTTGATACTCAATTTTCTTTCTTTATTTAGAATTTTAAGTTACATTTAGTGCTGGATCAATATGAGAAAACAAGGGAAAGAGGGAGTATGAGAAGAGAGTGGGGAGGAAAAAAAAGGAGACAGAGATACAACTGCAGTTATACAACCAAATAGGGCTGGACGATAATTCAATATTGATATATATCGATCGATAGAGGTTTTTTCAATAGAAAAAAAAAGAGGGTCAATAAAAGTTCAATATAGAAACACAGTTATCCGCTGTAGCCTATCGGGTAGCATGATACTACAATCACTACTTCCGCCAAACCAATCACAAACGCAGACCAGGCAAAGGCTGAATAGGAATTCAGTGTTAGTGTGATCTTTATTATAAGTAGGTCATTCAGCAAAAGCTTTAAGGGGAAGTTCAGTTTCTTTCAATCTGGACCTATTTTCTAGCATGAAATACATTCATTTACTCACCCAGACAGTTTTGGTGCAACTTGAATTCCTTCGGGAGACATTTAGATCCAATCCAGATCAGCGTATGTCCAATATAAGGACGAATCAAAACAAAAAAGCCCCTTTGAGCTCACAGGGGGTCTGGCTAATGTTTTGTAACAAAACATTGGTGAAATGAAGGAGTTTGTGGCAGATAATGCCTTATTTAAAGGTTGCGCAAGGTTGCCCCATCACTTCTATTATATTGGACATACGCTGATCTGGAGTGGATCTAAATATCTTCTGAAAGAATTCAAGATACACCAAAACTGTTGAGGTGAGGAAATGAATGTATTACATGCTAGAAAATGGGTCCCGGTTGAAAAAAAAAAACGAGCTTCCCCTTTAAATGGCCAAGGATGCACCTAAAATGGCTTTTAATTTGATAATGGCTTTTTTTTTTTTTATTCGATAAATATCGATATCGATCAATACAAATTTTTTTCGATAATCTTTTTTCTATATCGTCCAGCCCTACAACCAAAACACCTGCAGAGAAACTTAACGGCCTCTGTAAGCAAACAGAAGCAGACAATCATCAGGAGAACCCGTTAGAATCCACACACTCGGCTTGGCTGGTAAAACCATTTTATACCAGCAGAGTCTAAAAATACCTGTGGTGTTACATCAAAAACTGACAAGCCCAATAGGCCTACTGTATATGATGTTTCTAATGCCTAAACAATGAGTGTTTGTCCAACACCTATGTGTTTGTGATTTTGTTTTCAATTTAAAAGCATACAGTATCTTGAATTATATCATGTTTCTCTTAACTGTTTATTTAGGAAATAACATTTGATGAGGGTTGATGTAACACCAAACTTCATCACCTGACTGCTCTCAAGGGAGAAAGACATGAGAAATGTCAGCATTCAAATGAATTCCTTTAAAAAAGAAAAAAGTGCCACTTCTGCCATTTGGCAGCATTTTGGTTTCAGACCAAATGATAAGGAAGAGCCGGCGATTGTGGACGGTCACGGAAACACTTCATCTCAGGGCTCACACAGGACCCAACACTCACTAACTGCTGCATATCATGGACTCAAGTATTGCTTTTATAAAACTGTTCCCAATAATGGCAATATGAAAGAGGAACACACAATCAATTTATGTAGTTTGTCCTGTTTCGCTTCTTTCCTTCTCCAGCTGGTCACCTCTGTGATCGTCAGCTGTATGTTGTCTTTTGCCCGGCTTTTTTATTCCCCTGGAGACAGGCACTCATCAATCTGATCCTTCATCGTTAGTTGAATGTGAACATGTTTAAATGTTAGGCAGTTAGGTAATTTAGCAATAACAAATTAACAAGTAATTTTGATGTTACTGTAAGAGTTGGTTGTTGTCATGGAAAGATTGTTGCTTCCCTGAAGTGAAGTGGAGTGATATGCTGTGATAAGGCTTTTTATAATAGTCGCTTTGATGCACTCAATATAATCACAGTTAACAGCCAATCAGGTTACTGGATATCACTGTTTTTGTAAGTGTTTTAAATGGCCACGATAAAACTATATACCAGGGTAAAATACGGAAAAGGTTTGACAGTAGCAAAATAGCCTAGCCTGGGCTTCCACACACTTCTTAATCCTCTGTTTGTTTGCAACAAGTTGCATGTTTACACCAGTAAACCATCTAGGAGGTGCTTGGTGCCAGGCAGGGAGTTCACCAGTTTTGACACAGCAACTTTCAATGAATACAAACTTTATCGCTGCAACTGCATTGATGCTTGTACTCAGATCTGTCTATTTTTAATCAGATCGTCCAAGATGCTCACTAAGAGCAGGTGGGAACCAGGCGGTCAGAGAGGGTCCTCTTACATACATCAGTATGAATGGGTGTAGCAGAGGAATGGGTTTTTCTTGGCGTTGGCCTTGCTGACTGCAGAGGAAACTGGGCTCAGATGAGCAGAGTGGGTCCAGGATGCTGAGGGTGCCGCTGGGAAACAAAACCTGCTGCCTCAGACCGAGTTTGTGCTGATGAGGATGACGATTATCATGAAAATCTGCTTTGTTACTGCTGCTGTCAGCTTTTGGAAAAGATGGTAACAAAACCATACAGTCACTCTAACACCATGAATAACTGTACAACAACCAGTAACACCAACTCGCGCTCCAATGAAGAGCATCTTATTTTAGCTTTAGAATAAAGGAAAAAGAAAACACATTCAAAGAAAGACAATAAAATCTAACAGAAAAAAAGCCTGTTTCTAAATATAAATGCATGTTCTTTCATCTTAATAAAAAAAAATCAATGTTTAATATGCTTTTTTTTTTAATTATTTACTTTTCTATTTAAATGGATATTTCCCCTAATTGTTTAAGTTCTATTTGAGAAGACTAGTTGGAACAATTTTACAACAAAAATTGGAACCACAGTTCTTTCATGGTTCTTTTCCATGTTATATAAGCTTCACATGTGGGGATGCAGTGCTTCCAACTATGGGTGCACTATATGATCAGACCGATATTGGCTTTAAAACCGAATGTCAATATCGGTCCGATATTGTCAGATATTGTTTCTCTTCTCATTTTATTTGATCTAGCCAGAGGAAATAAAAGAAAAAAAACAAAGAAAAACTTATAAATACTTCAGGTTTAGCTAAAAGGCTAGTTTTCATCTGTTGTCCCCAGCCAGATCTTAAAAGGCTCCCTGAAATGAAGAAATACAGAAATATCAAATTGTAAATAAAACAGTTATCAATATGATTAACAAATATAAAAAAAGCGCTTTTGGGTGGCGAACCATTTGACTTGAATCCACCAAGACTAGACATAAACCAATCTGATACCCAGATCAGATATTGGCAAAGATACTGACAAATTAGCTGGGAATATTGGATGAATGTGGCTGATCCAGCATTCTGATCCAGTCATTTCTGTTTTTATTAATAGTATAATAAATTTGATATACTAACAATTAATAATAGGGAGGCACGATATTGGAATTTTGGCCGATATCCTATATGTCAATATTTCAAAACTCACATGGCCGATAACCGATATCGATACCGATATTAAAGCTGAAAAAAACAGTCATTGCAGTTTTGTTATACGTTTCCGACACTTTGAAAAATAGTGGTGGGAAAAAAATATTGATACACTGAAATATTGCAATATTTTCATATCCCGATATCAAATCAATATATGGATCTATTTTACTTACAAAATCTTGCGAGATTTCATAGTTCTGTTACAAAATCTCACGATTTTTAAAAAATTAAAAAATATTTTTATGAATTCTCCCGAAATTTCATAACAGAACGCTGAAATATTGCGAGATTTCGTTAGTAAAAAAGATAGATACCGCATTTTGGAATATTGATATGATATCAGCATATGAAAATATTGTGATATTTCACAGTATCGATATTTTTTCCCACCCCTAGTCTTTAGAAGTTTTAAAGTCTGTAAGAAAGACGTTTCTGAAAAAGATTTTTTTTTACTTCGGAAACAGCGGGCGCATCAGTTAAATATCGGTTAATTATTGGTGGGGTGGCCGATGTCCGATACTCAGTTTTAAGGTCGATATAGGCCAATACCAATAAGGGGCCAATTATATCGTGCATCCCTACTTAAAAGTACATTAGTATCTGTGTTAAATTGCTAACTTTTGTGTAAACACGGCTAAATGTTTCTGTCAAGCTGGATGCCTTCGCTCACATGGCAAGATACAGTTCATTCATTCAACAGTAGTATCGGATCGGTATTAGGTATCGGCCAATACGCTCAGCCCAGGTATCGGTATCGGATTGGATCAGAAAAAATGGATTGGTGCATCTCTGAAAAAAGACTTTGTTGTTTGAATGACAAATAACCACATTTTTGTGTGATTACTTGGAAAAAAGAAATTAAATAGCTAAAACTTTTTGTTTGCAGTTCTAGATAGGCTAAATGGTGCTTAAATATCAGTTTTCATTCCTACATCCAGATTAAAAAATGCAGATAGTATTAAGATTATACTACATTTTAAGATACCAGTATCTGTATCAGTAATGAGAAGCAAAAATTATCGGCTATTGTATCGGTGGAAATTTTTCTTATGCATCACTACTTCCAAATCAAATTTAAACTATTTATGCAAGTTTAAATGCTGCACCACTAATGCCTCTTCCTTTTACAGCTGCAGCCTGAACCAAGAATATTGATACATTTAAATTTGTAAATAATCATGTTGAGGTCTTGACTCCAGAGAAAAATTGCTTGCATGTCTGCCCAAATACTGTTATTTACTTTTCATGCTTAAGGAGCAATATTTATCCAGGAGCAACAGAAGGTAGAATGAAAGGGGAAAGACTGAAAAACAGAAGTAAAGGCAGGGAAAGACGAGGAAGAAGAATAGTATAAAAACATAAATGAGAAGGAAGCAGGATGACAGAATCTGCAGCTGCCATGACAACCAAGTGAGACTTTCTGCATGGAAACAGTCTGTGCAAACATGCATGAGTATGATGCTGTCTGCATCAGTGGCTGCACAAATACGTGTGGTCAGCCGTGTGTGTGTTTTCATATTTATCCTGCTGGGAAAAAATACATATTTGCAGCTCATTTCCACTTCTAAACATAGATGTAGTTTGTGTGTATTGTGTATATCTGTGCATGTATGTGTGTGTGGGGATGGCTGGTCCTCCCACAGGAATTCTGCATGACCCATTTCTCAACCCATGTCCATCTGCTGAAACCTCGCAACCACACTTAAAAAAAGAATGCCCATTAAAACACATCAGATTGGCTTTATAAGGGTCTGCTCATGGCAGGAAAACACACACACATACAGTTTTCCTGTGCTTCTAAAACATTCCTTTTCAATTTGTTTGGGCCCAGAAAACACATTTCCTAAACCAGTGGAGATTTCTACTGGCAGCAGCCACGACTCTTTAACAATAATCTGGAGTGGCTTGACAGCAGTTAAAAGTAAAGAAGACCGTACCATCAGAGGCTGAATCTCTCTACATCATTATGGATTTTCACCTGACTTTATTTCAGGGCTGAACGATTTCAGGAAAAAATCTATTGCGATTTTTCTGGGCAATATTGCGATTTCAATTCGATTAATGATTTTCTTCAAATCAATCTTCAGTATAATATTTACAATGTACAATACTATTTATGAACATGACAGAAAACTCCATTATATCATTAAAACATTAAAAGCTATTACTCTTAATCAATGATGACAATTAAAGGTGAGATTTAGCTCACTTTAAAATGCATTTATTAAAAAATGCAATACATTCACTGGAACTCCAGGATTTTCAGATTTCCCTGCAGTCCTCCCTCTACCACAGTTAATCACCCCGTTTACTGCTTTTTCAAACCAGATAATCTGCATGTTGCTTTACACACTTGAATTTCCAGTGTAAACAGACGTTAGTGTGCTATTTTTAATATTTGAACTATTTCTCATCACAATGCACTAAAAAATATCCAAATAAGAAATCAATATATTTTCCTTTTACAGTTCTTGTATGTATGTTACGTTAAGTGAAACATACAAACCAGGGAATTTATCATGGATTCATATGTGCATTGAAATGTAATTAAGTTGTAAAATAAATCTAAACAAACATCAGGTTTTACATTTAACTTCATTTTTATGTCATTCTGTCACCTGAACTTGAGGTGAAGAAGACAACATCATCAATGATCAGGTGGTTTTACCCTGATTGTTTTTATCAGGTTGCATTTCTGACGTTTGGACGCACATTTTTGGCCACAACGGCGTTCCGTACTCATCCTCTCATGTCTGCTTGAAAAGCAGCAGCAACAACTTTCTTCCTGCTTCTGGTTTAACTGTGTGGCTTAACTAATGTCCCAGATAACAAGAACAAAGCTTCTGTGTGCTGCCCCGGTTCGCCCCGTTCACGAAGCAAGTCAAGCTGATTATTCGTCTCCTTTTACTGAGATCCGCCTAAATACGGATCATTCATCTACTCGCCTGCATCGCGCTCGTGTCCACAGCCCAAAGGCCAAAACTTTATAGGTTAAAAGAAAACTGGTTGGCATTCAGTTGCGCTTTTATTCCCATTAAAATGATTGATCTGATTTTACAGATCAGACACATTTTTCACTAGACTGTCTGATCAGCTGATCGCTGCAGGTGACTTAACTGCTGAGTCATGAAATATGACGGCGCAGACAGTTCAAGATTATATTTTACTGAACATTAAACTCCCTCATTTCACAAAGCGGATCGACAAACAGAAAGAGGCAGCAGAGGTCTGAACCGAGAGCAACTTAGGCAACGAACAAACACAAAGTTGCAGGACATCCGAGTGTTACTGCTGGCGTTGCTTTGTTTGGGTTTTGTGCAAGCTGCAGAAGAGGTTTGGCAGGGTGGGAACAGTATGGCAGAGGAAAATAACCTACAGATAAAGAAATGAAGTCATCCTTTTAGGATTTACTTGGTTGTAGAAAAAGATGACCATGGTGTTACTGTGGAGGAAGGTTGACCAGCCTGCACAGCAGCCAGAAAAAAGCTGCAGAGAAAGACGGAAATATGTCTCCCTGCAGGATAATCATCATCGGTGTGTGACAAAGTGAAGGTAAATATGAACAGTGACATGGTGGGATTACAATAATGTTTATCTAACGCAACACTGAAATGAAATGTTATTGTGTCGTTTGCAATTTTGGAATTGTGTGCGATTCAGGTTCGGCAAAGTGACAAGTTAACTGAAAAACTCATTTGCTGGTTGCCTTTTTCTCATCATCTATTTTCACTTTGCCAGTATTTTTCATATTTCACTTTGGAATTTTGGCCGATATCCGATATGCCAATATTCTAAAACTAATGTGGCCGATAATCAACATCAATACCGATATTAAAGCTGAAAAAAATAAGCAGTCATTGCAAAGAGCAGCTTTGTCATCAGTTTACGACACTTTGACAAATAGGGGTGGGAAAAAAGATATCGATACACTGAAATATCACAATATTTTCATATGACAATATCAAATTGATATTTTAAAAAGCAGTATCAATCAACTTTACTCAAAATCTTACAAAATTTCATCGTTCTGTTACAAACTTGTGAGATTTCATGAATTCTCACGAGACTGTTAGTAAAATATATCGATAACACATTTTGAAATGTCAATATGATAGCAGCATATAAAAATATCACAAAATTTTTGTGAATTCTCGCAAGATTTCATAACAAAATGATGAAATATTGCAAGATTTGATTAGTAAGACAGATCGATCCCGCGTTGTCAAATGTCAGTATGACATCAGCATATGAAAATATTTCAGCGAATCAATATTTTTTCCATCCATAATCTAGAAGTTTTCAAGTCTGTAAAAAAGAAATTTTCGAAGAAGTAGTGTTTTTTTTTTTTTTTTTTTTTAAGACTTTAGAAACAGCAGCCTGATCGGTTAAATATCAGTGGGGTGACCGATGTCTGATACTCAGTTTTAGGGCCGATATAGGCCGATACCAACAGAGGGCCGATTATACTGTGCATCCCTATTTCAAACAGCAGTTATACTGCTAAAAGGCAGCTGGAAGTCAAACCTAGCTTTTTAAAATTCTTTATTAAAGTTCAAAAGACATATTGGTGATAAAGTTTACAGAAAAAAAAAGTCCAGGTAAAGGTCCTGCAGCCTTTTCTGTGTTTTTGTGAGAGAAATTGTACTTATCGTTTACACAGCAGAGGTGATTTTGTTGGAACGGGACTTCTTGGTTACTTTACTTTATTGTTTTACTTTCTATTGATTTTATAATGTTGGCATCAAAAGACAGAAATAAATTAAACTCGGAGACACTATAAGAAGTGTTTAGGTGCATATTTATAGTATCATGAAATTAACACGCAATTTTGGTGATAACCATAATATCGGGATGATTTCTTTGACAATAATCACACCAAAAAGATCATTTTGTCGTTCCTGGCTGGAGCCAGGGCTAGGTAGTTGTTGGTGACGGACCAAAACAAATCTCTTCAATAGGCATTTTCCCCTCTATGGCATCAAATATGGAAATTGTATCAAGTATCAGGTATTTTCCTGGGCATCAGTCAAGCGTGAAACTCTAGCATAGATTTTTTAGGATATCAGTCTCTCCTCTTCCTCCTGCTCAGGCATTTGCTCTCCCAGTTGTGCCTGCCTTCCTCCCCTTGTTTTTTCTTCGGATCTCTGGGTTTTGTCCTCCAGGACAACTGGCATTAACTGCCTGTTACATAACAGGCAGAGCACTTGTAGTTCAAGTGTTCATCCACCCACATCAACTCACTGAGAGCAGCAGAGCAGCAGAGCTGTACGAGCGTTCGCTCTGACATCCACAGCCAAATGTTACATTTTTTTCCCCACTGAATAAAACAAAAATAATGTGTTTGCTTGTTTTGTTCCTTAATTTACTCAAGTAACAGTGGGGAGGCAATGTTCCTTCCTCCCTCCTCTTCATCACTAGTCTGTCCCAGTTTTCTGCCTCCTTGGACAGAGAAGTAGGGCAGGAGAAAAGCACCCAGATCAGTCTGCGTTTTATCATCTGCAGACATATACAAGTGAACGCACGCACACACACACACACTGACTTGACTTGGGTCCACAGAGTTACATAATAAAGTCTTAACAGAAATAAAATGGAGCGGTGCATGAAGGCGTTTCAGTGTGGAGGAATACGGCCGAGGTTGCAGCTCTGCAAATTAGCAACACAGTTAACGACAGAGAAGAAACACGTTCAGATCTACATGAGCTGTTAAAAGAAAAAAAAATCATCACTTTACATTAGTGGGACATTTTTTCTACAGGAAATAACTGTCTGATGGGAACTGAAAAACATACTCAACAATTACGTCCGTCTCCGATAATCTAACAACAAGCCCTCATCTATCATTCTGATGACACATCAGGGTCACCCTCAGTCTGATGGATGATCTTACCAAGACACCTCATGATCATCTGAGCAGGATCACCGTCCATGAACTGACTCAAACTTCTCAAATAGGGATGCTCCGATTTCTGGGTTCTGCCTTCATACCTTGACCGCGGTATGAACTTAATTCTGTCTTATTAAACACACGGAGACAGTGCAAATCAGGTGTACGCTGCCTGTTCTGACACACACCCCCAGTTGGTGGCGGTAAATTCACGTCGCTTGCAAATGCCAACGCCATTAAACATCAAAGGAAGAAGTACAGATAGGGCTGTGCGATAAACTGATATTATATCGCGATATGATATTTACATGAGAGAGATATGAAATTTACACGTACCGTAATATCGCTGTGTTAGTTGTGCAAATTTTTTTCCTTTATTTTTTCGTAATGACTCGGCTGCACCTCGACTGACTACAAAGGGGTCAACTGATTATTCAATAAAAGTAGGAAAAAATACCAATACACTGAAATATCGCAATATTTTCATATACCGATACCATATCTATATTTAAAAACGCAGTATCAATCTATTTTACCAATTAAATCAAGCGAGACATCATTGTTTTGTCACTCAATCTCACAAAAATTCACAAATATTTCACGATATTTTCATATACTGATATATTGACATTTAAAAACGTATTGATTTATTTTACTAGCGAAATCTTGCGATATTTCATCGTTTTGTTACGAGAATTCATGAAATATTGTGAGATTTTGTAACAGAACGATGAAACCTGTGAGATTTTGTAAGTAAAATAGATCGATGCCACGTTTTTGAATATTGATTTGATATCGGCATACTGCATGAAAATATTGCAATATTTCAGTGTATGGATATTTTTTCCCACCCCTGTTTTTCAGAGTGTTGGAAAACAGATAACAAAACTGCTATTTGCAATAACTGCTTATTTTTTTCAGCTTTAATATCAGTATTGAAATCGGTTAACTATACCGATTCTAAACCACCTGAGTTTTAAAATATTGGCATATCGGCCAAAATTCCAATATCGTGCATCCCTATAGATCGATACCATGTTTTTAAATACAGATATGGTAACAGCATATGAAAATAGTGCAATATTTCAGTGTATCAATATTTTTTCCCACCCTTATTATTTAAACTGTCTGAAAGACAATCCTCACCAGGACTTTTACAAAGTAATCATAAAAAACCAGCCAACCATTTTTAATTACTTCAATTTAAAAACAATTCTAACCAGTGTTTTGTCAGTTCCATCACTGCAGTGGAGCGATATCTTTACACTTAACATATTTCAATACTAAAAAACAGGTGTTTGATGTGAAATGAAACTTTCAGACAAATTAGGGTAAAAATATATATTGTATATTGTCAAATAAATATATCGTGATATGATATTTGGTCCATATCACCCAGCCTTAAGTACAGATGTTCCAATAAAGGGCATTGTTCAACCAAAATAAGTTGTTTTTATTTACCCAGACACTTAAAAACAATATTTAAGAGTGTAGTCATGAAACCATGGTATACCGTGAAACCGTGATATTTTAGCTCAAGGTTATCATACCGTCAGAATTTCATACCGGCACATGCCTATTCTCAAATAATTTTTGTGATCACAGTTGTGCATATGGTTGCCTGGATACAAAGTTTACCAGTTTCAGGGCCGAGTGCGACAACCCTCCATGTTGTGATCAGAGGTCACGCCGTTGATCTCTGCTGCTTGGACACTCTAGAATGTGATGACAGCTCGGCATTGTGACGGATGCCAGCCTGATGAGCGACGGCAACGTCTGCAGCCCCAACCCTAACTGATGAACATCAAACCTCTGACCCCCACCCACCACCACATACTAGTGACTAAAGCAGTGAAAGGCTTTAATCTAATAGTGTGTTTTAATTAGATGCTCAAATCACAAAAGCCAGAGCCTCAGCAGGAGTAGCAACATCAAGTTAAACTGAAAACTAACAAATATCAATGCAAAACAACCTTAAACAGGTCTGAATGCACGCATGTAGTATTTGTTATTTCCAATATTGCAACACTACTCTGATGTGGTTTTATAGTATCTGTATGTGCTTGTCTATAATGTGCAGCTCTCAGCTGTTTTCCATCTGGCACTAACACAAACAAAAAGCTACAGTGTGTGTGAGTATGTGTGTGAGTGCGTTTCAATAAAAGACTGGGGGATCTCTGCCCGTCTGACCCAGTGACCGGCAGACAGTCACGGATTAACTGCACAGTGGATTTACAGAGTTGGGGTTATTATTATTGGGTGGAGACGGTCAAACAGAGCAGTAACTGATTCTATAAGAAAAATGTAAAAAAAAAAAAAAAGAGATTATATGTTGGATGAGGACTTTCAATGGCTGCATAACAGTAAAGACGGATTTGTTTAATTAATGGTGGAAATGGTCAATTAAATACGTGTGTTAGCATTGCTGTCAGAAAACATTGCATTCATCTAACTAATGTCAGGTTATTAGGATGAGGTAAGTCAGCGTCAGTGCATTTCATTTGTCTAATATTGTCCATTTTTGGATATTCATGTCGTCTCTACAACTGAAATCAGTGTGTTTATGATTTCAGATACAAAAAGTCTGTCCTTTTAAAAACTAGCACAACAAAAAAGGTCAGAGTAGGAGGTTAAAACTGACAACAAATATCAAAATTACTAAAGAGAAAAAAAGAAGGAAGAGTAAAAATTTTAAAGGCAGGATCATGAACTGCCAGCGTGGAGAAGTGTGTGAGATGCAGAGAAAAAACATGTTTGTTTAAAAATAGAAAAACAGAAAAAAGGAACACAGAAGGAAAAGGGGAAGCGAGCTGGTAGGCAGAGACATTAACAGGATTAGAGAGGGGGAGTTTCCTCAAACTGGCAACCCACCAGGCATGCTGTCAACACACACACAACCATGCTGCCAACACACACACAAAATAATCATCAAATGCAACAACAAACCCCCCACCACTGACCCACATCTTTTTCTGCTGTCAGCATATCACTGAACGTGTGTGTGTGTGTGTGTGTGTGTGTGTGTGTGGCCATTGGCAAAGCTGCAGGAGATGGCATGCCAACAAAATACCACCCAATCGCATCAAACACACAGATACACACACCAAAGCTGTACCGTGAAGACATGAAAACATGATTCCTGACACGACAGAACCTCCGGCTGATCCTTCAATTTCTAAATAATATTATAATTCGGATCTTTTTATGTGAAACTGAATAATCATTTGAATGTAAATCACAGAGCTCTCCCCACTACAGACAGTGCTGAGGTTAAGGTTGGCAGGGCTGGGCTTAGTGACAGAACACCCAGTCACCACACACATAACAACGTCAAGCCTATTTAGCCGTCAGAGCTGGCTGCCTGGAGTACAGTCATACAGAGGATAACAAGGCGTAAGTGGGTGGTTGGACCACGGAGAGCCCATCTCATAAAAAGAAAGTATGGCAGCGTAGACATGAACACCTTGGAGTACTCTGCACTGAAGCCCCCTCTGCAGATTAATCATCCAGTTCCACGTGTTGGTTTTAATAGGAGCGATTCTCTGGGATTTATCCAGAATCCAGAAGATAAGCTTATCGAATGATGTTCGATGTCAAGCCCTTAAACTACTGTTTGTAGTATCTGTTAAACATTCAGCTCTGATTTGACTAAATCAGTGTACGAAACTGGCATTTACAGGCTGGTTTTAAAAGTCCTAACAGCCAAGAATGGCAGTTCCCTGACTGACTGGCTCCTGTTACAGTATTTCAGAAGAAGTTATGTGTAACAAATTGTGAATGAAGGTATCAGTTTCTTCTTTAAAACAGGTCAAATTGTTGTCTCCCAAATATCAGAATCGGAATCTGCCTTAAACAAATCCCTATGGGTCAGGCTCTAGCCCAAACCAACACAGCAACACTCATTTGAGAAAAAAATAAAAAAAAAAAACACTGAAATATCGCTATATTTTCATATGCCAATAGCAAATTGATATTTGAAAACACGGTATCAATCTATTCTACTAACAAAATCTCACGATTTCATCGTTCTGTTACAAAATCTCACAATATTTCGTGAATTCACGCGAGATTCCGTAACAGTCCAATGAAATATCACGAGATTTCGTGAGTAACATAGATTGATACCACCTTTTAAATGTAAATATGATATCAGCATTTGAAAATATCGCAAAATTTTGTTAAGTCTCGTGAGATTTCATAACAGAACAATGAAATATCACAAGATTTCGTTCGTAAAATAGATCAATATCACGTTTTTAAATGTCAATATGATATCAGCATTTGGATATTGCGATATTTCAGTGTATTGATATTTTTTCCCACACCTAGTCTTCAGAAGTTTTAAAGTCTGTAAAAAAGAAGTTTTTGAAGAAGACAAAGAAGTTTTAGGGGTTTTTTAGACTTTAGAAACAGCGGGCTGATAGGGTAAATATCGGTTAAATATCAGTGGGGTGGCCAATGTCCAATACTCAGTTTTAAGGCCGATATAGGCTGATACCAATAGGGGGCCCGATTATATTGTGCATCCCTAGTCTGTATGCATGTATGAAAAATGAAATTCAATTCAATTCAATTCAATATTGCAATAGGCTCTATCTCACTCTCTTAAAAAAAAAAAAAAAAACATCACAATACATCTATGGTAGAAAAAAAGCAACAGGATACAATAATTAATTAATCAGGTGTTGTTCTTCAGGGTGATGGCTGCTGGCAGGAATGAATTTCTGAACCCCTCCGTCCTACAACGAACCTAAAGCAGCCTCCCACTGAACACACTCGGATTCTTCACCATGTTGTGGAGAGGGTGGGAAGAGTCCTTCATCATCTTCATCAGCTTGTGCAGCATTCGTTTCTGAAAAATCATCTCCAGCAGCTCCAGAGTTATCCCCAGCACAGAACCAGCTTTCTTGATAGGATAAAATAAGAAGTGAGCCAGTCTAATGTGATTACATGAGCAGCAAAGCTCCAATACATCTAACTCCAACAAAAATAATAAAACCAACCAACACTGACAACAACACACTTAAAATATCCAGTCAAAAATAAAGTCATAAATATTCATGTTTAATTCCATCAAACAGCCCAACAGGGTGATTTATTGTTGCGTGGGTGAAGGTGCAGCTGGATATCATATCTGAGCGCATTTCCCTTTATGGCACTTAATGCTGCAGCTTTTGATCAGTCTGCATGTGGATTTATTTGGTGTGTGTGAGCATATGTGAACCCTCATTTGTGTATGTTGGCATGTGCTTCATGGTGAATTAGGATAAGCCTGAAGCAGAGGGATATGGATAGCTGTGGTTGTCACAGTGAACCAGTTAAGGATGTGGATGTGTGGGTGCCAGCAGTTAAGATGCCAGGAGGATAAAAGTGGCAGACAGAGGTGTGTGTGTGTGTGTGTTGGGGGTGGGTGGGGGGAAGAAATTTGGCCTACATTTGGTGGGATGATAGACTGTCCCTGTTTATTTATTTAAGGGGATTCAGCTTCTAAGAGGACAGACGGAAACCACTCATCTCAGATTTGGAAGAAAGCAAAATGTTCACAATCAATCATCTGGATTTTAAGACCTTTTAGGTTATTTCTTCCTTCCTTCCTGTAATATATAAGTAATACTGATTATAACAATCTGTTATTTTGTGTTAACTGAGGTCATGCTGTCTTATGACATCACAAAAATGCCTTAGAAAGATGAGACTATGTTCTAGGGATGATGTTAAACAATATTTTCATGACCTACTAAAAACGACTAATATGAAGTAGAGATGCACAATATTATCGGACCTGAAATCTGTATTGGCCGATGTTGGCTTTAAAATTGAATACTGATATCGACAGATATAAAATAACAGTCGCTGTTTGCTGGGAAACCCACAAAATGTTGTTCTTTGTTTTTCTTTTCTTTTCTTTCTTTTTTTTTTAATCCGTGGGGCATGGGAACAACATAAGGCCATGCCCACCATGCAGCATATGACGACTCTGGCAACTATTGGATCTGCAGCAATATTTTTCTAATTTTGCACAAGGAATGACTATTACACCATTTTTGGCTTTAATATCGGTACTGGTATCAGCCATAAGAAGCAGAAAATTATCAGTTGTTGGTATCAGTTGAAATTTTTCATATCATGCATCACTAATACCAAGTACGATGATGTGAGTAAATCAGAATATGGTCTGCACCTAAGATGAGGAGAAAAGATAGTGAGGACTAGTTTGCCATTTTGGTAGATTTTCAATAAAAGAAAAAAAAAAAGAAAGAAAGAAAAATTCCTATGAGGCATAATTAAGCCCTGTATCCACTAAAGGGGTCCGCTATGGAATGACTTGGTGTAGTTTGGTCTAGTAAACTATTATCTGCTGCGTTTCCACAGCCAACCGTATCCTTAAGCCACAGCATATAAGTCAGATAGCAATAGATGTGTCAAACTTGTAGCATGGCACAGTATCATGATGGCGAGGCAGCGTGATGCCTTCCTTGAGTTATAACAAAGAAAAAACTGATGCAGAAACGAAGGAAGAAAACATTGGACATCCGGCAGTTGGTGATAGTTCTTCTTGGCATGTGGCTTAAAAACAGCAAGCCAGGGTAAATTAAAAGAAAAATGTTCCCTCTTTGTTCTTCGTGCCGAGTCGTAGAGGTGGAGATTGCAGGTGTCAAGCTCCACCCTTTAGGGTTGGATTAGTAAGATGAGACCCCAACAGGAGGACCCCAAGAAAGTAGGACGGTAGATAAGATTTCTGACCTTTTCCAATTTTAACCAGTAGAAACTGACCCATGCCGTACCAAACCAGACCTGCTGGTGGAAATGGAGCTGCAGGGCAGATTCACATTTGTGCTGATTGGTCTCATTTAAACAAACCTTGGTCCTGGTCCAATGTGAGAGCATTCATGCTGGATATCTGGCTGCTGGCACTGCTGCTCATAATGAACAGATTCTGGCAAAAACCAGAAAAACCCAAAATATCACACTTACACTTACAGGCCATAAGCATGTAAATATGTAAAAGACCAAGATTTCTGCTCAAGTTTGGAGAAAAGCTTGATCATTGTTATTAATCCAGATGTGAATAGACCTGAAAGACCGAGTTCAATTCAAAGATCCTTTAGCTGAGAGTGATTTTTTTTGGTGGACTTTTGGTATAGACGATCAAGTAGAGAAATAAAGTTTATAAAAAAAAAAATCACAGACTAAAAAAAGACAAAGGCTTTCTAACAGGATCAGAGGTTTTGGTCAGCATCCAATCAACTGGAGATGAATATCTTGTCTGGGCTTTTACACACGGCAACCTAAATATTTTGAATGAACACAGGAAGTAGTCATTATTCAGGACTTAAAAGGATATTTTTAGTGTTCAGCTCCATGTTTACAATACGTTCCACAAACATACTCCTGTTTCCAGCATCAGCAGAGACCTGGAAAATATTAGTTACTGCTCCAGTTAATAGTCAGATAATTATGCGCCCTATTTCCCCATCCAGTATTTTTGCTCTTTTAGATTTCTTCTGCCGTTTTGAGGAAATGTCAGCTGGACAGCTACCTGAGCGAATGTCAGTCCTCTGCCACTGTTTGGAAGATTTTCAGATATCTGAATTATTCCTTCTCTGACTTTGTTGCTTTAACTTACTGTGAAGCTTTTGTTGTAAACACAAACACACTAGGGATGCACAATATAATTGGCCCCCTATCGGAATCGGCCTATATCAGCCTTAAAACTGAGAATCGGGTATCAGCCACCCCCACCGACATTTAACCAATATTTAACTTTTTAGGCCGCGGTTTATAAAGTCTTAAAAAACCAAAAATTTCTTATTCAAAACCTTTTTTACGGACTTTATTTTAAATAATAGGGCAGGGAAAAAAAATATTGACACACTGAAATATCGCAATATTTTCATATGCTGATATATCGATATTTAAGAATGCGGTATCGATCTATTTTACTGACGAAATCTTGCGAGATTTCATCGTTCAGTCACGTAATCTCTCGGATTTTTGTGAAATCTTGCGAGAATTCGTAAAATAATGATGAAATCTTGTGAGATTTCGTTGCTAAAATAGATCAATATCTCATTTAAAAAATCTTAATGAAATCTGCATATGAAAATATCACAATATTTCAGTGTATTGATATTTTTTTCTCACACATGGTAAATAACCAAATATCCCGTTTTTGTTTTTTTCTCAGGGAGAAGAAAATCCAGGTGGTTCTAGGATAAAACGCACATATCTTTAGTTTTGTTTAACTTTGACTTGTTATAAAAACACAAGTTGGGGTATTTTTCTAATTTTACACAAGGAATGAATATTACATAATTTATTTTTCACCTGAAATATTGGTATCGATATCAGTTATTGGCCACGGGAGTTTTAAAATATTGGCATAAAGGAGATCTGCCTAAATTCCAATATCGTGCATCTCTAAAACACACACACAAGTAGGCAAGACTACTGTATCATCACAGCAGCTCCAATAGGAGCTTGTTTAGTTGTTGACATTATACCAAAGCATGCTATTTAGACCTATGCATTGAAGTTATCAGGTCCATGCCAGATTTCACATGGAAATCCTTTAATATGTGTCAAGGGTGGTAATTTAGCCTCTCTCACACAAAATAAATATTTTCTGATGCTTTAAGTATGTGCACAGCTTGGTGCATTAAGAGGAGCTGATGTAGACAAAATCAATTTTCTCTGTCTCTCTTTAACTAGTTGGTTAGGTTTAGCATTATGCAACATTTGGTAGCATTTTAGTTTATTAAAACAATACATGAACGCAACTTCGACATAGATAAGAGTGATTTATAAACAGAGAAATGAGATTGAAATGATGTAGAAATGAACACAGCAACACAAAAGTGAAAGCAAAAATGCTGAAAGCTGAGCAGAAAAACTTGTGACAGGTAACAGGAGAGAGATGGAAAATTGCAATTCAAGACCAGACTTTTAGTCATTTTCTGTGTATTTTGACTAAAAAACAGAAACTTCATGATCCATGCATGTGTAGAAAAGCCCTGCAAAGCTCACAGGAGACCGGTGTACTTGCATGCTTGGAAAGTTGATTTCTGTGAGATATATAACCCTTCCAAGCTGCTCTCACGACTGGTGGGGCTGGTTTCACAGACTGGTGCTGCCAGAGCTGCTCTGCAGCTCGGCGGGAAGGTCAGAAGTTTGCAGATATAAAGTAAATGCTTTGATGACAGGAGAGCAGAATGAAGCATAACAATTGGTGGCACTGAAGATAGACTTAATGAGGCAACACATTTAGATTTATCTTGTGGTTGACGCAAGCATCTGCACCAAAAACCCACTCCCGGTCCTGGTGTCCAACAAGTCTGTGTGTTGAAGGATGCATGTTTACACCAGAGAGAAGTCTGCTCTGGAAATGTGTTTGTACTTTCTGCTTCACAGAGCAGCTTCAGAGGGCTTTCTGATCCCTACACAGTGCAGCAGCTGATGAAAAACACTGACAGAAACAAACAAAAAAGGTTTAAAAGGTCCAATTAAAGCAGAAATACATACAAGATATGAAGATATGACCTCAACACAACTCGGTGCATGGCTGTAATGACAGAGTATGAATATGAGAGCAAAGATCTACCATTGAAACACAATAAGCAAGACATGACATCACTGATGTGTGAGGCTCTGTCACAGCCTGACTGGTGTTCGGTTTCTAAAGAAACGACCACTTCCTTTGGGCTCAGTCATCATGTTTCCCACACAGTTGATTTTGTTTTTTAAATCATTTAGTAGCTGACAGATTAATAAAATAATTAAAGTTCATGAAACATTAAAAGATTACTCAAATAAAGAGGAAAGCAGAATACCAGCGGGGCAGGGCTGGAATGATCTTAAAATTACATCACAATTAAATTTTCATGGATCTCTCTTGATAATCTGAGAGCCAGCTGTGCATCACTCAGCACAGCCCCGCCGATTGGCATATTTTTAAGCTTGTTAATAACCACCAAGAAAAACCAAAAGGGAAAAATAATAAAATGAAATGGCATGCCAGCAGATTCAAGAGAAAAACTGAGCAGAAAAAATAAAAGTTGACTATATCAGCGGCTGGTTGAGACTTAAAGCTTTAGCTTTATCAGAGAATTTAACTTCCATTTCACGTGCTTTTATTAGCAAAAAGTAATTATCTAACCATCTGATCGCAAGATCAACGACAGCCTTCAAACAGAGGCATCAAAATATAGTTTTATGTTCAATTTCATCAACACTTGGTTTCAACTAAACCAACCAGACGAGCTGAGAGCGGTTGTGGCTGAAGCACCACAACAAGCTGAAGTTGATCCGATTCAGTTTTGGGATGTTTTAGCTGATTTGAGACATCAGCCCTCCAGCGGTGACAGCAGCTGCAGTCTGTTGTAACAGCAGACATGTTTCCTTCCTTTTCCAAAGGAAGTAAATCGTGTTTGTGTTTTTATAGCCATGCCAAAAACAAGCCAACGAGGACAGGATCATGGGTTAAATCTACATGCAGCTACACAGTCCACTGCCGGGATCCAGACTGAAATACTTCCAACAACCACTGGTTTAATGGACAGGAAACTTTTGTGCATTCAAACAATTTATTTGATGAGTTTTGGTGGACCATGACAGCTTCAAAGAAGCTCACAATAAAATCTGGTTAATGTTTTAATTGGGCATGAGTATTCCTCTTGCATAACCTGGTGGATTCCCAGTTACCCAGGTCAGGGCTTAGTTGGGTTTTAAAGCTGCTAGTTTGGTTTAAGCTCCAAATCTGAACTTTGATTTTCAAGTTGCAGTAAAATACTGGAAGTTACGTATGGTGTACAAAAGTTACATAAGTTTCTACAGGTAAACCTTACAGAGCAGCCATGTAGTGCTAGCATATTAGGGCTGAAAGATTTGGGGGAAAAAAATCTAATTGCAATTTTTTTTCACTTATTTTCCAATTGCGATTTGAAATGCATTTTTTTTCCACGTGCTTTCCATGCAGTATTTCCCCATGAAATACAGGAAAGCTATCAGTTCAGTGGAACAAAAACATGGGTAAAGTGATGAATTCTTCAAGAAGACAAGAACTTACAGCATAACTTTTTTTTTTTTTTTTAAACCTGAACCTTATTTCAAGGAGTTTTACTTCTAGGCTTTCCACAGACACTTTGCACTGATCTTTAGACACCTTTACTGAATTTATAATTTATACATAAGACAATATTTTGGGGTGCCAAAGACCACATAAAGTTTAGGGCCAAGTGTTTGAAAAAATTACTGTGGCATTCAGCACACCTTTCGTGGTGTGGAGAAGATCAAATTTGATCAAGTGTCTTTCTGCTTGGTGTTTTTCTCTTCAGAATGTAATAATGTAATAAATATATACAAACACCAGACGAAAATGGAAAAAAAAGGAAGCCTGTGTTTATGCAGAACAGAACATTTGCTGCTTTCCAGCTTACACTGAGCTTCCCGTTTCCATACCAATATGAAAACATGGGTTTTAGTGTGTTCCCGTTGTCTGGGAATCCCTGAGTGGCCGACAGCAGGTGTCGTGATTACCAAGAAACTCAGACGATTTTGAAAAACACAGCAGATTTTCTACCTCTCAAAAGCACGGCATGTCAGGGTAAAAGTGGACGTTTCATCACCCTATAATACGAAGCACGCATAAATATACAAATAAATAGGAGCCACGGGGGAAGAGCCCCACGATGCCACTGGTTTCAAAGCAGGTGATGGATGGATTGATATTAGTTTACACTGCGACGGAGCCGCAGAGTTTGGAAGTGAAACTAAAGAGTTGGAGTTCATTTCACCACAGATACTCCTCAGCATTCTTGCAGAGAAAAGAGCGGTGAGTCGCAACAAAGTAGGGAAACTATGGTGGGGAAGCCTTAACATGGAAGCAACTTCTTTTTTTTTTTTTTTTCACCGTAATTTCACCAGGAGGTCCCACTGAGATTATAAATCTCTTTTACAAGAGAGACCTGGCCAAGGTAGCAGCCAATCAGAATAAAAAATACACAGTTAAGCAATATGAACAACTAAAAACAGAAACAAAACTTAAAAAAGTTTACACACTAATAAGACAACTCTTTAAACAAAATACAGCCCACAATAAAAACAAGAACAACCAATAAGACATAAAGCCACTCAGGACAGACAAGCACACGTCTCCTTCACCACATTCTTTATGATGCCCTTAAATTCATTCATCGATATCAGTGTTTCTAATCTAAGGTATCTTTGCTAATTATTCCAAGCCCATGGGGCATAGTAAGAAAATGCAGTTTTCCCTAGGTCAGTCAGAACCCCGGGGACGTTGAGAAGCAACCACTTAAATGAGCGTAGCTGGTAGCTACCAGAACTGACACAGACAAGGTTACATAGATAGGCTGGAAGTTTGCCCAGTAACACCTTATAAATAAACAGATACCAATGCTGTTGTCTACATATAGTTAGTGACGTCCAGCCCACCAGATTTTAGATGCATGATGCCCCACAGAGCGCAAACGTCATTGCGCAGAATCCCGGCCAGAGTCTGATGGCTCCGATCCAGATTATAAACAAGCAGCCGGCTGGACTTAGTTGAGCAGTCGGATATTTGGCCGGCAGCCGGCGCTTGTGGAAAGCTCTGATCATTCTGTGATGATGCTGTAAATGTTGAAAGAAGTTTGTTGTGTTGCCACGTGAAGTAGCAATTTTTGCTAGGAAAGATCAGCACAATACCTGATGATGTTCTTTGTCATTTTTCCAGAAGCCAAAATAGTCCCACACAGCTGATGTGCTGTTTTTCTTTGGAACCAAGATATCTGCAGGAGTGTCACTTTCAGTAATCGGTTCTGACGAGCCTGACGCCGCTGCTCTGTAACTTGCAGAAGCTGATTCTGAACATGAGTGTTCTTCAGCAGGTCCGCTTGTGCTGCTGACTTCACATGGCCACATGATGTGGGAAAATCGCATGATGGCGCAATTACAAAACTGTGCTAGTTAAATTTGTAGCTTAATCACAAATGTGATTAATCATTCAGCTCTATAGCATATGACTTCAAGACTCCACAAAAAACAATAATGTGGTTATTAAAGCAAAGAATAATACACAAATATGAATAGAAAAGCTTAGACTTTTACAAAATAGACAGGCTGCAAAGACTTTTCTAAACTTCTAGAGCTTCCCAAATATCATTTATCACTTTGCTACCATCTTACAAACTCTCTCGAAAAGTTATATATTACAAAAAAAAACCTTACAAAAACATTTATACATTTTCAGAAGCAACATTATTAGAGAATAACGGTCAAAATCTTAAAAAGCTAATCATAAATGAAGCTCCCAATATGAGAGAAAAACAGCCCAGAAAAAACAGCAGACTCATTTATTTCTCTTAGTTAATATCAGGACTGCCCTGATCCAATACCAGCATTGGATACTGGGCTGATATTGGCTAAAAACTGTGGTTCGGAATGTGTCAGAAGTTGCCGATCCAAGAAATCCATTCCAGCTTTTCGTTCAAGCACTTCTACCTGACTGAGTCTTAATTTACTCTAAATTATTTCGATTATTATCACGCTTGTAAGTTTAAGATTCATCATACCAAGTGGTAAATAACGTGTCAGGTTTTCCTCATACTTATTGTTATGAACTTATTTCATGAACCTGCTAACCAGGTTTTTAAAGATAAGGTTCCATAAAACAGACATACCCTACATAAACCAAGAAAAAAAAAACTCAATTATCAGATCAATATGGATAAACTTTAGCCCCAAGTATCAATATCGGGCATCAGCCGATACTTGACCAGTGGTATTGGTATCGGAAATGAGGATGTGGGATTGGGACAGCCCCAGTTAATATTCAAGGAACTGGCCAGATTAGCACTCAACATTATCTTCGATATCCTAACAGAAATGTTATGCTAGCTTCCATTAGAGGTTAGCAGCAGCTTTCATTTAACAGAAAACCTTCTCAAATCAAATTGTCAATCTGTTCGGTAAACGGAGATGAGGAGGACAGCTGGGGTGTGGATATGCTTTTTCTGCTTGCTTTTATGCAATCAGAAGATGATGTCTTATTTCTGATTTATTTGTTACTTCTCTCTACTCTGAAACTGAAATGAAAACGTTTGTGTTTATTGAAGACAAATGCCAATAGATCAGTGGAGGAGGAGCCATGTCGGTGCGCTACGTTCACATCCAGCTGAAAAATTGTACCTGTGCATGCCTTTAAACCTGAGAAGTGTTAAATTAGGCCCATGTTTTGTTAGAGGAGAAAGTTAAGAGTCTCATGATGACAAACCATAGCGTGTGTCAGGAGCTCCTGGGAGCTTCAGCCCAATTTACCCCCAACATGTTAGAATGCTGTTAATATTTTACATAAGTGTGTAGTTTAGTGTATAAGTATGTAAGACTATGGCAACCTAACAAACAACATGCTCGGTAGCCTTGGAGGAAAAAAACAAAGCATCACTCCGCGCCTGCTGTTGGGCAGCTGTAGCTGTACTTTACAGTATTTGGTGTCCCTGGCAGGAAAAGACCTAAGCTGTGGACTCCTGAAAACAATGAAGTGGGGAGCGGTCACTTCCTGTCTCTGTGCTGGGGTTGGGGAGTGACCCGCCATCTCGGCCTTCGCTGGACCACCTTCACGCGTCATTACAAACAAAAAACAACTTGGTCGGCCGTCAGGATAAATCCTGCTTCACCTTCTACCATCAAACATTTCTACATGGCCAGACTGAATGGAGCTGCAGCCTTTGTCTATTTTATATTACATTTCTTTAAGGTTTAGACCAAAATAATTATTTTCTTTTAAACAAAGGCACCAAACTCTTCCCTTTCAGAAGCGAGAACTTTAAACCCAACAACAGATCAATCTATGATCAATAGCTGATGATGGCTGCTTTATATCTGGTTGGATTTCTATCTCAAATAATAAATCAGTGAAACTTTAACTTTGATTTAAAACGATAACATAACACATCACACTTCAATGAGAGCAAAATTTGCCTTAAAGGGGCTTCAAAGCAACGCAAAGCAGTGATGATTCTATCAGCCAACCAGAGAGATTATCCTCCAGCTCTTCTCCGTTCAGTACCTCACATTTTACAGCAACATGCTAAGTCTCTCCTCATTCAGGCTGACAAGACTGGATCACTCTGCTCGTTTCGATTTTCTTCTCCATCTCGGCCTGCTGTGCTCCTCTCTCATCTCATCTGTTCCTCATACTCTGTCTGGTTACTCTGTAGCTGTTCATTCTTCTGAGAGAAAACCATTAACTGCTCCATTAACTGCTTCTGTCACTGCTTCATTCAGTATGCATGAGGCACTGACCCTCCCCCTTACAGCCGCCTGCCAACAAATCAATGGAAGGACGTCTGAGGTGAAGCCCAAACCAGGAGGGATGTAAAGCACAGCTTGGTTGATGTAAGGTCAAGGTAGGAACGCGTCCAGACCGGCTCTGAACGGTAGTTTAGTCTCTTTTATTCAAAGTTACTGTGATTATGTAGAGAGTACAGATAAGAAATGGTGTGTGTGTGAATTTCCGTGTCAGCTGTCATTACGCCCAGGTGTGGCGGGAACACTGAGCGGATAGACCTTCCCCTATCCCAACACCCAAACACATTCCTTGAAATCCACAGCTTCCTGTGTGTGTGTGTGTGAGTGTGCTCGTGTTAAATGAGAGGGAAGGAAGAGCAGTGAGGTAGAGGAAGTCAAGGTGGTAAACTCAGGGAAGATTTATCACGTTAGGTGTCTGTCCATACACATAAACACAACTGTTCACATCTCACTCCGTCTGGAAAAGGTTATATTCCCGATGCTCTGTGATGGATTTCCACATATAAGCTGATACGTGGAAAAAAATTCTCCTTCTGACCTTTTTCTGCATCTTTATCAGACCAAAATTATCCCTGGATTTTATTACATAAGCTATAGAATACAACAAAATAATTTCCATCTATATGCATCCATACATAGTATAATCATAATCTTTATAATATTGTATGCATTCTATGAGGTAATACCTTGCAGGACTTCTTGTACTTCAAGGCTACTTTTTATAACTCTGAGAAAAGGATTGTCCAACAAACAGAGAAAGACCCTGTATCTAAATACAGTAAACTTTAATACAATGACTTATTGGCAGTGGAACATACTGTTGAGCTGTACAATATCAGAAAAATGCAATATGTAACATTACTGTTTAGGACTTAAGATAAAAAATATTTCAATATATGATGCATTAACAAGGGCTGCATTCCAACTTCTGCATCTATGTGCAATGCAGGTTAGCTGCAGAGGATGCACAAAAATACAACTTATTCTAATGGACATGCAGCTCTCATCAAAGCATAACATAAGGCTGTCCCAATCCCACTTTTTCGCTTCTGATACCGATACCAATACAAATACCAATACCAGGTCAAGTATCGGCCGATGTCCGATAAAGATACTTAGCTGTGTTTTGGGCCAAAGATTCTGCATATTGATCTGATAATTGATTTTTTTCTTAAAGGCATGATGTTTTCCAGGAGCATTTTTTACAATATTTCTTAAAGTCTTCACACCCCAATTGCAGCCAATCAATTAAATGTTCTGACACAAAAAAAAAAAAAAAAAATCACCTGTGGAACATACAGGACTGGAAAAACCCCATCCAATGAAATGAATTTCATTGGCTGTTCTTGGTTATGTTCGCCGACAACCATCGGCGCACACGCTCCTGTGCTCTGGAGGCGTGGTTTCGGGAGGGTGGGGGTATTTTTTTAAATGTAGCTTGCTTGAATCGTTTTTGCAGGATCCCCTACCCTGCCTTTAATTTATGTTAAGCATGTCTGTTAACCTCACCTCAAAAAAACCTGGTTTAACAGGTTAATGAAATAAGTTCATAACAGTAAGAATGAAGAAAAACTGACCCATTTATTATTTACCAATAGGTAAGATGAATTTTAAACTTACAAACTTAATAATAAATCAAATAATTACAAATAAGAAGTCCTTGAAAGAAAAACTGGAATGGATTTCCAGGATTGGAGTATGGATCGACAAATTTTGACACATTTGGATCCGATCTACATTTTTAAACCAATATCGGCCCAATGTCTGATAATGGTGGACTGGGACAGCCCTAGAATAGCCTGTCCCTTTTCAAGTTATAATTTCTTTGTAATTTTAGATTTTTTTCCTGAATTGATATTGCACATGTTAATAGTGTTTTAATGAAATGATTCTATAAATTTTGCAGCCCCGCAGACGGTAAAAACAGTCAAGTCAGTGTCTGACATTCTAGCTGCTATCAATATTCAAATCTTTTCTTTAGAAGTGAAAATAAAGCCACATGATTCAGTGATAAGATCTGAAAAGTGCTGATGGCTTCAACTAAGAAGACTTCTCATCCACAAGAAGTGTTGTGAGGTGTACTGAAGTGTACTTCAGTGATGCAGCAGCTTTACATTGCAAGTTTACAGGTAAATAACTGAAGTGACTGGTGCTGCATTAGAAAGTGAGATTCGTCCCTCCCATTAAATATGCTGATTTAAATTGTACTAAATTGTCCTCTGGACACAAACTGTGGACATAATGTCCATTAACATACACACATACAGCACAATGAGTCTGTGTCCCCCCTGAAAAAGTGCCAAATGCAGCAGAAAGGCGTGTTGTGCAAACCTGGGAATGTGGTGGGAGGCAGGCTGTTGGCTGCGTTGATGGGAACATGCGCACATATGACACCCACAGCAGAAACACAACATGCATATCTCCAATTTCTGCAATGCAGGCTAAAACAGAATACAGCAGGAGAGGAACTAAGAGGCAAACTGCCGTGATGAAACACCCCCACTAAGATACAGCACCTAAAACATCAGCAGGAAATTACTTATTTCATTGATCAGCTGGTTATTTATATTTTTTTCTCCCCAGCTTCTTATCTGTAAGCATCTCTGATCTCTATAAAGAGGATGCTACATTTGGAATTTGCCCTCCTGACTGGTAAAAACAGAACAACTGGACACGCTACCTCGGGATCTGAGGAATGCGATTTACAAACAAACAGATTAACTTGGGATGAAAATAACAGCAAGTTAGCCCTCTGATTCCTCTGGTGCTGGATTGTTGCTTACAAAGAATAAGACAACAGGATATGCCAAGCTGGGCTTCAGGGGAACTGTGTTGTTCATGGTAAATGTGCGAGGGAATATAAAATCAACCTAATAGCAGAATTTAAAAGTCACCTTTCTGGCTTGACTTAATATGTTTAAGATCTCAGGAGCCTTTATTAGGATATTCGCTTCATATTCAGTTAGCAATCATCAGAGCATACCAGCTAAATCAAGACAGCGTGAACATACAAAGATGTATTTCCTCAGAATTAAACATCTTGTTTACCAACTGAGCTGGTTGACAGTTAAATGACACGTCGCACACAAAGTTCGTGCTGAGCTGAGTTGGAGTGGACCGACTGGTTGGTTTGGTTCAGAAATGGCCTTCCTGCTCCTGGACACCAGCAGGAAAGTCCAGGGTCCCAGCAACAGAGTGCCCCTCAGATCCTGTCATCAAAACTATTTGATGTTCAACTGGTATTACCTCATTCACACATTGTGTTGGGGCTGGGCGGTAAACGAAAAATTTACCAACACTGACATTTACAATGATAGCCGACGTCATTTTGCCCATGTCGGTATATTCGGTGTGCTGCCCCTTTTAAGAAAGCCAGCAATGGAACTGCTGCAACGGGACTTTTTTACTCTCCAGACTTGCCGTAGTTTCTTGCAGGAAATTCCTGCTGGGTGCTTTTCCATCATCTTTTGTGCGTTTCCTGTACAAAACCTTGAAGAACATACAGCATGTCTGCAAGTGATCCGTGAAGTTTATTTGATGTCAGCGTTAGGTGTTTGTAGGAATGTTTGTTTGGATGTTGTTTGTGTTAAACGCTTTGTAAATGTTAGCGATGCTGACTGCATTAGCCTGTCTATGAGTTTTTCAAATAAGTTAGCATTCATGCTAATCGATGTCGTGTGTATGCAATTAAATCATGAACTCCTCACTGTGTTTTTCATGGACACAAAGTAATATTTGCTCATATGTAAATAAGAATCTGACTCATTTAAGTTTATTAATATGTACATTTGTGTTTGTATTTTAGGGCGCATTCACAAAACACAGTCCGGAAGACTTGGTTTGATGTTCATAGTTGTGCAGTGAATAGATATGGCACAGAGAGATTGTACTGCATATGTACTTTCAAGTGAGTAGGAGCTACAGCAAGGGGCAAACTCCGCCTCAGAACAGTGAAGCTCTCTTCCGCATTGTATATAGTGTAATCCTCCCTTCATCCGCTAGGGGACTGGCTCCAAGAGCGAGCAAATCCCCATAGACTCCCATGTTAAAAACGCCAACTTCACAGCAGAAATAAACAGGTTTACAGCCTGGTTCAAAAAATCATTTTAGGTTTATTAGGTCACGTTTACCTTCATGTCAACTGTGAGGGGGGTGAATTTTTTCATAACTCATTCGTTTAGATGTTATTTATTCTTCAAATTACACATAATTAACCCTCTAGGCGCCAGAGTTTATTCAGGAAAATATTCCATTTGGACTTTAAGATTTCAAAATGCTGTAGCTTGGAGGTGGTGAGAGATAGATCCATAATGCAAATGAGAAAAATATTCATCATGACCTAAAGTTTATGATGGGAGTAAATTTACACATCTAATTTGCATATTGTGATGTCATCAGGTAGCGGCCATATTGGATTGTGTAACTTTCAGTAAAAAAACAGATTTTTGAACATATTTATACAAAGGAAAAAATATATTCTGTCATATCATGCTCTAAATAAAGAAACATGAGTTTGATTGGAGTAACTTTGCTAATATAATTTGTATATCAGCAGGTAAAACTCAGTAAAACAGAATTCTGAACATATTTACACAGTAGATTTTTTTTTTCATTTTTTCACTGATCCCTTTTCATCCTCTCATCCTCAGAATAAATGAACAGAAATCTGACAGGAGTACATTTGCTAATATAATTTATATATCAACAGGTGAAATTATATTTTTATGGGGTTTCCCCCCCCCCCTTTTTGTTATTATAGATGTATAATTTGTCATAACCTAGCTGACTCCTCATACCATCATACCAGCCATGAAATCTGGGGTTTGGCTGGAGTTAGTGTGTGTGTCGGTGCTGGTGAGCATATCTTTCATTTGTGATGAGGTTCCAGAAATCCTCATATGAAAACAGAGACAGAAAATCACATGCACGAGCATCTGTGAGATCCTCGTGTCCGCGATATCCCACACAGGCTCGTCAGTGTCTTTGATCCATTCATGGGTAACTTCCTCACCTCTCAAACATTCCCAGCCGTCATCAATAACTCCCCTATTCTGATTATCCCGTCTTCTGCCCACACATCCCTCTTTCTTTTTCCCATCACCGCGGCAGAGAAAACTTTCACCGTCATCGGGGTGTTTCTGACAGTTTGTGCGGCGCGAGTGCGGCAGCGCGCGCTGCGACGTCAGTCACTCGTCTCTGACGAGGGCTCGTCTCCTTCTAATCCTGATCAGCAGAGATCAGTGCAGCACCTCGTCTGCACTGTAAAGGCCTCTGGAAGTTTAGTTTTTTATTCTAAAAGTCGCGATCTGTCTCTCACTGTTTCCAACACGATGCTGCTTTCGCCTTTTCTTTCTCTCTCCCGCGCTCCTGCAGCTTCGCGCGCATAGAGCGGGTGTCGGGTTTCAAACCTTTATTTCTCTGATTTTTTCCATATAAACACAGTCAAAAATGGCGTCAGAACTAAGGCTGTATGTCTTGGCGATGTAGTAAAACCAAGCAGTAACAGTACAAGTCTGTAGATTTAAAGATAAGGTCTGTTATATTCAGTAAAGTCACCTGTCGCAATATTGCGACTTTGGCGCCTAGAGGGTTAAGGGTGTGTCCTTATGATTGACATGCGGCAGACCGGAAGCTCCGCCTGCCGACCGAAGGCTCCTAGTTAGCTCCTTCTTTGCTCTTAATAAGGTCTCAGTTTGTTACAGAGTCGCACAACGGCGGTGTTTAGTCAGCGAATTGCAAGTCTAAGCATGTCTTACCTTAACCATGCCGCTTAGGGGGCTTATCTTTGTTAGCTCCTCTTAGTTTCGTGTTAGCTCAGTTAGCGTTTAGCCCACAGTACGTCAGCTGTCAATCATTTGTCCCGCGGCCGCGCTGTGCCCATTTTAGGATTTTCCTGGAGTGACGACGTACGTGACACGGCAAGATGGCGACGGTAAGACACGCCCACCTGGCTTCACATTTCTCTATTCAGAAGAGACCGGAAGCTACGTCCAGTAATTATATACAGTCTATGAGCTACAGTTATGTTATAAAAACAATAATCTTGTTTATTACTTGTAACATTATTTCATATCGATCAGTGGATCCTAAATTGAATAGAATCTAGCTCGTATGATGACTGAATTTCAGATATCGACACTCATCAAATTGCTGTCCACTGTATCGATACCATATTGTATCTCTCGATCAATAAGCTGGATTGGATATTGGCTCCGATATTGACTAATTAGCTAGATCTGATATTGGAGGAATGAGGCTAATCCAGCACTCTGATCCAGTCTTTTCTCTTTTTTTTCTTCTATTTCTTCTTTTTTTCAATAAATAGCAAAACAGTTACAGCGATCTAGTTACTTCAACTCTATGTTTGCAGCGCCGGTTGTATCATCACGCAAAGCAGAGAAGTGTTATTTATTTATTTTTGCTGCTAATGTACACTATATTTGTTAATAAACAATATTAATAAGTACAATACACGTATCTGTGTTAATTTGTTACCGGTTTATTAACAAGGCTAAATGTTTATGTCAAGCTTGATGCCTTCACTCACATGGCAAGGTATACAGACGTATCGGGTCAGTATTAGCTGATCAGCCCAGGTATCGGAAAAAAACTAGATCAGTGCATCTATAGTATTACAACCACATTTACATCAAAAAAAAATTTTTTGCTACCTAATTTTATGTTCCAATACCAGCATGTTAAACCTACTCTGATTAACCTGCTGGTAAATATCAGTTTCTACTGTTAATGTTAGAGATGCACAACATCGGAATTTTGGCCGATATTAGATATGCCAATATTCTCAAAAACATGTGGCCGATAACCGACACTGATATGACAGCTGAAAAAAATAAGCAGTTATTGCAAATAGCAGTTTTGTTATCCATTTCCGACACTTTGAAAAATAGGGGTGGGAAAAAATATTGATACACTGGAATATCGCGATATTTTCATATGCCAATATCAAATCGATATTTAAAAATGTGGTATCTATCTATTTTACTTACAAAATCTAGCAAGATTTTATCGTTCTGATACAAAATATCACAACATTTCGTGAATTCTCGCAAGATTTCATAACAGAATAATAAAATACCTCGTCAAAATATTTAGTTAGCAAAATAGATCGATACCGTGTTTTTAAATGTCAATATGATATTAGCATATGAAAATATCGCAAAACTTCTGTGAATTCTCACGAGATTTCGTAACAGAACAATAAAATGTTGCAAGATTTCCTTAGTAAAATAGATCAATGCTGCGTTTGTAAATGTCAATATAATATCATCATTCGAAAATATCACATCATTTCAGTGTATCAATATTTTTTCCCACCCCTAGTCTTAAAAAGTTTTAAAGTCTGTAAAACATAAGTTTTTGATGAAGAAGTTTTGGGGAGTTTCAGACTTTAGAAACAGCGGGCTGATCGGTTAAATATTGGTGGGGTGGCCGATGTCCGATACTCAGTTTTAAGGCCAATATATGCCAATACCGACATTTAGAGCAATTGTTTGCAATTTTGAAATTAATCTAATAGATCTTCTTAGACGTTTCCACTGCCATTTTCCCACTGGTCACAAAACCAAGCATTACCTGCCAACATCTGGCAGTGTTAAAAGTGTTTACACAGCATTTATTACATAACATTAAATAACAGAAGTGGCAGGTAATTACCCGCTCTTGCTTCAGTTTGGCAATGAAAGCAACACAACATCCAGGAGATCTCGCTAATTCTTAATCAGTCAGGACCGCAGGCAGCGTAATCTAGGCATGTGTGATCCAAGACAGCATAAACCAAATTATCTCAGAAAGCTGTGGTTCAACAGCTGTTATCTTTTCAGGTTGCTGTAGTAAAATACTTGTTCCCTTGGAGGTACACGTAGTTACTGAAACTCTTCTCAACACATTTCCCCCAACCCTTTTCCCAGTTGACACACACTCAATTCCTTTCTTTGATTCCTCTCCTCACATCTAAGTACTTCCAACCAAAGATGCAGGTAGAATATGAGCTCTAAATATGTTTTTAAATAAAACAAAACAAAACTAAACATATGTTTATTCTAATTTAATATACATTCTGGGATTAACATGCCATGCCCCTGTCAGGTATCACGGATGCTGAGAAGGACAGAACATCCTCACTTACAGCTCCTTCTGTTAACTTCTTCTCTCCCCAACTGTCTCTCCTCCACATACATTTTAATAACTGAGACATTAAAAATATTTTGTGATGAGTGATTTCTGGGTCACAGGAAGGAGAACAGAGACGAATGAAGACAAGGGGGCTGAAATTAGACAAATGAGACAAGCGCAATGCTGCCCAGAACACTGAAACTAAACAAGCTACCATTGGCAATGGGAATGTCGTTAATCAGCTTCTTTTAGTGGTTGTAGCTGCATTACAGAAACTAATTTAAACAGGTTAGTTTTGGTGTAAAAATGGCATAACTGAATGTCAGAGCCAGGATGTGCACAATCTACAGATTTTAAGTTTGGATTTCAGTGTTAAAAAGGTGTTACTGGGAGGAAAGTGAAGAGCAACCAGCTCCACTTTGTGTTTCACTACAAGTCGAGGCTTGTGCAGCTGCTGATGTAAAACCGGGCTTGTGTGTGTTTTCATTTTCCCTTTTTTTCCTTGCATGCATGCATGCAAGCTGACAAACTGCTGCTGTTACTGTGCACTTCAGCAGATTTTTAAAAATATACACACATATAGGTCTGTGTGTGTATTTGTGTGCACGTACTGTACACATCGCGCGTGCTCATCTATCAGTGACTCATTCTGTTCTGTCTCTTCTAATTTGGTTTCATGGAGGTTGGCCACACAGGCCGTGTGTTCAGAGATGACTCCATCTTCACCGTTGAGGAATAATCAGCACTTACTACTTATGATAGACCGATATATCAGCCAGCCGATATTTTAGGCCAATATTTGCATTTTTTGCTGCAGATATGTCGAGTGGGTTTTCATTGTGTCCATTATATTATGTTTGGGGTTAAATGCTGTAGGGAAGCACGATATAATCGGCCCCCTATTAGTATCAGCCTATATCGGCCTTAAAACTGAGTATCGGACATCGGTCACCCCGCCAATATTTAACAGACATTTAACCAATCAGGCCGCTGTTTCTAAAGTCTAAAAAAAACAAAAAACTTCTTCAAAAACTTTTTTTTTTACAGATTTTAAAACTTCTATAGACTAGGGGTGGGAAAAATATCAATACACTGAAATATCGAGATATTTTCATATCCTGATGTCATATCGGCATCTAAAAACACAGTATCCATTTATTTTACAAATGAAATCTTGCAATATTTCAGCATTTAGTTACAAAATCTCACGAGAATTAACAAAAATTTCGTGATTTTTCATATGCTGATATATTGACATTTAAAAATGCAGTATCAATCTATTTTACTAACGAAATCTCGCGATATCTCAGCGTTCTTTACAAAATCTCGCTAGAAATCACAAAATATCGTGAGATTTTGTGACAGAACGATGAAATCTTGCTAGATTTTGTAAGTAAAATAGATCAATACCGCATTTTGAAATATCGATTTGATATATTGGCGTATGAAAATATTGCGATATTTCAGTGTATTGATGTTTTTTCCCACCCCTATTTTTCAAAGTGTCGAAAACGGATAACAAAACTGCTATTTGCAATGACTGCTTAATGTTTTCAGCGTTAATATCAGTATTGGTTATCAGCTACATGAGTTTGAAAATATCAGCATATCAGATATCGGCCAAAATTCCAATATCGTGCACCCCTAAAATGCAGTATCTGCCCCAACTGTCAGCAGGTTGTATCTGCCATCGGCTGAGGCTGATGAAAAAATATTGGTATAAGCCCTAAAAGAAATCTGTATCTGTGGATCCATACTTATTACCGTTAGTCATTCATACCAACATTAATTATTTCCTCCTGTACCAATGAAACCCAGACATCATGTTTGCAGGATGTAGATGTCAGACACTCGAGGCCTACAAGTCCAATCACCTCAGTGGCTGCAGAACTCAGGTTGGGAGCATGTTTCTAAGCCAGCAAGCCGTTAAACTAACACTGATGATGGAAGTATGCATGGCTCAGTTATTGCGAAATCTCCCGTTTGTCTGGGAACGAAGATACAGAGAGAAATCCAATAAATATATTACAGAGGTGCGATCAGGCACATTTTCTCCTGAAGGATGGAAGACTTTATGAGAGGAGACAGTCAGTAGATATTTAGTGTCAAATTCACAAGAGCATGAAAACCCCTGTTCAAGAAAAATCTGCACTAGAATTGAGATAAAATCTTAACATTTGCATCAGTAATTATGGTCAGCTCTTATCTAGAGCAAAGCTCTGGGATTTAAAGGAATACTGAAAATCGTACTGTATAGATTAAACCCTGACTTATATAAGGACAAAGCTGCCATTTCTAAAATCTTCTGTTTCTTACTGTTGCTTTGCCTGTTAACATTCTCCACTGCAGTTACGTAAGCTATTTCCTTTCTAGCGTACATAAACATAGTTAGAGGGTGAAGCCCAGCAACAACGTGAGTGAGCTTTTATATGCAGCTGATCTTCTTATCAATGCTGCTCTGCAAAGAAATTGCTATATTCAGAGACGTGGGATTTAGTTTTATTGCTCAGTGTTATATGATGCCATAAAGCGCATCTATTTTTGTAATCAAGGCCCTTTTTACGGTAGATATCTGAAAAGCTGTGCATTATAAACCAGAAAAAAGAAAAAAAAATACTGTGTGTAGTAAGCCTCTAAAGGGTGTTGCAGCTACTGACATGACCAGCCTGCAGCAAAAGTCATGACTCAATTCATGCACATTAAAGCAAATCATCTTACCCAACTCTTGCCAGCTATGTATGGATCCATAACACCAAAGAATGCAAAGACAGATCATGTTTGCATTTATTTGACAGAGAAGAAAAACCTGCAAGTTCCATCACAGACAACCAGCCAAACTTCTCCTCTACACACAATTCCCCTTCTCATTTACCATTCAAAAAAATGCACAGGCTGACTATTGATCAGAGCAGCAGGTAGTCTTTCTACTCGCCCTCAAGAGGCTGGGAACTACTTGGCTGCAAAAGAATGAGGAAGCAGGGACTGCTTGACCTCCTGGCTCGAGTTAATTCATGAGAAATGTTGCTGCTGGTAGATCTATTTCCCCCAGGATGCAGTTTCTCCAAAGATATACACCTCCAAAAGCAGAGGGGAAGCCTCTAATAAACTGATATTTTCCCTTTTGTAGAGCCATGTCTCCTCATAAAAAAACACATCAACATCTATTACAAGAAACTGACACGTAAACTAAGTTTTTGGATAAAACAGATGGAATTCAGCCTAAGAAAATCTTAATAAAACTCAGAGAGATTGTCAGGGTTCACCCTGCGTCCCATGCCTGTTTAGGCTGTACGTGGATGAGAAGGAAGTGGTGGGGATTTCCACGGAGGGCCCACCGTGAACAGTCTGATCCGTGATAAAGCAGTGGCCACTTTCACTGCAGCGCTCCATAAACACATGACTGGCTGAGATTTACTGTAAACTGGGAATTTAAGGACCTTTTCCCATAAGTGTTTTCCATCATAAACCACAAATCAGCCTGGCCTGTCAGCCGGTCTTGTACCCAGCTCCATGAGGAGTTCAGGTCAGCTAGTCTGGTTCAGGTAAAGCAAAAGTTAGAAATATAAACAGGTTATAATAAACACCGCCTGGTTAAGGGTTCATCATCTCGTGCAGCTTCAAGCACGAACACCGCGTGGGTTAAACGTGAATAACGGAAATACCACCGCTGTAAATAAAGCACCAACGGTTCCCACGATGCTGTGGGGCAAGAAGTCGCCCACCGTCCGGCACCGGTACCCTCCTCAACGTCTCATTCTCCGAAAACTACCCGGGGATATACGCCACAGAGCTCCCCTACCTGCTTCCACCGTATCCGTCAGGTCGTGGTTAGCGGCTGTCCGGGGGAACTCCTTCAGTTTTCGGCAGCTGAGGTTGAGGACACCGCTGGCCGCAGCCTCCTCCAGCGCCCGCTCCAAGCCCCGGTTAGGAGGCAGGTTGGCGCTGCCGATGTGAGCCTGAATCGACGGAGAAGAACCGAGCTGGGCGAGAGGAGGGCGAGCCGACTCCGGTCCCAACGTCGCCATAATTTTTTTTTATTTATTTTTTTGCCTCTCCGCTGCGTATGTGTCGGTTATATCCAAGAGAGAGTGCGAGGTTAGCTAGCGTGCGGGCGAACAGCGGGACGCTGACTTCCCAGGTTGGCCGCGCCGTCAGATTCCTCCTGAAGCGTCGCTGCCGCGTCTTCCTCCCAGTCTGCGCGGCACGTCAAGCGGCGCAGATGCGCGAGCGGTGCCACATCCGGGGACTTGCTTTCAAAATATAATCTTTACCGCACAGTCGTGGGACATTTTGATCGTCACTTGTGAAGACCCCCAATAAACATAACAGTATTTTAGTAGCTAGCTACAACATACACATTCCATTTTATCTGCATATATATCAAGATGTGTCACATTAAAGTGTTTGAGTGGAAAAACAAAAAGTCTTGAATTTGAATAGCAGAAAATTGAAACCCTTGACCGGGCAGCTGGCAGCGTTGCCTGGGCTAATGATATTAGATGCCCCCCCCCATCCCGGATCTTTCCTGTTGTCTTGCTCTCTCTCTCCCCGTCCTCTCCTCCGCTCTTCTTCCCCTGTTCCTCTTCTTCTCCTGCTCCTGTTCCTCTCCTCTGCCCTTCCTCTCCGCTCCTTTCCTCTCTCCTTCTCTGCTCCTCTCTTGTTCTTGTTTCCCGCTTTTCCAGTCATAATAATAATAATAATAATGATAAATTTTATTTTGAAAACGCATCCGCCATGGTTCCGTTCTCACTTTCCAGTTCTTTCAACTTTACAGCAGCGTCCTCATTGCGGCTGCGCAGTGGACCTTGTAAAAGCACACCGAAACAAAACAGAGGAGAGAAGCTGACAAACAGCGACCCCTGCAGGACGACATGAGGTATTTCAATGATGTTTTTCTGCAGAGTTCATGAACACCTGAAGACATCATGTGTGATACTGAATCATGCTCCTCCAGTCAGGGTCTGGAAAGCAGAACAGAACATGACGATTCAAAGATTTCTTAATATTGTGTAAGGAAGGAATATATATTTCAAAATTTTATAGGCCACTTTATTATTGGACATTGACTATCCATTAATATGTCTATGAGTTTAATGTTGTAATAGTAAGGATCTCACGTCCCTCCTGGCAGATGATGTAATGACAATGAAGAAAAATAGTAATAATGACTCCACAGATAAACTGGCATTTCTAAATGCTTCTGCAGCCTCTGACTCAAATGTGCATAGTTGTATCAGCAATTCAAATAATCCAAATTGACAATTGCTTGATTAAAATGTAGCAAACTCAGCTGCAAAAGGAAAAGGCCATGTTTGGAGATTCTCTGTGCTTTAATCGTATTTAAAGGTCTGGAGGAGTTTTGGCTCTTTATAAATTGATCAGCATTTCTTCAGTTGTCAGTTCTTTTTGTTCCCCACTAATGACATTTGTATCAATATTAACCAAATAATTCCAGCAGTTGCTTTTTACCTGTTACCTCTGGATTTGTAGCTGCATCTGGACAGCTTAGTGTCCAAAGCGAGACCTCTATTCAGAATAATAATTTATGATTTATGTCAAGCTTGTAATACGTATAATCTAATTTAATCTCTAAATGGACTTTGGACAGGATTCAGACTATTATAAACCTCTTTACTGAACACACTGTTTACTTCAGTGAGGCTGAAACTGTCGTTCTTACATATTCAGCTCCTTAAAAAGCCTCTAAGGCTTCCATGAAGCACAGTAAAGCCACTATTGCAGCTCATTTCATAGTAATATTGTGTTAGTTTATTTGCATATCATCAGCTACACTGTAAAATGCTCAACTTAAAAATATGAGTTAAAGGGCTGCTGTAAAATTTTGAGTTAAATTGAATTTTTTGTGTTTAAGATGTGTTTGACTACGTAATTTAATTTATAACAACAACATACTGAAAGGTCGTTAATGTGACATCAATAATACATTAGGACAACAAAAATGCCAAAATGCAATTTACAGTGTACACAACATGCAGTATTTCTTGCATCCTTCTTTTATTGCACGTTTAATCTTGTTCTGCCTGGAGGTTCGAATAGATGAATGTCGGGGATTTAATGCAGAAAAAGCTGAAGGTTATGAAAGAGTCAGCCTCAAGGAGAGTGACCTTACACACCCTGCATGTCACCTACTGGATTATCAGCTGTTTAGTGTACTATGACAACAAAATAGATACTTCAGATGTCAGCGACAGGCTGATATCTGGTGCAAATAAAAGCTACGTCCTTCTCCTGACTGTGGGGTCAGTGCATACACACACGTCTTCCACACACTGCACAGTTAGAAACTGCTGGTAGAAAAACATCATGCATACATGTTTACATGTGAATGTTTATCCTGAGAAATACAATTCCAGCAAAGCAGAAACTGTCGTGTTTTGCAGCTTGCAGGTGTGTGTGTGTGTGTGTGTGTGTGTGTGTGTGAGGCAGGGCTTGACTGCAGAGTGGCGGCGCTGAGTCAACTGGTTGCATAATAAGCTTGCATCAGCAGGTTTACTCTGCTGATGACTGATTACTATATGTGAGCCAATGCAGGCTTGTTCTTGTATACTTGTGAGGACATTTAGCTGCAATATGAAAAACAAGGAAAAGAATTTGGACTGAAACGTGAAAATGATGCTTTTCCAAATAATTAATTACTTCTTAAAACATGTTTATTTGAAGAAAAGTACTCTGCTTCTAAGGCCTTGCTATAGAAAATTGAAAATTTTCTAAATTTTTTTTAATCTCTCTCTCTCTCTCTCTCTCTCTCTCTCTATATATATATATATATATATATATATATATATGTGTGTGTGTATATATAAATGTGTATATATATATACACATATATATATATATATATACACATACAATCATCCTCAATATTATTCATACCCTTTAATTAAAGAAAATGCTAAATTCACAATAGTAATTCAATTAACAGGAAACTAAAGAAACTAATAATAAATAAAAAATCACAAAATTATAATTTAGTGATATAATATTTTGCTTTTGAATTGTAGTAGAAAATAATCATTTAAAAAATTAAAAAATACAAAACTGTCTCAGTCACATAAGAATACCTGTCAACAGGTGTAGAATTTCTTTTGAACATTACAGAAAACACCTGATTGCAGTGATTGCCTCAAAGTGTTGCTCAACAAAATGTTAGCTTTGGAGCCCCATTATGCTTGTTTACTTGTTTTTTTGTTGTTTTTTTTTTTTTTGTATGTTTGTTTTTGATATTCCTGTTGAACCACGATTCTAAATCCACGTCATGATTTCCATAGAATTTTTATTTATTACTTTTGTCAATTTCAACTTATTTTACTGACAGCTGATTTTTTTTTCCTTCTTTAGTTGAATAATTTTGAGGACAACTGTTTATATTTTAACATTTCCTCCAATTCTTCATTCATTTTCTAAAAATGGTTCCATTTACTCCGAGCTTGTTTTTTTGTCAAGCCACTGAGCATAAACCAGTAAATCATTTAACCTTGAACGATCTCACTTACAAGATGAACCAGTGTTTTGTTGACCTGACATTTTTCTGTAACCTAAAAACATCATTTTCCTTTCTTATTTAGTTAATCTGTGAAAAAGGCCAAAAATAACAGTTTACCTGACAGAAATTTGTATTTTTACTTTAGATCTTCAAAAGTAACGAGGTAACTGCTACAGAATAAGGACGGGTCCCGCAAAGACCTGACAAAGTCACCCTCTTCATGCCCACTTTCCCCTGCTCCCCTCAGGTTGCAGCTTTGGGGGGGGCACAGTGAGGTCACGCCACTCACGCGCCTATATCAGTGAGATGTTATCCTTTTTTTTTTTTTTTTTTTCCAACGAACCATTTAATGGAGCCCCCCACTTGTAACCTGAGGCCCCACGCAGCCTGCGTGTATCAGGGGGCGGTGCTGTATGTTATTATAGGGAAATTAGGAGTGAGTCAAGAATTTTGCACAGAAAATTCCAAAGAAGTGAATTCCTCGCAACTGTTGGACTATTTGCTCACAATCAAATAGTCATGATTCTCACGTCATCCTTAGTCGGTACACGAGCCTGACCAACGCCACGTATGAAGTGCTGTGTATCTTATACATGGTGATCGTCAGGTTGGTGTGCCAGGCTTCGTCTTGCTTATAAACAACTAAAGGCCAATTAATGCTCCTTGAAGACTTTTGGTAGTGCTCAGGGATGTTCAATATTGACTTTTTTTTTTTTTTACTAATATCCGATTTTGTCCAACACTTAATTTCTGATGCCCGATATCAACCGATACTGATCTATGCAGACAACTGTGAGGTTGTATCTCTCATATTTTGAGAAATACAACTACATTCTGCTCTAGAGAGAGTTCTTCCAGAATAACAGGGACTTTTTTTTGTGGATATTCCTCCTCTTTCACCTTCCCCCTTCCTATTCTCTGCGTTCCCCCCAAACCCCCCTCCGCTTTTTTTTCTTGTGTAAATATCTTTTTCTTGCGTTCTTTTATTCTCTCTAATCTTTCTCCTCCCACACACCCGTTTCTCTTTTTGTTGAATTATCAGAAAAAAGGGCTGTAAGTGGCTGCTCACAGCCAAAGGGGACTTTCTCATCCCACATCTTACATGCTGGATCGGTGCTAATGGCAAAATCTGCCAGATTTTGTCAGTGGAAATATTGGTACGACAAAAAGACTACCTACCAATATTTTACGATATCACATTTTAATGCTAATATCGGCCGATAATTGGACATCTTTAGTAATGCTCCTTTTATATGCGATCACACTCACCTGTTTGCTATGAACCTGTTCCCATGAGGAACGTTCCAGACGGGTGTTTCTTTCAGCATTTTTCAGCGTTCCCAGTCTTTTGTTGTTCCTGTCTAAACTTCTCTGGAAGCTGTTGCAGATTAAATGTGACGGAGCATTTTGCAAACAAAACAAAACCAAATAAAGTTTATTGTTATGAACATGAAATATCACATGTTTGCAATGTGTTCATGTGTGTTGAAAAAGATTAGTAAATATCCCAACTTCCTCTGTCTTCACTTTCTAAAATCATTTCTTTCCAGAAGAATCCTCTTTTGTTTGTTAAAAAAAAAAGCAGACACACACATACACACTTAAAGCTTCTATAATTCTTATGTGTGTGAACATGAAGATCAATTAAACCCACTGATACTTGACTGTGACGAAAACTTCCTCTTTCACCTCCAGCAGCTGTCAGCTGATGTGACGGCAGATCAGCCCACTGAGCTCCGAGACGCTGCATGACAAATATTTCTGCTGAACAAACCCTTACCTCAACGTTAGTCCACAACCAAAGAGGACATAAAATGTTGATTTTCACCTCTGAACTCTGCTGTAAATTCATCTAAAGCTGTTTCACTGACCTCTGTGTTGATCACAGCTTTAAGTATGGGGAGAAACTCAATGAGAAACAACCTGATTTTAGCTGGTTTTGAATATTTATTGGTGTTTTTAAAAGGAAAACCTCCTGTTTTCACAAAAAAAAGGGAAAGATTTAAAGACACACTGAGAGAAACTGGGTTGTGAAGCAACTTCCTGCCATTAAAACACTTCCACATTAAGGTTGAAATGAAATGAGATGATTCTGATTTCTCATGGGGAAAATTTACAAGAAGAAAGTGTTGTGTGGCAAACTGTGAGATAACTGGCCTCTGCGTTGTCAGGGGGGAAAAAAAAAACCTTGCTGAGTGTTTGGCCACAAAAAGCTGAAAACCCTGTTAAATACAGGAAGTGCTGATATCAACGCCTCTCTTCCTTTCTGCAGCTGCCACGGTTTTTGGTGGGTGAAGACGCGTCTCAGCCCCTCTGACTGGACTCCTGCAGGCTTCCTGCTGCTGGGCTCTCAGAGTCCACATCCCGGTGAGTCTCCCGACGGGCTTCACGTCCGGTGGACAGGGTCCGCCTCAGGCGCTGCTCCTCATGGACTTTTATTTCTGGTTCTACTTAGGTGAAAAAGGAACTCCTGAAGATGTTATCACTCACAATCGCAGCCGACTTCTGCGCTCATACAGGAAGCAGTTTGAAGCGTCTTGAAGTGAATTATGAATTAATTTTAAACCTAATTGCAAACATGCTGCTGGCAGATCTCTGCTCTTAGAAATGACTTTTGCTTTATTTTGGGGGTAAAAATCAGTAATTTCTCTTTATTTTTCAGGTATCAGATGACTTCTTTTTTGGTCTCTCATGAAGTGGGACCTCTTTTAGGGGTTTTGTTTTAGCATTTATCATATAGTATCATATAAATAACTGAATAGCCTACAGCATTATCTATAAAAATATTAAAAGTTTACCTGCAAATTAGGCTGATAAAGCAGATTTTAAGACAGAAACAGATTAAGCAAAATGCTGATGCTGAAATATTTCTTCTTTTTTTTTTTTTTTAATTTGTGGCTTAAAGGTACAGTATGTAAAAAATCAAAGGTCAGTGATAGAAAAAAATTTGGTATGTAATTCAAAACTGTGTTTCTATTGATTTATAATTGCTGCAGTAGAATAGTCGTTACATGTTTATTTTCTTAGGAGTCATTTATATCTACTTGTTGGGTGGTGCACATACGAAGGCTGCCACATTTGTTCCACCACGGTGTCCCTGAATGGACAAAACAATGTTTGTGAAGTAAGAACCCTCTGAACTTAAAAACTGCTTTATCAGCTTTCCTTAATGGGAGTTAAAGCACTGTTTGGGCTAAATAATAGCTTAAAACACATTTAAAAAATAGTTACTCATAGTACAGTCATAGCTACACCTGAGACCACTGGATCCACTCACAGATGAAAACATCTTTATCTATGGGAGAATTTTGGCCACTAACGTCCACCATACATTCACAACAATGCTTGGAATATGAAGTCATTTGAAAGAAACCAGAAAGAAAAAGATGTTTTCTTTCAAATGAAAGAAAAGATTGAAAGAAAATATCTTTTCTTTCAAATACCCATCTTTTCCACTAGATGTCAGGCATTCTTACACACTATACCTTTAATGCAACAGGATCTAAGTTTAGTAAAGAAGTGATGACCCTCAGTCACACATTTCTCACATTTCACACACCCCACCCACCCATGAACTTTTCAAATAGTAAAATGAAATCTAACAGAATAAAACATCCGACTGATGATGAACATTAAACCACCAGGCAGGACTTTTTCACGTTCTCAGGGAACTAAAAACCCTCAGTTCTGGAATGACCACAAACTCAAATCAGGGGATTCAAGACTTCACTTCTGGTACAGTAAGAAGACTGGATTATCAGTGTAATTAAATTAAATTAAATTAAATTAAACTTCCAAGGTCTTAAAAGTTCATCATAACCTGTGCACTGATTAACGGACCATCATCATTGTTAAGGAGGAAAGACGTCTGCAATGATCTCAGAGAAGCAACTTTTTCTTCTCATCAATCTGGGAACGGTTATAAGTCCATTTCCAACTATTTAGAGTTAATCCTACAGTAAGAAAGATTATTCATGGATGGAAAAAATGAAAGACACCGACTAATCTTATAGATTTACGTGAAAGCTCAACCTAAGTTCAGACTGTAATAATCCAAGAGCTACATCTCAAACTCTCCAGGCTTCATTTATGGAATGAAATGAAAAATACTTTATTCATCCCCAAAGGGAAATTCAGTATTGTAGGTTTTTTTTTCTAAACTTTAAATGAAATTCATGATGGTCCGATTAGAAAGTGACTGTAGGAGTTTTGAGGGGGCTGCAGAAAAATAAGAACATGGCAGCACAGCTTCTGTTTGCAAAGCTGAACAAACCACAAGACTTCTGGAACAACAGGCCTCATTCCCCAATATCTTCTTATGATTCTTCTTAACTTTGTTCATAGGAAGGTTTGTTTTTTACTCATATCTATGAATGTGTTGGTAATCCATGTAATTATTCGTAATTTTCCTCTTAGATTGGTGAGTACAATCTCTTTGTATAAGGACATGCCAGCTTACCTTTTTCTCCTGAACGCCCCAAAATCATAGGTGAAAGTAGGCTGGAACGCACCAGAACGTACCTGAACTGCATTCTGGGAAGTAATATTCAGATTAGGGATGTTCAATATAAGCTCTTTTACCAATATACAATATACCGATATATTCAACTCTTAAAGCCCCCTACCGACTTGCATTTCAAGCAGCATATTTAAACGTCCCGCCTCACTCCTAGCCCCCTCATTCCCTCTCCCCCATCACGCTAGCACCCTCCACCTATCACCCACTCAGTTGTTGAGTCATTTATTATAATTATTTTTTTGGCTGCGATTTCAGCCACCCATCCCCCTAGCCCGCTTTAATTTCCAGTATCTGATATTAACTGATACCGATATATGCAGACAACTGTGAGGTTATATTCTGCTCTCAATGATCCCAAAATAGCCTTAACTCAGCCAGAGGTTCATTTTGGACATCTGGCTGCCATATATCAGATACTAGCAGGTATTAGCCAACGTGTCTAATTATAATGTTTCTGACAACTTGGTAACTTAACCAAGAACTTAAAACCAGACATATTATAAGCAGCTTCAAAGCAAGTCAGTCTGTAGCAGCAGCAGCTGCACAGTAGTCACATGACTCTGAAAGGAATGAAAAAAAAAAAAAATAAATTATTCATTCCTTCATCATGACAGTAATTAATTAACTCTCTTCTTTTTTTTTTTTTTTTTTTTTTTTTTTTTTTTAAATATAATTTATTTTTTTTCTTTTTTTTTATTGTTTTTCTTAATATTATTTTTTCTCTCCTCCCCCCTCCCAATTACCCGACCCCCCCCCCCCCCCCCCCCTTTATTTTTTTCCCTTTTTGAGATTGATGGGAATGTCCCCCCCCCCCCTTCCTCCCCTTTATCCTTTTTTTTTATCATCACCCCCACCCCCCCCCCATTTCCCCCCCCACAACCCCACCTTCTTTCTTATCTTTTTATTTTTCTTCCTCCCTCTTCCTTTTCTCCCCCCCCCCAGATCTCAACCTTTTTTCTCTCTCTCCCACACACTTATAGAATATCCCCACATCTTTTTCCAAACTTTATTTTTTTTTACCTCCCTTAAAAAAAAGACTCTTCCCACCCCTTTCTTATATATATTCTCACTTTCACTTCCCCTCTCGAGTCTGTTGTCCAGCTAATCTGGGATATGAAGTTCTTCCAGGATAACAGCGACTTTTATACATGCTGGACCGCTGCTCATGGAACAAGATCTCACAAGATTTCATTACGAAACAATGAAATCTTGCGAGATTTTTAAAAATACTGGTCCAAAAACCAGATAGGCTAGCGATATTTTCTGATGTCATATTTTAATGCTAAAATCGGCCAATAATACTGATAGATATTATTATATTAAGACATCCCTAATTCTCTGGTGGACCAGAGAAAAAAAGAAAAAAAGGGCACTGGCCAGAGATGCAGCAAAGTTCTGTAAGACAACCAACATGTTTGCCAGTAAAGGAGCAGGAGAGACAACAGAGCATCCAGCACCGCTAGCTAACAAGGAGGAGCTGATGGGCTAAAACCAACTTGATAAAACAAAAGTTTAAAGTTGTAACAAAAGATATTGCAAATTTTAGAAGATTGTTAATGACATAAAAGCAAGATAATTCATGACACGAAGGCTGAATTCCTTTGGCTATATGATATTTTATTTAAAATCCCATTAAGAACATCTGTTTTTATATGATCAGCCAGTGCATATAAAAATAGTCAGTTACTACATCTCAACAGCTGAAAGATTATGGGTGGCTTTTGATATTTCCTTACAAAGATTAAAAAAAAAAAAAAAAATGGCAGCGGTGTCTGAGTGTCAGCAGCACCAGTGCTGCAAGAGCTTCTGCTGCACGGCAGTGATGGACAGCAGGAACCTTCAGGTACAACTTAAACCAACCATGCAGGTGATGCTTTCAGATTAATTTATGCTTACAGTATGATGATCACTATGCAATTACCTTTACACGTGGATTATTTAAAGTGTTCATGTAATTCTGCAGAGCAACCACATACACTGAGAGTTTAGTACTGTGGTTGACACAGCAGTCTAATTTATAGAATGGTACCTGTTTGACTAAAAATAAGATTAGCCTGAAGTTTAGGCGGGCAATGATCTATCTTATTTAATGTGCGGTAAGTCCTTTCAGCAAACAAACACACGTGGAAGTGAGAAAACTCAACGTGTTCTTTCTCACAACAGAGAAAACACTTAAATTATGTTGAAGTTGTGTTATTATTGTTCTAATGTTATCTCTTCTAAAGAAGTACTTTACCTGCACTTGACCTGAAAATAAATGTGTAACTGGCCAGATATTATATTATGTGTCTGATACGTTACATTGTGCAGGATTTAAAAATCAAAGTCAGAAAAGTGCATGCTCTATCAACATGTTTGTATGATGCAAGGGCGAAGCGCACAACCTAAAACATTTTTTTGAGTTGCACAGTTCCTGCAAGAATCTTATCTTATCTACACCCCTGTTCAAAATACTCATAAAAGATCAGACTGACGGGCTGGCACAGACGGTGGTAGCATGACAAGGAAAAATAATGGACAGAACACCGAAACAATGAATGAAAATACATAATCATAATAATAAAAATATAGATGATGTTGTTTAGAGTAAATTATAGATGCTACCCACTCAGGACGCTACATTGGATGAGTTTTTATGGACCTTTTTGGTTCAGTCGCCGGTGACCTTCATTACAGGACTGTCTCAGAAAATTAGAATATTGTGATAAAGTTCTTTATTTTCTGTTATGCAATTAAAAAAACATGAAAATGTCATGTATTCTGGATTAATTACAAATCAACTAAAATATTGCAAGCCTTTTATTGTTTTAATATTGCTGACTAAGGCATACAGCTTAAGAAAACTCAAATATCCTTTCTAAAAATATTAGAATATCATGAATTCTAATTTTCGGAGACAGTCCTGTATATGAAAGTTGGGGGGAAATGAAAACCTGCCCAACCTCCGGCTGCATTTGAGATTTTAAAAAAGTGCCCCACAGTCTTGCTCAGCATGAGGGTGAGGAGAAAATGAAGGCACATCATTCTGTGGGTGTACTATTCCTTTAAGCTTGTTACATACTCCATGAGAAGCGAGAACTTTCGTCTTGTTCTTGAGACCACGAGAACAAAATGATGTCATGTTGATCTTGCGGATGTGATTGAGAACATCGTCTCTACTAGTTCTCGACACCTCCGCTGAGCAGATCCTTCGTCTCGTGGATCTCTGAGAAGTACCGCATGATTGGTCGAACAAATGTGACGACACGACACTGAGACATACTGAGTCTCTCTGATTGGTTAATGCCCAGCATCAGCTCTTCGAAAGTTCAGATTCTCCAACTCTGGTGTGTCACACTTCTGCCACGTTCGGTCTGAACGCGCCATAAGAGTCGGTTCATTTGTGATTGGCACATGGCGAGTCAGTAGGACTTAAGAACAGATTTATACATAACATCAGACGGTGAATGAGGCCCATGATCCAGACACAGCTGCAAATCTACTACAGAGTGGCTAAAAGGAGAAGAATCAATGTGTTGTAACGTTCACAACCCAATTATTTTCCTTTTCTGTTCACTAATCTTTATTGCATATCACTTCTAATGTTGATCTAAAAATCCTTGATTTGAATGTTTCTAAAAAACACTTTACATCTTTAGAAATGTTGAAACACGATATTTTCCCGACGCATTTCTGAAGCAGTCAGCATGACCACGTTAAACAGTTCATCTCAAATATTCATTGTTACACTAAATTCATCATCATGTAAACCAGCAGTTCTCAACCTTTTTTCTACAAAGTGCCCTTTGTGAAATATAATTTGGGCCTGGTACCCCTATCTACCAGAAAGCATTTTTGGTTAGGAAAAGTAGATAAAAACAAAAATCCTGCACTCTGTCATTTGTCTCTGGTTTATTAACCTGAAACTGTGCAAAACAACGGTAAACTTGCCTTCTTTGACCCTTAGCCCTCGCTTTTCAGTCAAAATTCTTCAACGCTTCAACCACATTGTTTGTGTTGTCATGCAGTGATTGACGTTTGATGTCATTTGGATTGTAACAGGTTGGAAAACAGGTTTTTAATGAAATAGTATGAAACTAACTTTAAACTCAGTTTATGAATGTCGACTTACATTTGCTGAAATCTTTATTAGATCAATTTTATTAAAGGATATATATTTTTTTATTTATCTTAAAAAAATGCACAGATATTGAAAATAATTTACGTGCCCCCTGGAGTGCCTTTAAGTACCCCGGGGGCATGCATACCCCCATTTGAGAAACATTTATGTAAACGCTTGTTATGAGAAATATGAAGCGAAGCTGAAAAACAGTACTCAGGAGTTATGATGAGAAGCGAATCGCTGCTTTTATGGACTTTCTGATTTAATTTACTGGCAATTTATGCAAAGTTTATTTTTTTATGTAATTCTATACTAGCAAATGGCTGAATGATGGTGTGTTGCTCCATGTTGGGAGGTACGGTGACGGATCTGAAAGGGTGTAGTGACTTTAAAACTTAAAATTATCCCCTGTGAAATACTTCAGACAACCGAATCATAAAGATAAAAAATGCTGTCATGGTTAATAAATGCTCTGACCTCCAGACTTTGACATCTAAAGTTTTACAATCAAGATCATTTCTATGAGAAGCCACCCGCTAAACTTCCTCTGAACAGAAAAAAAGCCACAAGTTTTGAAACTTAGCCGTCTGAAAAGTCGTACGTAGGTGGAAGAGTTTGTTATCTGGGCTGGTACAGTCACAGTTACACAGTCGGTGGGTGTTGTAATCAACACCGTCGTCAGGACGTTGCACCAAAGCTGCAGCCTTCAGGAAACTTTCTCTGTTGAATCCAGATGGGGAGCTGCAGGGACATGTCTTCTTCACCGTCCAGATGCAGGTACGTCAGCTGGTGTGAGGACTCTGCAGAGACAACTGCAACTGCAGCGCCGGCTGAAGCAGGTGAGATCTACAACCATCTTCAAACATGTGTCTGCAGGTTAAAAACAGATTATCAGAAAAAGACGATTTTAGCCCATTTTGGAGGGTGTTGAAGCATCCTTTAATTGAATCCAAGCACCCCTAAAATTTGAGATATTTTATATATATATATATTTCAACTGTATGTGCTTTTTTATACAGATTTGAAAAGTATAAAGAAAACATACTGTACTTTGCCAAAACATAATATTTTCACAACAAAATACAGCAACCCCCACCCCTCAAAAAATGGTTTGATTCGACCACCTGACATATTTCAGATAGCAACAGTAATAAATATTCTAAATGTAAGTTTGGAGAAGTGTCAGAGTCTCCAATAAGGAGGATAAATGGGGTTGTGATGGATCTGGTTCACCGCTTAGATACAACACCTACATGGCCAAAATAGGTTTCTCTCATCCAGATAAACTGAACTGGGATTTTTAAATAGCAGCAGTAATAACTGGATGCTGGATGATAAAAACTTAAATCTAAGACTTGAAAATGATCAGAAACTTTGTAAATAAGGAGGAAAAAGTGGGTTTTGGTGGATGTGGTTCACCATTGGAACAAGGCCCCAATATGCTTGAAATCAGCTTCTCTGTTGATAATTACACTGTAAAAATGAATCAAGACACCATTATGTCTTTTACATTGTAACTGTAATTTTTATCGTGAAAAACTGGCAACTGCAGCTGCCAGTTTTTCACTGTAAGAATTACAATAAAAATGTGTCAACTGCAGCTGCCATTTTATTATATTTCACTGTTATTTTTGCATCAAACTACCATGAATAAATAACAATTTCTGCTAAAGTTACAGTGACCAAAATGACATACCATAATAATTTATATATCACCACTGTAATTTATAGGGTGATAAGCTGTCAGTTTTTCACTGTAAAATTTACAATGAAAAAGTTTTCACGATCTCACTGTTATTTTTGCAGCAAACAACCATGAATAAATAACAATTATACTGCTAAAGTTATGGTTACCAAAACGCCATACCATAATAATTTATTCATTGCCTCTGTAATTTATAGGGTGATAAACACTGTAAATTTTACAGATATTTTTTGTAAAAACAATTTCGATGGACTGTTTTAACTGTCATTATTGCAAGAAAATACCATAAATAAATAAGTTATGCACTGTAAAATTCATGGTTACCAAAACCGAGTACTGTAATATTCTCTACATTCTCACTGTATATTTTACGGTGAAAAAAATGGCAGCGGCCAGTTTTTCACCGTAAATTATGCAGATTTTCTTACAGTGTAGTCACAGACTTTCCCTCGTAGTGTTTTGCTAATCTTTAACAAATGTGGGAATGAATATTAAACTACAAAAAATGAAATTTATCTTGCCTTGCCGGGCAGCTCTCTGGGTGCTCGGCACCCCTAAACCTCTGATAGAATCGTCTCTGTTAACAGATTATTACAGCTGCAACTGCACAAGAAGCAACTGGGAGCTGGTATCCAGATCCGAGCAGGTTTTAACTCACATTTAGTTACTGGTTGGTTTTTACGTAGAAATATGTGGAACTACTTCCTCTGGAGCTGTCTCTCTTTCTTTTTCCAGCTTGAGCTGTGAACTGTCTGCATTAAAGATCAGTCTCATCCATGTGTGCATTTAAAATACATCATTTTCATCTCCTTTTTTATTCTTTTTTGTTTGCAGGCTCACAAGATTCTTCCAACCAAAACCAGGAGTCATCTGTTATCCTCCTGCTGGCACCAGAAAACAGTGGAGGAGACAAGAAGACGGCATTCACCCGTTCATGTCCGCGGAGGAAAACCCTCAGACGTTCACATCACTGCCGGTCCAACCCCAAAACCAGCTCTGCTTTCCACTCTGAAAAAGCCACTGAAAGTCCCAATGATGAAGGTGAGGATGATGTTAGCCACAGAGAGAACCAGAAACATCCCGAGACCGACACGGCGAGCAGAGAGGAAGTGCCTGTTCTTCATCCTGAGGATGGAAAGTACCTGTTACCCCGGAGCAGCCCGCTCATCTGCAGACGCATACGACCCGTCTCCTGGCTGGGAGGAGGAACCGATCCTCCTCATCCATCAAGGTACTTCCTGCTGCTCATATTCACACTAACTTATCTCACTTCTGTCAGCAACTTCCCTTATTTACTCAGCTGCATTTGAAGCATTTTTAAATTTAACTGAGTTTTACTGGTTTTTCATGCTGATGCTTTTTATATTTATGTGAATGAAGAATGTTTAGTGTCCAGTGTGGAGCTCTAAATGGTCCATTCAGGTATAAGTAGTCTTTTGATTTGACCTAAATAAGACTTAGGACACTATAAAAATATCTTGATTAATTTTGTTTCTAATGAAAAAGCTGACAAACATGGTTGTTGATGCAAACGATGCAGAATGTAGCTGCTTCACTCTGCTTTGTATGAAGCTATAGCTTCATGTGTCAGATGACTTGTAGTGATGTAAGAGGAAACATAGACTATGCTCTTAGGCTTATTGGTATTTGTGTTTTGATTTATTATTGTGGCTCCTTCCAGTTTGTTTTTGCTCTGTTTTCTGCTACGTGCAACTGTGGGCTGGTGTGTAGGAGCCATGTTTCCTTTGTAGGTTTTTACCCCCAGCAGCAAGGGATTGTATTCAATACTAAGGATGTTTAAAATGGACTTTTTTTAAACGATATCCTGTATACCGATATTTTCCAACTCCTACTTTCCAATATCTGATATCAACTGATACCGATATATGCAAAAAACTGTGAGGTTGTATCTCATATTTTGAGAGATACAACTATATTCTGCTCCGAGAGCAAAGATCCCAAAATAACCATAACTCAGCCAGAGGAGTTCATTTCGGACATCTGCCGTATATCAGATACTAGCAGGTATTAGCCAACATGTGGCTAATTATAACTTAAAGGCAGGGTGGATGATATTTTCCTGGAGCATTTTTTGCTTTATTGCTTAAAATCTCCTTCACATCCCGATTGCAACCGATTATTGATGATTGCAACTGAAAAAAAAAAATCCAATTGTCTCAAACAGCCTGTGTTTATTCATTGAATGATGAGATATCTATCAAACTCAAAAGTTGTTTGTCTCTCCCTCCCCCACTCCCCCCAACCCCGCACGCACACATGCAACTTGCTGTGAATTCTTGCTGCCGTTATCTGTGCAGCTGTTTGCTCTTAAAATCTACCAAAAAGAAAAAAAACAAACATGGAGTCATGGAGGTGTTGACGTTTTTAGCGTGGATGTTTTACACTGCAGAAGGAGTTGGAGGTGAGCGAATTATCATGTTTAGAAACGTGGTTCGTCAGCTGTTTACTCGCAAGCTAACAAGCTATCCAGTCGGCTGTTGTCGGTTATCTTTGCTTTTAAACCATCGGCGCACATGTTCCTGTGCTCTGGGGGCGTGGTTTAGGGCGGGTGAATTTTTTAAAAATGTAGCTTACTCAATCCATTTTTCCAGGATCCCCTACCCCGCCTTTAACCGACAACTTAAAACCAGAAATATTATAAGCAGCTTCAAAGCAAGTCAGTCTGTAGCAGCAGCAGCTGGGCTGCAGTCACATGACTCTAAAAGGAATGCTGGGATATGAAGTTCTTCCACAATAACAGGGACTTTTCTACATGCTGGATTAATGGTGATGGAACGACAAGATTTACTAAAGAAATCTTGCGAGATTTTGTCAGTGGAAATATCAGCATGATAAACTGATACCAGTACTTTCAGATATCACATTTTAATTCCAATATTGGCCTATAATATTGGACATCTTTATCTAATACACATCATTCACCCAGTTGCTGCCCCTCTGGCCTTCTGGTTATTGGTAAGGACAAACCTCAATAGCATCTTTTTCCTGGTTTTAAATCCCGTACATCGGTTTTAAACTCAGACTGCCTCAGGCTGCATTTTATTTCCCATTTCCTTCTCTGCAAACACCAACAACATCACCTGAAGCAGAGTTCAAGTTAATGTTTATTATGTACACTCAACAACAATCAACAGATTGCTCAATATGCTGCACAACTGACAAATAAGGCGTAAAATGTCAAAACACTTTAAACAGAATTCAGTAACAAAAGAGACCAATAACAATACACACATATAAAAACAAGAATGTAATGTGAAAAACATTACTGTATGTTAAAAACAAGGGTGACATAAAGACAGTATTATCAAGGAAGATAAGGCCAAAAATGAAAAAACAAAAACAAACAAACAACAAAAGACAAACTAAGAAACAAACAAATAAACAAATAAAAAACATAAATAAGATAAAATAGAAGTGATAAAATCAAAATGTGGATAAAAGTGAGGAACAAAAGGAACAAATTCAGTGTAGTCTATTGACCTCCAAGTGCCTGACAAAAGGGAAAGTTTTAGTGCTGATTCGAAAGTGGCAGCAGCACTTGATTTAATTCAAACATGGCTTTTACAAGAAGAAAACAAGGGATAAGTGTGAAGATAAAGAAGGTAAGAAGAAAGTTTGGGAACACCTTAACAATCAAAAAACTGTGATAGATTGGGGGGAGTGGCATACAAAAAGCAAGTGATGATGAAATGCAACAAAGAAAAATGAGAGGTGATAAAAACTTGGAAGGTTTGGAATAGTGATAATTACAAGTTTGTTGCCACTGTGTTACATGATAATGGCCACAAGGTGGCGCCACAGTAGCCGTCTTTTATATCCTCTGTGTTATGTGCAGCACAACAAGCAGCAGCTGGAGGGAAACTAAACTGGGTTAAAGCACAAACACACATTTCTGTTCAGAAAACTTTAAATGAACAATTCATTTGCATCTTTCCCACAACCAAATACAAACAACAGTCACTGCAACTGCTACAATCAGTGATCATAAACTCAAGGAAGCATTAAAAAGCAAGTCGAAAAAATCAGAAAATAACAATAAAACAAAGAAACTAATAATAAACAAAAATTAAAAAAAATATAATTTAGTGAAACAAAATATTGCTTTTGAACTGTAGTTGAAAATAATAATGATAATAAAAACCTTCAATCAACCAAAACTGTCCCACATTAGAGCACCTTTCCCATGAACAGCAGACCAGCATACCTGTCAGCAGGTGCAGACGTCTGAACGTTACAGAAAACACCTGATTGCAGTGATTGCCTCAAAGTGCCTCAACAAAATTTTTACTTTGGAGCCCCATCTTGCTTGTTTGCTTGTTTTATTTTTGTACATTTGTTTTAATTATTTCTTTTGAACCACAATTAAAAATCAATGTCATGATTTTAATGGAATTTTTATTTATCATTATTGTTATTTGTCAATTTCAACTTAGTTCACTGACAGCTGATTTTTTTTTCCCTTCTTTAACTGGAGGTTATGAATAATTTTGATGACGACTGTAAGTGAATGAATCATGTCAGATGCACCACTCTTTGGCTTTGAGTTATTCTGTAAACACAATATCACAATTTATCATCTTCCCTATAGTATCACAATATATTGTATCACTGCTCCTGTTTCTTGATACATATTTTATCGCGAAAATCTTGCTAATATACACCCCTAATACTGTAAATAGTGATGCTGTGATGAAACAGCAGAATGTACGGAGCCCCAAAAGTGCCATATATGATAATATTCATACTTAGTGCAGAACAATATTATCTTTGTTATACAAGACTGGTAAAAACAAATGGCCTCAGT
>JALJCO010009272.1:0-113535 GCA_023101725.1 Atherinomorus stipes | reverse complement strand
TCACTCCTTTAAGAATCAGTCAGGATCAAAACGTGAAAGTTTGGTTTCTGTAAGTGCTCCTGAAGTGGAGATTTTTTCAACCCAGAGTAAGAGACATCAGACAAAGTATCATGAAATAAACTCCTAAAATGTTTATTTTGGACGTTTTTTTTTTTTTTTTGTTTTGTTTTTTTTTTAAACTAGTCTGAAAGCAAACACGGAGGGAAGGAGGGAAAAAACGAAAATCTCAAAATTGACCAGGTGATGAAAAAATGGGATTTTGTCCAAATGTTTATAGTTATGTGTGCTATATTTTGTGCTCGGGTGTGTGAAGGCTTGTTTTTATTTCAATACGCATTTGTTTTTATTGTCATGCAAAGCACTTTGGGTTGCCTTCGACAGGAAAAGCGCATTACAAATAAAGTTTGATTTGATTTGATTTGTTAACTACAGATCTATTGAAACAAAGATGTGGATTCCCCCTAGGCTCCATGTTGGGCCCCTTATTGTTGGGCATGCTTTCGTGAGCTCAGACAGGGAAATATATAGAAAAATATAAAAAATATGAGATCATGCTGATGACTAGCAACAGGACTGCCGGAGACTCCCAACTCCAACCAAAATTACAATGCAGCTGGTGGTGGCCCCGCCTGAATACCACCACCTCCTGGCTTTTAAACAGCATCTTTTCATTCAGATATTTCAATAAAGTAACAAAGACGACACAACCTTGTGGTTGTTGATCAATGAAAGGAACCTAAATTACTCTAAAATCCCCGTCGGTGGATCAAAGCTCAACCTGTTTAGAGCCAAAATAGCAAATGTGGAAAACTGGAGTGTATACTGCTAAGTCCCTACTGTGCAATATCAATCAACATATGTCTACATAAAGAAAATTAATATATCTGCCTCAATGGATTTGAACCTAAAGAGCAAAACTTGGACCAAAGAAAAAGCCTTGAAGATATGAGCTTCAATTTTGTTTCAACTTCAAAAGCTCGTTACACTGAATTTTAATTAAGCAAATGACCGTCAGAGATTTCTTTAAATCATATTTACAGGGACAAATGAAACTGTGGATTGTAAAACAGACGTTCTTGTTCTTCTGCTCTTGTTGCGAAGCTTTTATTTACAAGCAGCAGAAAACAGCCTCCCACTAATCCATCACTGCAACACCATTCATCAGGAGGACAGGGTGTAAAGCAAACACGAGCATGAATGCTACACGCCAGAGCACACAGGCCGATGAGCGCAGATCTTGTATGCTCGTGTTTCCTGTCTGTTGTGATGTACTGTAGTATTACATGACTTTATTCAGGAGGAGGAAAGATGACAGATGCTGCAATGGCTTCTGGCCCGTACCATGATTAAGTGAACACGACAGACAGGAAAAATACAATGAGTGGAGTTGATCCGAATGTTCACTTTACTGTGCTTTGAATGAAATATACATGTGATAAGATTCACTGCTGATGCATTCAGGTTCCTCATCCAGCTTTAAAAACGGGGGTATACAGAAACATGCAGGAAGGTGGGCAGGTGGGAGGAGTGCATCGCTGTGTGTTGGACGAGTGATGAGATGAAGGTGGGAAAAGGTGAAACTCAGAAATGATCGTGTTGTGGGTGAAAAGTCAGCACAATCGATTCTTCAACTGAGATCACAACCGCCTTCCTAAACGTGCTAAAATATGCACACAGTTTTAGTTTTTATCATAAAAACATTTTTCATCAATGAAACAATTAAAGGTTGTAAGACCAAAACAGGCAGAAGCAGAAAAAAATATACGTTACATCAAATGAGTTAGCTTTCATTGTACATTCGAGATAAACAAAACAAGTGTACACACTACAGCATGTTACAGGAAAGGAAAAAGGAACTGTTCTTCATTCAGCTACATATCTCCCAAAAATGGACTGGGAGATCTTCTTTTTAAACATAAATAAAGTATTACAATTTTTTTATCCCCATGCTGAGATTATTCCATATTTGTACCCCCAAAGACACACGTCTTCTTTTCACCGCTGTTTTGGATGTTGGCACAATAAATTTACAACATCTCTTATATTATATTTAGTTTGCTGAAGCTTAAAATGTTTTTGGACACCTTCTGGAAGAGTATTTTGTTTAGCTTTAAACATAATTTGGATTGTTCTGTAATAAATCATATCTTTAAATGTCATAAATAATGGCTGCGTATGGTCATAATATCCTGCATCATTTATCAGGCGTACGGCACGTTTCTGTAATAAAATGATGTCATTAAGTGCTGTCTCGAACGTGCCGCCCCATAGTTCCACACCGTAAGTCATATACAGGAGTATTAAGGTACAGTAAATTATAAATAACACTTTGTCATTTAAAAAATCTTTTGTTTTATACAGGATACCAAGGGTTTTTCATATTTTTGCCTTAATGTAACGTATGTTTTGCTTCCAGGTTAATTTGGAGTCAATTATGACTCCAGAAATTTAACATAAAAACCCTTTCAATTTCAATGCCATCTATTTTTAATTTGAATTCTTTAAGAATCTAACTTTTACTTCCAATTGACATGAATTTAGTTTTTGATATATTCAATGACAGCTTGTTCATATCGAACCAGGTTTTGAGGAAATATAATTCTCCCTCTATCAGAGGCAAAAGTTCACTTAATTTTTTGCCCAAACAAACCACGGTCATATCATCAGCAAACGCAAAATGAGTCAAGAACGTGGGGTTTTAATGTTAGAGGGTTTGTAGAGTGCATCTTTTAGAGTTAGTGAAGACTAAATCCCATATTTTCCAGACTGTAAGCCGCATCAGTCAAAAAATGTGTCATGAAGAGGAAAAAAAAAGTATATAAGTTGCTCTAGACTATAACTCATTTATTTAAATAAGACTTTTTGGATTTTTCATATCCTATTTTTGACTGAAAAAAATTTCCACATCACTCTGATTCCAAAGTTAAAGGTTGAATATGGAACACGGACAGAACAGCGACATCACGTGTGTCTAGGTTGCAGTTGCAACGGCAGAAAAACAACTCCAGCCGCTGGGATGCCAGGCTCACTGCGATACGCAAGTGACCAACAGCCTGCAGCATGTCCAACAAGTAACACAGAGGAGTTCATAACTGACAGCTAACGTTAGCCATGTTAGCAAACAAGCTAGCTTACCGACCCAGCAGGAAAGTCGCCATTTCAGTGTTTTTCTCCGTGGAAAACGTTTATGTGGGTCCATTTACTGAAGTCTTCACCTAAATTTACTCCAGGTTTTGCTCTTCTCAGGTCACTCCTCCTCAGAAACAGATAACAACATCTGCAGGACTCTGAAGCAGCTGCTTCACTCGTCGTCTCTACGGTTTTCCCCTGTACAAGCCTGACTATGACCGAAATATTGTTTCCACACAGAGATCGTATTTGGCAACCTGCAATGGCAGCATGTATTGGCTTATAGACGTTAATAAAATGCCATTATCGAACCTGTAAAAAATTATTTTACAATTATTTTTAGGCTAAATACAATTTTTCTGGGAAATGTTGTACTTTCATTCTGTACCCCCAAACGACCTGTGAAGGTTTTTTTTTTTTTTTTAAAATATAGCTTTTAATAAAAATGTTCCATATTCAACCTTTAATGTCTGCAAATGATCATAAACATCATTAATAAGAGGGATAAACATGTTTTTAGAGGATTTGCTCCACTACACAGACAGTACAGTCAGATGCTCGAAATGAGCTCCTCTCACTGAGACAAGGCTGTTTTGGGATCTTGGCTCTTGGAGCAGAGTGAAGTCATCACAAGCCTAGAGCGCCCTCATGTGGCATTAAATGGCAATGTTTACTCTTTGGTTCATGTCAGACAATATGAATTAACACTTAAAAAATATGTTAAATATGGTAGAAATATGTTCAGTATTTCTGTTTCTATGTCAAATATTTTAAATATTGTGATAAGTCACACTGTATACAGTAGTTGTGATAAGTTGCAGGAGCAGCCAACCTATGAAAAAAGAGCAACTTTTAGACCAGAAAATACAGTAAATGTGTCGTTATGCTGGTGATTGTTTTGCTGTTCAAAAGTGCCACTTAGATAAAGATCTAAATACATTCACGAACAATCAGTTTAGAAATCCTGTCTCCATCAGAGGAAAGAAACATTCTCTTTCAAGTTGATCTGATTTGATACGATTTTTATTTTAAACCATGACCTACGAGTCCAGGATTTCCACAGTGGCTCCAAAAAGAGTCATTTGTGGTAGAAATACAGAGCAGCTGAAGGAAAGAAAGGACTCTTTTACAGGGTCCAGCTCTGCTCTGTTGGGGTCAGCTGCAGGCTCGCTTAGCGCATCCTGGTACCGTCCAGCAACTGGCTGCCTGATTTCAGTGCCAGTCACTGGACTGCAATGACCGGAATACTCCACGACCTCCAAAAAGGGCCTCAACAGCTGTAGTTGCCCTTCGCCAAGAGGCAAAGAAACGTACCACTTCACCCACAAAGCGCTGGTCAAACACAGTCACCACAGAAACACGACATGCATTCAGGGAATAGTAAGCTGGAGCAAGGAGGGCTGTGTTTTGTGAGAACAGGCGATACAATAGTTGCGCTGAGGCAGCTGGAGGACCGTTTATTTCCTTAAGTGCCTGTTATTGGATTGTGTAGATTATTATGCGGCGCATTAAAGGAGGTCCTGTGGAACTGCTGTGTGCATCACTGCTCTGACGAGATCAGAATGACTGGAAAAGGCAGTCTGTGAATGGAGGCAGCCTCAGTGTGGGGAGATTTAATGGACAACTATGCTAAAGTCTAAAGTGTGTTTGTTATGAGGGAAAGCATTTCCAACCACAGGCACATCATCTCTCCAACCACTTTATGTGTTTGGTCACAGACCTCTACTTCTGCCTCTGATCAGTCATTTAAAGAGATGTTTTCTGCTCCAGAGTCACTTAGAAGAATCCCAGGAATTAAGATTAAGTTCGTCAGGTTTAATCTGTCTCTTTGTTTTAATGTATTTTCTTTCAAGAAATATTGACTGCCTATTATATGAATTGGCAAACATTTTTTAATTATCTGAAATTTGTTTTGACCATCACTTCCTGTGTATATTTGTAAGAATTTCCACAAGAATTTTTCTGTGATTTCTCTAAAAAAATTCACACTTTCCTTTGGTTCAGTCTGACCTCACAAAAATATGTGAAATATCCACACAACAACAAAGAGCTCTCAACTCTTTTTTTTTTACATGCTCCCCTTTCATATTTTTTTCAGAATGACGTGCCAGATGTCATAGAGAACATCGCTACCTGCTATAGCTACGTAGATGACACACAGATTTATATTACAGTGTCATCAGAGACCGGGCCTCTGTACAGGCTCTTTGTAAATGCAGGAGATTGATGACTGGATGTGCCTCAACTTTCTTCAGTTGAACAAAAACAAAACTGAGGTGATTGTTTTGGGAGCCAAAGAGAAACGACAGCAGGTTGCCTCAGACCTTAAATGCTATAGATGTGTTTCTGAGCAGCGTCACAGATAGGATGCACGCGCAACCAAGGGGCAAGAAAACCAAGGAAAAGCATTAAGAACTATGAGAAGACGTGTGTTTACATGCAAAACTCCACTTTTAATGCAGATGAGGTCATGATGACGTGAAAGTGTCGGGAAATATAATGTTTGAGTCCTGGTATTTGTTCGGTTACAAAACTCCAAACGTTAATGCATGTAAATGGTTACCATGGTGATAACAGGACAGTAGGAGCGACTGTCTTCAGAAACCCTCTGATAACTTCTGCAGGTTTAGATCCATGATTTATTTAGTCTCTCACCATGTCGGCCTGTCCAGGTGTGCCCGCCTCTCGCCTGATAATAGCTGGGATAGACTCCAGCGACCCCCGCAACCCTGAACTGGATAAGCGGTACAGAAAATGGCTGACTGACCATGTCAGATTAAACCACCATGGTGGCAGAAATGATTCCCGTGTTGTAGTGGGGAGACCGGTACTGGAACAATACCAGTATCACGGCCGCGACCAGTCATTGATCAGTTCACGGCTGCATCCCAACACTGTAGCTGTGATACAGCCGTCCTCTGCTCACACACGCTAAATAAAAAGAAGAAGAAACTGATGGTGGAGCCGTTTACAGACATTCATGCTGCATAACAACGCATCCCGGAGATTTAATACGAAGTACCGGGTCGTAAATCAAAGTTTATACCGTTAGCTTGTTAGCAGTTAGCTAGTCTGTCTGCTGTCTACCAGGATCTCATCCACAATAAAGCAGAACGTTCCACAAGCAGCGAGACTCACCGACAGCAATGCAGATGAGTCCCTAACAGCTGGAATCAGCTCCTTTCCAAACGTAGTGATGATGTCATCTTTGCCTGGTCTAATCCCAAACTAGTGAAAGTTGCTCCTGTATGGAGGTGGTGAAGACGACACGGAACAGAACCTGCTGCAGACTGTTGGGACCATTTTGGTTTGAACAAAGAGTCTAAACCAAAGTTTAAGTCGCTTTCTAACTCAGCTTTTTCAGACACAGGCTTTTTGCCCCCTGGTTGTGCGCGCAACCGCCAATGTTTGTAAATGGGAAACCATCGATGGATCACCGCCAGCGGAAGTCCGAGTCAAGTCTAAAGTCACTTTAAGTTGTACAGTAATGAGTAATCTGACAACATGGACATTTATTCAGACTACTGTAGTAAATCTGCTCTAAATTATTGAAGAGTTTTTAAGGTGTACAAAAATCCATCTGGACCAAAAGAGAATTTTTCTAAACTAATTCTGTAGTTTATAACTTTTCTTTGTCTTATTGTGGGGAGGAGACCGATGTCCTGCACCTGCTGCAGTTGTCCTGCAGGTCATAAATGTCTTCTGCTGTAACACACATGACATCCTGGAGTCAGATTCTGCATCAGCCTCATAATGAGACATTAATCATTTGACACATGTGTGTTGCAACAGGTTAACATGTCCAAAGCTGGAGGACAGTGTCCACATGTCCAAACCTGCAGGACAGTGTCCACATGTCCAAACCTGCAGGACACAGTCCACATGTCCAAACCTGCAGGACACAGTCCACATGTCCAAACCTGCAGGACAGTGTCCACATGTCCAAACCTGCAGGACAGTGTCCACATGTCCAAACCTGCAGGACACAGTCCACATGTCCAAACCTGCAGGACAGTGTCCACAGCTGGTGATCCTGCACTAGAGCTGAAATCTTTTTAATGCTAAATCTAACTGTGGCAGCTGAGTGCAGAAAATATTGACTTTAAACTGAAAAAGCTTCAACATCTTAATTAATTTAGATTCAGTTTCAATAAATATTTCTGATACTCCTACACTAACAACAGCTGGACTTCTCGAATAAACGGAGCCAGTAAACCCGCGTTGTTTACAGCACGCTCTGATTCCAGTTTGGTCCCAGTTTAACGTTGTCATGGCAACGCCACAGTTAATGGAAACGGTGTTCAGTAAACTTCTTATTCTTCTTCTGCAAACATTCAGTAGAGCCAATCTGATGAAGTTAACGTGACTTAAGTACAACGGTTGTAACGAGCTAACGCAGCTACGGCGCTAAGCTCGTTGCTGATCCAGCTTTAACAGGCTAGCTGCTAACATGAAGCGTTCACAGTGACTCACCTGTTCACGTGTGTTTAAGGTGGATGAAGGTGGACGTGGGGAATCCAGCGTCCCGGATCTTTAGACCACAGACGTTGCAGCTTGATGCTCACATATTAGTCACTTTTGTTAAGTTTTTAATACCCAAAGTTACAGTGATGCGCTGATGTGCGGCATCACGCTGTTCACTGGCGCTGCCGTTGTTTTGCACGTGTGGGCGCGTCTCTGTGACGTCACGTCTGTGCAGTCACACAGGAGATCAGACAGAGATCATGAGGGGGAAAAACATTTAATTTTTTCTTCTTTTTTTTTAAATGTTCATCAGTCTGAGACGAGTCTCAACGACAGAGTCAAGTCGAGTCTGAAGTCTTTTGAGGACGAGCAGTATGGAGGAATCTTGACAAGTTTTTGTGGACTTTTATGGACCTTTTTGGTTCGAGCGCCGGTGAACTCCATTATATGAAAACCTGTCTTACACGAAAACCTGTCAGATCTCCGGCTGCATTTGAGAAATTAAGAAGTGCTCCAGAGTCTTGCTCAGCATGAGGATGAGGAGAAGATGAAGGGTGTACTATTCCTTCAAACTGCAGGTCTAGCTTAGTTTTTGATCTCATTCACCGTGTTGCATTTCAAGCCGATGACCTTCCTGTTGGGTGAAATCAGTCTGGGATTTTATTCCTTCTTTTACACATATGTCAGATGCAGCTCATTTCACGGTCTGCTGGGCCACCTCAGAGCCTGACAGTGTGGATACTAATCTTGTCCAAACCCGAGCTACATCTCTACACGCACAACAGCAGAATTTACCGAACATGGATGAGCCTTGTTAAGGATGACAAGTCAGCTGTCAATATGAAGAATGATCAGCTGGGGAAAGAGCTTTCTCAGCAGGGATGGGCTAAATGACAGAGTTTGATGAGCTGCAGTCTCTCCCCGCCACGCTCTTTAAAGGGGAAGGTAGCAAGGGGAGTCTCGTGCCTCAGTCTCACTGCATCACCATGAGTGAGTTGTCAGGGTCAATCAGCCTTGCAAATAGGAAAGGAAGGACACAAGACGAGATGAGTGGAGGATCTAACCAGCTGGAAATGATTTTGTGGGGGGGGGGGATCTGTTGTGTGTTGGGTCTGCAAGTCCCACTCGACAAATCTGGAAAGTGCCGTAAACAGGCCACAGCTATTAAGTCTTTCCTAAGCCGGTGGTTTTGTAGCTCAGCAGAGATTTCCAATCAGTGCTGTTGGCTTTTTTATGTCTATTTAAAGCAGAAGCAGGAGTCGAGGACGTGAGCTGATTACACCACAACGCCTCTGACTCCCATATTACATTGAATTTAAAGCATAACATTTTTTTTGTTTTGACCTGGGATCTCATTTATAAACGTTGCGTATGCACAAAACGTGGCCTGAAACTGGCGTACCTCAGTTTTCACGTAAAAGTTGTGATTTATGAAAAGCAAACTTGACTGGAGAACGTGCAGCCTGTCACGTTAACTGTGACCCATACTGCGCTGGTTTTGGAGACTGGGGGAACTGGCGACACAGATGGTGAGGTGGGGAACTGTGTGCTGTGTTAAGTGCTTGGGTGTGTGAAGGCTTGTTTTTATTTTAATGTGCATTTGTTTTTATTGTCTTGTGAAGCACTTTGGGATGCCTTTGGCAGGAAAAGTGCTCTATAAGTAAATTTTGATTTGATTTAATTTGATTTTTCATCCGTGTTAAATAGTGGTGTTTGCTGTGGTGATTTTTATTGCATTCAACAATGAGAACAAAATGCGTTGCCCTCACTTCTCACGAAAAATGGTTTTGAATCAGATGTGTACGTGTCCAGGATTGTCCCGCTCAGAAGTTTCAGCCTTTTGAGCACAAAGCTGCAGTTTGCACCTGCTTTTCAGACATACGAACAATTCATGCAACAACACAGCAATGCAAAGCATCTCATGGTTGATGAATCACTTTGTGAGTGTTATTTACATTTTCTCCTCCCATCACACGAACAATTGTGTGTAAACACCCCATATTGCATATTCACAGCAGCAGAAGTGCAAAATGGATAAAATGCCCAATTTAGCACATTTGAAAGGCTGAACCCTTTTTTGCACGCTGTTGGTAGATCAGTTTGTGCATTTTTTTGCGTGTGCAATGATAGCTCACATTTTTATACACGCAAACCTTTGATAGATCCGGCCCTTTGTGTTGTGCAGGAACTGAACAGGAAGGAAAGTGTACAAGAGGATGGAGAAGCTGTATTTGTGTTTTGGGAACAGTCAAAGCATCTTGGTGAAAGGGATGTGAAAAGATGCCTTCAGGGCACTTGGCCTTTTAAGAGCAAAGTGCAGCAACCACCAGAGAGGCCTGACATTCAGGAACACAGCTGTTTGTTCCATTACATGGCACTTTATTCAAGTTCAAAACATGGAGATAAGCTTCCAGAATGTGCCAACGTGGAAGCACCGTAGTAAAATCAAAATTTTATTCTGTTTAAAAACATTCAGAGGGGATATTATGTAACCTGAGCATGTTCACGGGCAGTTGAAGTGGTTTATTGATGTGTCCATTAATCCTGGCTGTTCTTTGGTACAACTTTGTAAAAGCAATGTGTAAAACATTCGGCAGAACTTGTTGGTGGCGCTTCCGCGGTCCGCTTTCCTGTTTCTGGCTGACACGTCTCCTCTCAGCAACAGTAAAGGATTCCCTCGTCATCTTTCATGACTGGTGAGCAGCTCTGCAGGTGTGCGAATGCAAATCAAAGTTTCCGTCTGCAGTGTAACTTCAGCCACATGGCACGTTTACCAGATGCACATGCTCAGTAAAAAACAAATGTTTCCTTGTTTTGTAAATTTTCTGACATAACACACAAAAAGTTATTTTTTGCCCCCACTGTATTTTATAATTACAGTGGGTATAAAAAAATATTGAACACATCAACATTTTTCTCAGAAAATATATTTCTAGTAGAGATATTGACATGAAATTTTCACCAGATGTCGGCAAAAACCCAAATAATGCACACAAACAAAGAAATCTGAACATTTATGTCCATAATTTATGTGTAATATAGTGAAATGACACAGGGAATAAGTATTGAATACGTTTACTGAAACGTATTTAATACTTAGATTTTTGCTCTTTGTTAGTGATTACAGCTTCAAGACGCCTCCTGTATGGAGAAACCAGTCCAACACATTACTCAGGTGTGATTTTGGCCCATTCTTCCATACAAATGCCTCTAAATCTTCTGTGTACTCAGATCTTCAGTTCTTTCCAAAGATTCTCATTTGGATTCAAGTGGGGTGACTGACAGGTCCGTTCTAGCAGCTTTATCTTCTTCTTCTTCTTAAAGCAGGTGAGCATTTCTAGTCCGTTCTAGCAGCTTTATCTTCTTCTTCTTCTTAAAGCAGGTGAGAGTTTCTGGTCCGTTCTAGCAGCTTTATCTTCTTCTTCTTAAAGCAGGTGAGTGTTTCTGGTCCGTTCTAGCAGCTTTATCTTCTTCTTCTTCTTAAAGCAGGTGAGCGTTTCTGGTCCGTTCTAGCAGCTTTATCTTCTTCTTCTTAAAGCAGGTGAGTGTTTCTGGTCCGTTCTAGCAGCTTTATCTTCTTCTTCTTCTTAAAGCAGGTGAGCATTTCTGGTCCGTTCTAGCAGCTTTATCTTCTTCTTCTTCTTAAAGCAGGTGAGCGTTTCTGGTCCGTTCTAGCAGCTTTCTCTTCTTCTTCTTAAAGCAGGTGAGTGTTTCTGGTCCGTTCTAGCAGCTTTCTCTTCTTCTTCTTAAAGCAGGTGAGTGTTTCTGGTCCGTTCTAGCAGCTTTATCTTCTTCTTCTTCTTAAAGCAGGTGAGCATTTCTGGTCCATTCTAGCAGCTTTATCTTCTTCTTCTTAAAGCAGGTGAGCATTTCTGGTCCGTTCTAGCAGCTTTATCTTCTTCTTCTTAAAGCAGGTGAGCATTTCTGGTCCATTCTAGCAGCTTTATCTTCTTCTTAAAGCAGGTGAGTGTTTCTGGTCCGTTCTAGCAGCTTTATCTTCTTCTTCTTCTTAAAGCAGGTGAGTGTTTCTGGTCCGTTCTAGCAGCTTTATCTTCTTCTTCTTCTTAAAGCAGGTGAGCGTTTCTGGTCCGTTCTAGCAGCTTTCTCTTCTTCTTCTTAAAGCAGGTGAGTGTTTCTGGTCCATTCTAGCAGCTTTATCTTCTTCTTCTTAAAGCAGGTGAGCGTTTCTGGTCCGTTCTAGCAGCTTTATCTTCTTCTTCTTAAAGCAGGTGAGTGTTTCTGGTCCGTTGTAGCAGCTTTATCTTCTTCTTAAAGCAGGTGAGCGTTTCTGGTCCGTTCTAGCAGCTTTATCTTCTTCTTCTTAAAGCAGTTGAGCGTTTCTGGTCCGTTCTATCAGCTTTATCTTCTTCTTCTTAAAGCAGTTGAGCGTTTCTGGTCCGTTCTAGCAGCTTTATCTTCTTCTTAAAGCAGGTGAGCGTTTCTGGTCCGTTCTAGCAGCTTTATCTTCTTCTTCTTAAAGCAGTTGAGCGTTTCTGGTCCGTTCTAGCAGCTTTATCTTCTTCTTCTTAAAGCAGGTGAGCGTTTCTGGTCCGTTCTAGCAGCTTTATCTTCTTCTTCTTAAAGCAGTTGAGCGTTTCTGGTCCGTTCTAGCAGCTTTATCTTCTTCTTCTTAAAGCAGGTGAGCGTTTCTGGTCCGTTCTAGCAGCTTTCTCTTCTTCTTCTTAAAGCAGGTGAGTGTTTCTTGGCTGTGTGGTGGGACGGTCGTCTTGCTGAAAGATCCAGCCTCTTTTCATCATCAGCAGATTCTCGTCCAGAATGTCTCTCCACCTTTCTCCTTCAATGATATGAAGTCTGCCAGTACCACATGCTGAAAAACAGCCCCCACCATGATGCTCCCACCTCCAAACCTCACTTATGCTATGGTGTTTTTGGTGCCATTTCTCCTCCAAACATGTTGTGTCTTATGACCAGTGTTGGGCAAGTTACTTTAAATTAGTAACTTAGTTACAATTACTAGTTACTCTTTCCAACAGTAACTCAGTTACTTTAAGTTACTCATTATTTTCAAGGTAACTAGTTACTAGGGAAAGTAACTTTTTTCCTATCCTACTGTGAGTGCAGTGCACCATCTAGTGACATAAATGTGCAATGGCAGTATAGTAGCGTAATAAATTTAACATGTCTGTTTCCTTCTAATGTATTTATCCTTCTATTTTGATATTTCTATTGTTTCCCACCTTCTAAAAATTCACACACATTAATTTGGGGTTGATGTAGCACATTGTTTGATTAAAAAAAATCATTGTGCCCAACTATCACTAAAATGAAGCAAAATACAGTATACTGAAACTTTTGATATATTTATTCTAGCCATTGAAACAGGTAGAAAATATACTTTAAGCAGTGCTAACATTAAACTGTGCCTCAGACCATTAAGCAGCTGTAGGAATCAATAATAGTGCAAAACTTTTTCAGTAGATCTTTCAAACAGTGATGTTTATCTGGTCTTTGTAAACTTGACTCGAGAAAACAGAACTCCACCACTTGGAGGTCTCACAAAAAGAAACTAAATAAATAATAATAATAAAATATATTCTGCCACAAACATAGTTGATGTTTAACAAAAATAATATTTCCTCTAGTCTGGCCATTTACATCAATAAAACAACGGATGAAATTAATAACAGTGGTTTACTAACCTGAGTTATACATTTGGAAATTTTACTTGGAAATACTAATCTTTTTGGCCTTGTGGAGCACCCTCAGTAGAAACACGCATACACAACATCACATTAGTACTTATCAACAATGCTAGTTGTCAAACCAATGATTGTGCCTCAAGAGGAGAAGTTTCTCAAACTTGTGATCTAACAACCTGTTCCTCTTTGGAGAGAGAATCAGGTTTCCCAGGCTAAAGAGCCTTTCAACTGGGGCACTGGAGGGAGTGGCTGCATTAAGTTTAAGAGAGAGTTTTTTTTATCATTGGAAATTGATTCAGAATGTCCATCCCAGTGGCTCCTGATTTGAGGTACTCAGCTACCTCAGCTTCATAGGTGTCCTCCACATTCTCTGTAAAGGAGAAGAACTCATCCTCTTTGCTAGAACCCGGGCGCTGTGTTGTGTCATTGGTGGCGCTGGTACCTGGTTGTAGTTGCTCTTGCTCAGGGAGAAGTTTTCGACATTCTGCCAGCAGACTTGCCTTTGCCAGGTCCTTCCGGTCCTGGTCATGCAACCAACGCAGCTTAAATTTTGGTAGTGTTACAGCAGCCAGGAAAGCATCTTCACTTCCAAGGACACACACAAACCTTGTTTTGACTGCCTGTAATGATATCAATCTAATTGGAAAATTATTACATGACATAGGCACTGTTTAAACAACAGATGCAATAAACATTGACAGCATGTCATAGTTCTATATGTATGCATGTACAGTCCTCAAAATTATTTTTACCCTCCAATTAAAGAAAAGGCTAAAGTGGAAACAGTAATTCAAACAACAAGAAAGTAAAGAAACTAATAATAAATAAAAATGTACTAAATCATAATTTAATTAAATAAAATATTGCTTTTGAATAGTGGTAGAAAATAATAATAAAAACAAATAAACAAAACTGTCCCAGACACATTACAGCATCTTTCCCATGAACATGGATCAACATACCTGTCAACAGGTGCAGACATATTGAAAGTTACAGAAACACCTGATTGCAGTGATTCCCTCAAAGTGTTGCTCAACAACATTTTAACTTCAGAGCCCCATCATGCTTGTTTACTTGTTTTATTTTTTGTGTGATTGTTTTTAATATTTCTGTCAAACCACTATTCAAAATCAATGTCATGATTTTCAAGGAATTTTCATTTACAGTATTATAACTTTTGTCAATTTCAATTTATTTAACTGACAGCTGATTTTTTTCCCTCTTTATTTGGAGGGTATGAATCATTTTGAGGACGACTGTATGTATTTTGATTTGTGAATGAGGTGTGAGCAGACTACATGTGGCATTTATTTTATTTATTGGGATAAAAGTATCTCAAACAGTAACAGCATACACTTGTGTGTTATAGATCAACTGCACATAACCTATACACACCCAGAAGACCAACAGCACAATATGAATAAAAATGCAATTGAGTTATAGTTTAATTGAAAATAAAAACACAAGAAAATGCCATCTCTTACCTGGATAACTGCATCTGGTAGCCCAACAAGGATTTGCAGACCATTTCTTATTTCCAGAGTCTTGGTCATCAGTGACTCCAGTGTGGGTAGGAGGGTACCGTAAAAACAATTCTCTTCTCCCTGAAGAATGTCCAGTGCCACAGTAAGTGGATGCATGACAGCACAGTACTCTTTGATGCACTGATGTTCCTTTTCATTGAAACATTTTAACTGCAGTGTGGAGGAGAGGGTATTCAGCTCCACCAGTGGTATTTTTGAAATTCTCTCCAGAGCATCATAGTACGAGTTCCACCTGGTTGTGCAAGGCACTAGTAGTTTCTTTGCAATGATGTCGTCCACAATCTCAGCAGCCACTGTGGAACGGCTGGCCTTGTTCCACAGCCCTGCACATTTTGTGGTGGCACTTCTGTAGATTGCTTTCGTTTCAGGTTGTGAAAACAGCCATTTATCCACATCAGTGCAAGAGATGAGGTTCAAAGTGTGTGACGCACATCTCTGATGTGGAGGTGAAGAAATCACATCATCAACATCATCAGTAGCACCGCTCTGCAGCAGATCCCCAACGGAAACAAAAGTTGCCTCATCCTCCCCATCTTCAGAGTTGTCCGACTCAGGTGGTGGTTGGTACACTTGAAAGGCCTTGACAAAGTTGGATCCATTGTCCGTTACAGTTGCTGTGATTTTGAAGGAAAGGCCATGGGATGAGTGAATGTTGTCCAGCTCACTTCCAATACTGTCATACGTATGTCGACCCTTAAATCTCCTGCATGCGAGTGCTGCTTTCTCGCGCTTCAAGTTGTGCGGATTTATCCAGTGCGCGGTAACACCAAGAAAACTTTTGTTATGCGCAGTCCAAATGTCCGCCGTTGTGGAGACATGCTCCAACTTATCAAATTTGTTTTTGAGCTCTAACTCCATGTTAGCATATTCTTGGTCCAGGTAACATGAAAACGTCTTTCTGCACGGTGCTGGCGCAGCGCCGTCCCTCCCTCGCACCGGTATTTTGCTAACTAGCTCTCTGAAAGCAGGGGACTCGACCGTTGAGACAGGTTGCATGTCTTCCACAACATACCTGGCAATTAATCTGTTCAGTTGTGTCTGGGTGATGGACTGTGCAGGTTTTGTAAAGTCAAGCTTTCGTTGTTTAGCTTGAGTGGATCCGCCCTCAGCGTCAGCTGGGCTAACGTTAACAGCAGCACTACTGGTCTGTTTGTCAGTTAGCTTAGTAGATGCATGCTGTTTCTGAAGATGTTTCTGTAGGTTGGAATTGCTCGTCTTCGACGTGGATAAAGTTTTTGAACCTCCACAAAGATTACAGGTCACCAAAATACTCTTATTGTCTTTTACTGACACAAAAGAAAAATAATGTGCGTATTTCCACGAGAGAAATCCCACACCCGGTCCATCTTCGACTGCTGCCATGGTTGTTTTCATTCATTCACTTGCACGTCACTGTAACGTGCACGCTGCTGTGACCGCAGTGCTGTCACATGCGCTTACGCCAGGAGACAGGAAACTGTAGTCCTCCTTAACTTCCACATTAAATTGAAAAATAAATAAAAATAAAAATCAACGTTTAATAACGAATAACGATTCTGCTTAAATCGCAGTAATGACTAACGCGTTACTGATTCTAACAAACCAATTAGTTACAGTGCTAGTTACTGCAAAACTAACGTAGTTACTGTAACGCGTTATTTAATAACGCGTTAGTCCCAACACTGCTTATGACATCTGCAGAGTTCAGTTCTGGTCTCATCTGACCAGACTATGTTTTCCAGAATGTCATGGGTTTGTCCAGATGTTGTGTTGCAAACTTCAAACCAGCATCAACCTGCTTCTTCTTCAGAAATGGAGTCTTGCGTGGTGTGCGTGCATGAAGGCCATGGCGGTTGAGTGCATTCCTTCTTGTTTTCTCTGAAACAACTGTAGCTGCTGGTTCCAGGTCTTTCTGAAGCTCTCCACGAGTGGTCCTGGGCTGTTGGAGAACCTTTCTGATGATTGTTCTGACTCCTCTGTCTGAAATCTTGTGATGAGCACCTGGCCGTGGCCGCTTTATGACCATGCCGTGTTCTTTCCACTTCCGGATGATGGTCCCAATGGTGCTCACTGGAACTTTCACAAGTTTACAAATGCACCTGGAACCAATGCCTTCAGTGTGTTTGCAGTAATAAGGCTACGTAGGTCTTTAGGCAGCTCTTTGCTTTTACCCATCATGCAATGCTTCTTGTCTGACACCTTGGTGATGAGAAACCTTTTTAAAGGCATTAATCAGGACTAAAGCAGCTGATATTACTTTGCACTGATAGGGGACAGGATTAGGGATGTCCCGATCTGATCATGTGATCAGAAATTGGGCCAGACCATATGGTTTCAGACTCGATCGGAATCCACATCCAATATATCTGGAATCCAGGACAGAGAGCGACTGGGACCAGAAGATAATTATTTTCTCCCCATTGACTTCCAGTCATATATTTTTGTCTCTTAGGTCCCATGGGGCTCATCAGAAGGGGCGTGACTTCAGCTCCCTATAGTCCACATCTTTGTGGTGATCAGACGCCAACAGGAGGGTGTGTGGCGAGTGGGAGGTGTGTGGCAGAGTGGGTGTTGTGGCGAAGGCATCCAGTTTTACACGGCGACCGCTAGTGACGTGACCTGCAGCACCGAGGTGTTGAAGTCCGCTGAGTAACCCCGGAAATATTTTGAGAAACGTCTGTCGGAGCGTGTTTCGATGATGACATGTGAAGCCTTGCTGGTGGAAAAAAGCCAAGACGGGCTGACGAAGTGGTTCTGGTTTTGGTGTGCAGTTCTCCAGTGCAGTGCTGCACACCACACCACATGCAGGGCTTACCTGGTCTGTTTGGGTCGGGGCGGTCTCTCTGGTGGTGCGCCTGGTGCTGTGGAGTGTGATGCCTCTCAGCGTGGATGGCCCCCCTGTATGTGTTTTCTTCCTCACCTGGATCCTCAGTGCCATGTTGCATTATGTGCATGGGTCTATATGTGGGGGTGGGGGGGCATGGGGTTTCATGTTTTTTATTCTATTCTTTTTAAGCTCTTTGTGTTGCATTTTTTGCATGAAAAGTGCTGTATAAATAAAGCTTGATTTGATTTGACAAAATGTAAGTCACAAGCTGCAAACTCCTGCCAGTTATTTCAAGCAGTTCATAGATCCCGTTCCAAAAAGATGAAAGTAGGTTGAATAGTGAGGTGATGGCATCATTAACTGAGCCCATGGCTATTTTAAAAAGCATCAGCGTTGCAGCGTGAGCAGCCCTTACATTTCCTTTTTGTGGTGTCGTTACCTTTCAGCTCACTGCCGTGCAGCTTATTTGCATGCAGCAGATGTCAGATATTGCATAAGCAGAGCAACTCTCTGTAACACAGTTGTCACGCTCGATTAAAGCCATTACCAAACATCTACATGACAAAGACAGAGGTTTGAGTGGCCAGAAGGCATTACTTTAACAAATTGATGACTCCGTTCCATATTTCACGTCTGAAAAGTTCCAAGAGACGTAGAATAAAAGCTCTAATAAGCAGTTGTGGTAATGTTTAAAGAAAAGGATAAATGAGAGGGATGAAAAAGTCGCCTCGATAAAAAGACAGAAGAGCACCTTTTGTGGTGACAAAGCTGTTCTCAGCCTCCAGATGTGAGATGTCCTCAGGAAAAGGTATCATTTTAGCACCAGCACCATAAATCCACGAAAACATGTAGCAGGCTGAAATGTTGGCTTGTGCTCGGAAAATCTGCTCATTTGCTCTTTGAGATTCATGAGCAAGAAGCCGACAGGAGCTGGTGATATTTTTCTTCCCGCTCAGAGATCTCTACATACAAATATCTCAGGGTTTGTATCCTATAAGTATACATGCCTTTGATGATTCAGAGAAGTGAGGGCTTTGTAATGTTGTAGTTTAAAGCTGCCCAGGGAGTTCGCTTCCTGCAAGCTGCTCGGCTGCATGATTGAAATTCATCTCTGAGCCCAAACTCAGACATGTATTTTTCTGTTTTTGTCTGGAGATGATCAGTTTATTTCAGTCTCATTAAAATGTAAAGGTGCATTTTTTTCAGTCAATTGCAACTGCTTTTAATCTCGCATTAACCCTTTCAAACAGCTAGCTGTTGTTGGAGAATTAGCCAGAATGAATCAGAAGCGCTTTCTCCAAATTCAAGTTTCATCAAGTCAGGTGTTGCAGTTCAGCAAAAAGCGAGCCATCTGTGACTTTTATCAGCCTATCAGTCATTTTAAACCCCCCATATCTTCATCCTCTGAGTATCATTTATAATCCGTTGACAGCAAGGGTGGGGACACTTCTCTATATTCACAACCATATATCATCAAGATGTGTCTAATGTTGGGCATGGCTGACTCTTTATTAAGTCTGAATACTGCATTGGTGTGTTCTAGTCACAGATGGATGTGGTGCTCTGAAAAGCCACATCTTCACCACATTTCTCAGTTTTCTGTACTGGTGGAACATTCACCAACATTTTTATCAGCTTCACCTGTTCAATTGATTGTTAGTCAAAGACTCTAGAAAATATGGACGTAGTATCCAGTCTCGTCTGAATAGAGGAAAGTGAGGCCAGTGTCCCATCATCACCATCATCGGCCTCGGGGCAAATGATTGACAGCTGACATACTCTGGGCTACACGCTAACCGAGCTAACTCGAAACTAACAGGAGCTAACAAAGATCTGCTGTAAACATGTTTATTCCTGCTGTAAACATTTTTATTTCTGCTGTAAACATGTTTATTTCTGTTGTAAACATGTTCATTTCTGCTGTAAATATTTTTATTTCTGGTGTAAACATGTTTATTTCTGTTGTGAACATGTTTATTTCTGTTGTAAACATGTTTATTTCTGCTGTAAACATGTTTATTTCTGCTTTAAACATGTTTATTCCTGCTGTAAACATGTTTATTTCTGCTGTAAATATTTTTATTTCTGCTGTAAACATGTTTATTTCTGTTGTGAACATGTTTATTCCTGCTGTAAACATGTTTATTTCTGCTGTAAACATGTTTATTTCTGTTGTAAACATGTTTATTTCTTTTGTGACATGTTTATTTCTGTTGTAAACATGTTTATTTTAGCTGTAAACATGTTTATTTCTGTTGTGAACATGTTTATTCCTGCTGTAAACATGTTTATTTCTGTTGTAAACATGTTTATTTCTGCTGTAAACATGTTTATTTCTGTTGTAAACATGTTTATTTCTGCTGTAAACATGTTTATTTCTGCTTTAAACATGTTTATTCCTGCTGTAAACATGTTTATTTCTGCTGTAAATATTTTTATTTCTGCTGTAAACATGTTTATTTCTGTTGTGAACATGTTTATTCCTGCTGTAAACATGTTTATTTCTGTTGTAAACATGTTTATTTCTGTTGTAAACATGTTTATTTCTTTTGTGACATGTTTATTTCTGTTGTAAATATGTTTATTTTAGCTGTAAACATGTTTATTTCTGTTGTGAACATGTTTATTTCTGTTGTAAACATGTTTATTTCTGCTGTAAATATTTTTATTCCTGCTGTAAACATTTTTATTTCTGTTGTAAACATGTTTATTTCTGTTGTAAATATGTTTATTTTTGCTGTAAACATGTTTATTTCTGCTGTGAAGTTGGTCTTTTTAACATGGGAGTCTATGAGTATTTGCAACCTTATCTCACAAAAATACGTGAAATGAGCACGAACGGTTTTACTCATATACGTGTCCCAGACACATAACTGCTTTAAATTACGTGTCACTGACACGTAAAGCTGCACAATGTTAAGTCAATGGGGAAGCTTTTTGTGTCCCCAGACACAATTTTTTCTGCTTCAAATTACGTGCTGATGACATGTAAAACTGTGCAATGTAAAATCAAGAAGCCCTCATAAAAAAATCACACCCATATTAGGTCGTTTGTTCACAAAAATACGGACTTTATTACGTTTTTAACATCCACTTAGTTTATACAGTATCTGCGATCCACAGCTCTTCTCATTTTGATGGAGCCTAAATTCTTTTAGGTTTTTTGGCTGTATGTTGCCTGGAGAAACCTGGAGTCGATCTCCCCAACTTCTGCATGACAGACACCTGCTCTGTGTCCTCTGCTGACATGCAACTTGGCTCGTTATGTCTGCAAAACTGAAAGACAGCATGAATGAATTTAGATGACGTTGGGGAAGAAATGCCTCTAACAGCTGCATTCCAGCAGCTAACTAATTCCAGTTTGAGACTTGCGGCGGGACTAACAGGAGCAAATTGAACTGGAGAAAACCAATCAGAGAAACACGGGAGTGACGCAAATGAGCACCAAACTTACAACATGGTGCTCATGTCGTAAGTTTGACATATTTTCCTCCTGCGCTGCTTCCAGCAGCTCATATAGAGCTTCATGTGGGCTTCTGCATATAATGTATCCAAACTCAAACTGCAGACAACAGTGTGCAGACAATAAAATATATGTTGTTATTGGTTGTTAAACATTTAATAAAGGATATTTGAAATTTTTAGAGGGTGATTTCTGTTTATCATTTTGATTATTGATTTTTTCCACTCCCCCCTGAGGAATTGCCATCTTCTTGTGGCAGAGGGTTTAATGTTCTGCTCTATTTTTGATGTTTGATAGTTATGTTTGTTTGAGAAAACCGTGGTTCATATAGTATATGAATATGAAGCACATGATGTGTGTCTGTGTGTGTATATATTTATATGTATGTACGTACTTGTGTCATTTTGTTGAAAGCTATTTTGTAAAAGTTAAGGATTTATGCGATTGTGTAAATTACCAAACCGTACCATGAACCGTGACTCATGTACTGCAGTACATACCGAACCGTGGATGACCTGTACTGTTGCATCCCTACTGGGATTACCACCACAACCATCTCTAGGATTTCCAGAGAATGGTCTGAAGAAGAGAAATCTCCAGTGAGCAGCAGTTGTCTGGACCAGAATGCAGCAGAAGACCAGACCAGTTCAACTCCTGTCAGCTTAGAACAAGAAACTGAGGCTACAACTCACACAGACTCACCAGAACGTCCAGTTCTGGTGAGTCTGTGTGAGTTTGATGGAAGATAGAAGATGGAGAAACGTTGCTGGTCTGATGAGTCTCCATTTCGGCTCAGAATCTGCTCGAAACATGAAAGCATGGATCCATCCTACCTTGGATCAAGGCTTCAGGCTGCTGCTGGTGGAATGGGGGGGGATTTTCTTGATACCAATGTGGCGGTTTAACCACCACAGCCTACCTGAGTATTGTTGGGCACAAAATTAGAGTTTCCTTTTTTCCCTGCATCAGTATCTGCAGTAGTAACAGAATTACAGCACTATAAAAATAGTGAATTACTCTGAAAAATAATTGCGCTATTTTGGGGGAGGGGACCCGGGGGACACCCCCAAACATTAAGATATGTTCCTGTTTTATAGTTTTAAATTAATCTGCATGTTAATTTAATTACTATTTCTAAATTACTATCAGACAAATCATGGACACGAATCTCAGGCTGATGGATGTCATGACTCCGTCTCCTTTTCTGCTGCTTAACATGACTACTGCTTACAGCCAACATGAAGAAGATTCTGTTTCTGGTCATCATAATCATTTTACACAGCGTTCTTATCGTTATCGTTATCTTATCTCTGAGGGTAAAGTGATTCAGTGGCTCCAGCTGAAAAACTCTCCCTTTGTTTCCTCTGGACTCATCGTTGCGGCGTGCGGCACGCTGGCCTTACATCTGCCTTGATATTCTATTCTTCCACAGTCAGTCGGTCATCACTTATGCATTTTTTCTGCCCCTGAACCCTCAGTCAGATGAAGAGAGCTTATTCAGTAATGTAACGGCATTGTTATCATGGAGAAATCACTCAGATCACGTCATTAAAAGAAGTAACACTGTTTATATGATCACTTTTGTTCCCTTCCTGGTTGCTGACCATGTCCATCCCTTCATGACCACAGTGGAGCATCTTCTGATGCTGCTTCAGGCAGGATGATGATGTCACAAAGATGACATCATCTCCACCAGCTTGCTTTCTGGATCATGACCATGAGCTCACTGGACTCCAATCTGGTGGAACGGGAGATTCTCATCATGATGAGGTGGAAACGGGAGATTCTCGTCATGATGAGGTGAAACGGGAGATTCTCATCATGATGAGGTGGATTGGTAGATTCTCATCATGATGCGGTAGAACGGGAGATTCTCATCATGATGAGGTGGAACGGGAGATTCTCATCATGATGAGGTGGAACGGGAAATTCTAATCATGATGAGGTGGGAACGGGAGATTCTCATCATGATGAGGTGGAACGGGAGATTCTCGTCATGATGAGGTGAAACGGGAGATTCTCATCATGATGAGGTGGATTGGTAGATTCTCATCATGATGCGGTAGAACGGGAGATTCTCATCATGATGAGGTGGAACGGTAGATTCTCATCATGATGCGGTAGAACTGGAGATTCTCATCATGATGAGGTGGAACGGGAGATTCTCATCATGATGAGGTGAAACGGGAGATTCTCATCATGATAAGGTGGAACGGGAGATTCTCATCATGATGAGGTGGAACGGGAGATTCTCATCATGATGAGATGGAACGGGGAGATTCTCATCATGATGAGGTGGAACGGGAGATTCTAATCATGATGAGGTGGAACGGGAGATTCTCATCATAATGAGGTGGAACAGGAGATTCTCATCATGATGAGGTGGGAATGGGAGATTCTCATCATGATGAGGTGGGAATGGGAGATTCTCATCATGATGAGGTGGGAATGGGAGATTCTCATCATAATGAGGTGGAACAGGAGATTCTTATTGTGATGAGGTGGAACAGGAGATTGTCATTATGATGAGTTGGGACGGGAGATTCTCATGATGAGGTTGAACGGGATATTCTCATCATGATGAGGGCGAACGGGAGATTCCTATTGTGATGAGGTGGAATGGGAGATTCTCATCATTATTACGTGGAACGGTAGATTCTCATTGTGATGAGGTGGAACAGGAGATTCTCATTATGACACAGAGGAACAGGAGCTTCTCATCATGATTAGGTGGAACGGGAGATTCTCGTCATGATGAGGGCAAACGGTAGATTCCTATTGAGATGAGGTGGAATGGGAGTTTCTCATCATTATGAGGTGGAACGGTAGATTCTCATTGTGATAAGGTTGAACGGGAGATTCTCATCATGATGAGGTGGAAGAGGAGATTCTCATCATTATGATACAGAGGAACGGGAGTTTCTCATCATGATGAGGTGGAACAGGAGATTCTCATTATGATACAGAGGAACGGGAGTTTCTCATCATTGTGAGGTGGAACGGGAAATTCTAATCATGATGAGGTGGAACGGTAGATTCTCATTGTGATAAGGTGGGAACGGGAGATTCTCATCATGATGAGGTGGAAGAGGAGATTCTCATTATGATACAGAGGAACGGGAGATTCTCATCATGAGGAGGCGGAACAGGAGATTCTCATCATGATGAGGGCGAACGGGGAGATTCCTGTTGTGATGAGGTGGAATGGGAGATTCTCATCATTATTAGGTGTAACGGTAGATTCTCATTGTGATAAGGTGGGAACGGGAGATTCTCATCATGATGAGGTGGAAGAGGAGATTCTCATCATTATGATACAGAGGAACGGGAGTTTCTCATCATGATGAGGTGGAACAGGAGATTCTCATTATGATACAGAGGAACGGGAGTTTCTCATCATTGTGAGGTGGAACGGGAAATTCTAATCATGATGAGGTGGAACGGTAGATTCTCATTGTGATAAGGTGGGAACGGGAGATTCTCATCATGATGAGGTGGAAGAGGAGATTCTCATTATGATACAGAGGAACGGGAGTTTCTCATCATTGTGAGGTGGAACGGGAAATTCTAATCATGATGAGGTGGAACGGTAGATTCTCATTGTGATAAGGTGGGAACGGGAGATTCTCATCATGAGGAGGCGGAACAGGAGATTCTCATCATGATGAGGGCGAACGGGAGATTCCTGTTGTGATGAGGTGGAATGGGAGATTCTCATCATTATTAGGTGTAACGGTAGATTCTCATTGTAATGAGGTGGAACGGGAGATTTTCATCATGATGAGGGCGAACGGGAGATTCCTGTTGTGATGAGGTGGAATGGGAGATTCTCATCATTATTAGGTGTAACGGTAGATTCTCATTGTAATGAGGTGGAACGGGAGATTCTCATCATGATGAGGGCGAACGGGAGATTCCTATTGTGATGAGGTGGAATCGGAGATTCTCATTATGATGTGATTCTCATCATGATGAGGTGGAACGGGAGATTCTCATCTTGATGAGGTGGAGCGTAGGGCTGAAAGATATATCGTTATCATATCTATATCGAGATATGGATGGACATTCAAGATATTAATATCGCCAAAGCAACTATATAAAAGATATAGATTTCCCCTGCGCTTGTCCTGCATATAAAGCTCTGGAAATCACAAACAAAACTGCATTTTCCACCAAAGTGCTTGGTTTTCAAAAACCCGTAGTCCTATCGTATCGTATCGATATTGAGATGTCTGGCATGAATATCGAGATATGAAATTTTGTCCATATCGTTCAGCCCTAGTGGAGCGGGAGTTTCTCATTGTCATGAGATGGAATGGGAGATTCTCATCATGATGATGTGGAACATGATATTCTCATTATGACGAGGTGGGACGGGAGATTCTCATCATGATGAGGGGGAACGGGAGATTCTCATCATGATGTGGTCGAACGGGAAATTCCCATCACAAATGTGGTGGAATGGGAGATTCTCATCATGATGAGGTGGAACAGAAGATTATCATTGTGATGAGGTGGGAACGGGAGATTCTCATCACGATGTGGTGGAACGGGAGATTCTCATCATGATGAAGTGAAGCGGCAGTTTCTCATTGTCATGAGATGGAATGGGAGATTCTCATTGTCATGAGATGGAATGGGAGATTCTCATTGTCATGAGATGGAATGGGAGATTCTCATCATGATGATGTGGAACAGGAGATTCTCATTATGATACAGTGGGATGGGAGATTCTCATCATGATGAGGACGAATGGTAGATTCCTATTGTGATGAGGTGGAATGGGAGATTCTCATCATGACGAGGGCGAACGGGAGATTCTCATTATGATACAGTGGAATGGGAGATTCTCATCATGAATCTGCAGCAATTGTGTGATGCTATCATGCCAACATGAATTAACATTTCTGAAGAATGTTTCCAACACCTCTTTGGATCTTGGATGACATTCCTGTTCAGACAGTTCTGGAGGTAAAAGGGCTCCAACCAGCACTATGGACCAGTGTGTACACATGTTTCACTAAATAAGCAGACAAAACCTAACACATGTCTTATAAGACTAAAGCTTTGCAGTTGTCAGTTTGTCGGGTTATTTGCAAATACTCATCTTTGAATTTGAAGCTAAAGCTGAATTTAACACAGCTTTTTTACCCTTGCAAGTTCCAGGTACATCTAAGCATCTGCCATTTAGAGGATTACTTTGACATATTACCTGTGGCAGTATATTGCACTGCTTTCCTATCAGTCAGCCTCTTAGAAAGAAATATGAGTCTGTGCAGCCAGCTGTGAAGGAACACCATTATTTGACTATGGAAATTAGCTGGGAAGTGATTTCATATTTCAGCTGTGTGTAATTACAGCATCTGTCTCTCTTCATTTCTTCCAGGTGTACCAGTACATGCATGAAACAATAACGGTGAATGGCTGTCCAGAGTACCAGGCGAGAGCCACAGCTAAGGTAGGCACTGCTTTGTTTTGACATCCATAACTTGTAATCGAAACATCATACATCATAGTTGAAAAATCTGCCCACTGAGCCATTAATTATCTGTAAATCACATTAACCAGTGATATCGCTCCCATCTTTTCCTCTTGTCCAGGCAGATGGAAACGAACAATGTATCCTCTCTTTTAATGGACCTCATTAAGAGTCAGAGTGCAGTTCATCAAAAGCACAACTGCAAGTACCAAGGCCTGATTGTCAATATCACATGATAAAACACTTTTCTTTATTTCATTATTTATCTTTGCAAAAGGCATTGATAATGTAGAAAGTGGCCTTGGCTTCGACTCTTGCCCACTCCCGCTTCTACTCCCGCTGCTCAGCAGTCCTGGCTCTTTATCTCTGTGATTTGTTTTTCTCAATCCAGCAACTGCTTCCAGTCTGTGAAAAGCCTGAACGGTGGGCAGACCAGTGCAGCACCCTGAACTGTCTATGAAGCTGTAACGATCAATAGATGCAGTCTGTAATTTTGCATTGTCTTGCTGAAATATGCAAAACCTTCCCTGAGAAATATGTTGCATTTGCTGGAGCATGTGAGCTTTAATGTGCTGATGACACAACTTCAACCTCAAGTAGTTGACCCTTCGCTAAGTCCCGCCCCCCATGATTACAGTTGCTAAGTCCGACAAGCTTTCTTTTCTGGTGAACTTCTGCCTGCATCAACATGGATCACTCAGCGATTTCACTGAACATTTTCAGAAGAAAATTGTGCAAAATTGCTGGAGTAATAGTTGGGAAATATCAGGGGAAGCTCGACAGAGAGGACTGCAGGATGCATCTGAGGAATACATCATTATTTGTCGGCAGAGTAATTTTGATGAAGAGTATATTAAAATCAAAGCGAAAAGACTCAGCATTCATACAGAAAGACTCAGCAACCCCACGTCTCCATTCATGTCCAGAACAAACATATCAAGGAACAACAACGTTCTTGCATTGCAGAGTAAGTTAACATGTTTTATTTTAAGCTAGCTGTCATGTATGACCCAGGTAGTTTCAGGCAGGGCCGGTTCTAGCCACTTTGGTGCCCTAGGCGAGATTATGGTTTGGTGCCCCCCTGTCCTGACGCCTAAGTTTCTAGATCACGGGTGTCCAGCTCCCGTCCTTGACAATCCTGCAGGTTTTCTATGCGTCCTGGTTCTAACACACCTGACTCCAACTAATGAGAACTTCATAGGCTGTTTGATCCATTTAGTATCAGTCAGGTGTGTTGAAGCAGAGCCTGCAGGACAGGGGTCCTCAAGGACCACCTGGACATCCTGATCTAGATGAACAGACCAGGATGAGCTGCGTGTGTGTCTGATGATTAGAAACACAACTGCTGCTGTAATAACGACAGAAGTCAGCAGCTGCTTGGTGGCTGAATTTGGACACAACATCCACAGATACACCTGCACTCAGTCTGCTGTCTTTCTACAGTACTTCATGTATAATAGACGTTGTTTAGATCAACTTTATCATTTATATTTACTGTTTTACAGAACCAAGATTAACTGAAACATTCAGTAATAATTTAGTGATAAAATGACCTAATAATAGTGATGACTGCATACAGTAGCAGTGATGATGAAGCTCCACCTCTGCAGCAGCTTCTGAGCAGGAGTCTGCAACCTGCAGCTACACAGCTGCAAGTGGCTCTTTGGACCTTCCACAACGGCTCTCAATAACTCTGACTAAAGATAATAAGGAACCAGCTAATATTTTAAAATACTGGAATATATTGGCACTTTTAAGAACAGGTTTTAGCAAATGTTTCTGGAATTATTATGTTAAATTTCCACTTCATGAGGTGGAAATTAGCAGTAATAGTTTTAGATATATTTTTCTCATTAGTTTTTTTCTATATTGTTTCCCACAAGTAGACATTTTTATCTATTCATTTTTTGAGACAGTTGAGTCCAATTGAAGATTGAACAAAATGTATCTATCCCCTCCGCCCCCCCCCCACACACACACACACACGCACACACAAACACACACACACACACACCCACACAAGTTTTTATTTCAGAACCTACAAGTAGAAGTAAAGGGACTTGAGGCAAGATTAAGAAACGAAACTCGCGACTGCCGCTTCAGGTACCTGCAGCCACGAGCCAAGCCGTCACGGAGCACAAACTGAAGCTAGAATGTTGTTTACTCACCTTTTTCTCCGTAGTTACACTTTTTAGTGTCTATCAGTTGATCTGGATTGTTTGCTGACGGCAGAATAATCCCCAACAATCGCTTACAGTGTTTGAATTTACTGCGACCGGCTTCGTCCTATATCAAAACAGCGGATGTAGCGTCATGTGACGTCACGTCCGCATGGCAGAGCTGGAAAACTATAATGTTGTTTACTAAGCTTTTTCTTCGTAGTTACACGTTTTAGTGTCTTTCAGTTGATCTAGATCGTATTCTGACAGCAAAATAATCCATAACTATCGCTTACAGTGTTTTTATTTAACGTGACCGTCATTTTCCTGCATCAAAACTGCGGATGCAGGTCATTTGACGTCACGTCCGCAGGGCAGCGCGGGAAATTCAGACACCGAATTGCAGCTTTATGCAGCACACAGCCTGTTCAAGGCAACGGAGAGAAACGTGGTGGAAACGTTATTTTTGGTATTTAGCGCTTCATCACCCATTAGTATGAAAAAAGGAGACATTCATGTTTGGTTTTTTTCAAATTCCTGCCTCTGGTCCCTTTAAAACTGAATTCTTTAAAATGACAGCAGTTTTTCTACAGCAAAGTTATTAAAAATTGTAAACTGCCTTTTTCCAAAAGGACATGAAATATTTATTATTTCTTATTCATGTTTATAATCTGCTTAAGGGGAACCCATTCTCTCTCACTTTTAAGCATTTCTTACTAAGATATTGCAATTGGGGAATGAAAGCTGCTGCTTTGCAGGAGAGACGCAAAACTGCTTCCAAACCACTTTCCTTTCTTATTTTAGACACTAAACAATATGTTTGCAAAGATATTTAGTGGCTAAAAGCAAACTAAAACAAACAAACAAAAAAAAAAAACTTCTGGCTTGGAGCCGGAAATTCCAATTCCAACAATTTGAACATAAATGCACCATTAGCTGAAACACACAAACACTGTTCTCACAAGGCTCAAGCCGTGACATTAATGCTTTGTTTTACCAGCGATGTTTGAAACCTCGTGCTGGGACAGTGAGGGTCTGATTGGTTTCACTATGAAACTGGGGGAAACACGTTCCCTTCATCTCCAGCACCATCTGTGCTCATGAACTAAGCTACAGTACGAAGCAGGCTAACAGTGGAAGGTAGCTAGCAGCAACAGCTGGGCGGCAGGCCAGGCCAGGCCCCCCACCCCCTCCCTCCCTCTCTCTCCCTCCCTCCCACACTGTCAAGTGTTTATTGCTGCATGTTTTACATCGCTGTGTTGTTTACCGCCAGATCTGTGGAAAATTTACTTAAACACACCAGGAGTGGGCGCCCTCAGCGCATTTGTCGCCCTAAGCGATCGCCTCGGTCACCTGTAGCCATCACAGACCCTGGTTTCAGGTATCTGACGTGGTTTAGCCTGTTGCTGAATGTTTTCCCCTTGTGTTCTAGTGGACCAGATATTGTTTTTGATCAATACATTGGATCTGATCCGGATAGCAGCTACTGGATCTGATCCGGATAGCAGCTACTGGATCTGATCCGGATAGGAGCTACTGGATCTGATCCGGATAGCAGATACTGGATCTGATCCGGATAGCAGCTACTGGATCTGATCCGGATAGGAGCTACTGGATCTGATCCGGATAGGAGCTACTGGATCTGATCCGGATAGGAGCTACTGGATCTGATCCGGATAGCAGCTACTGGATCTGATCCGGATAGCAGCTACTGGATCTGATCCGGATAGCGAGCGATACTGGATCTGATCCGGATAGCAGATACTGGATCTGATCCGGACAGCAGATACTGGATCTGATCCGGATAGCAGCTACTGGATCTGATCAGGATAGCAGCTACTGGATCTGATCAGGATAGCAGCTACTGGATCTGATCAGGATAGCAGCTACTGGATCTGATCCGGATAGCAGATACTGGATCTGATCCGGACAGCGGATACTGGATCTGATCCGGATAGCAGATACTGGATCTGATCCGGACAGCAGCTACTGGATCTGATCCGGATAGCAGCTACTGGATCTGATCAGGATAGAAGCTACTGGATCTGATCCGGATAGCAGATACTGGATCTGATCAGGATAGAAGCTACTGGATCTGATCCGGATAGCAGATACTGGATCTGATCCGGATAGCAGCTACTGGATCTGATCCGGATAGCAGCTACTGGATCTGATCAGGATAGAAGCTACTGGATCTGATCAGGATAGCAGCTACTGGATCTGATCTGGATAGCAGATACTGGATCTGATCCGGATAGCAGATACTGGATCTGATCTGGATAGCAGCTACTGGATCTGATCAGGATAGCAGCTACTGGATCTGATCCGGATAGCAGCTACTGGATCTGATCCGGATAGCAGATACTGGATCTGATCCGGATAGCAGATACTGGATCTGATCAGGATAGCAGCTACTGGATCTGATCAGGATAGCAGCTACTGGATCTGATCCGGATAGCAGATACTGGATCTGATCCGGATAGCAGCTACTGGATCTGATCAGGACAGCAGCTACTGGATCTGATCCAGATAGCAGATACTGGATCTGATCAGGATAGCAGATACTGGATCTGATCCGGATAGCAGATACTGGATCTGATCAGGATAGCAGCTACTGGATCTGATCCGGATAGCAGATACTGGATCTGATCAGGACAGCAGCTACTGGATCTGATCCAGATAGCAGATACTGGATCTGATCCGGATAGCAGATACTGGATCTGATCAGGATAGCAGCTACTGGATCTGAGAAACTCGCAGAGAGGACCATGTTATATACGTCTCTATGTTTGGCAACCAACGTGACTTATTAGTGTTTATCTGGTATATTTGTTTAGCTTCTTGCGATACACATCTACCTTACTCCATGTTAAAACAGCAGCTTTTACTTAATTTAGCAATAACAACTGTAGCTAACAACGTGCTAGTTGGCGTTAGTGTCTTACCTTGGGACGGTTTGGTCGGATCTTTGTTCAGCCTAATTCAGCTGCAAGTGAGGTCTTCCATGCTGTTTAATTCATATTCAACATCTCTCCACTTGTGTTTTTTGGTTTTGAGAGGGCAAAAAATACATCACCCAAATGTTCTGGATATCTGTCATCGGACTTGAAAATCCTGTCTATGCCCCGTCTATGGAAATGAAGTTTGCCAGAGACTCCTTTCCTTAGTTGCTGTTGCTCACGTATGATTGGTCAGAGGCGGTTCTAGGGCGGGTAAAAGGTCCATAAAAGGTCATGACACTTATGGCCTGTGTGCAAACAGAGAGGTGAAATGGAGACAAAGGAAAATGACAATGACAAACGAATAAATAAAGATAAGGACATGAATTAAAAGGGATGTTTCATATTGGCTTTTTTTTTCTTACCGATATCCAATATTGTCCAACTCTTAAAGCTGCAGTCTACAACCCTGAAAGTCCGCAGACTTAGCCAGAAAATTTGAAGCAAAATAAGTTTCTATTAAAAGAAGACAACCTTGTAAGTTTATAAAGGTAAATCATATCGTTTTAACTAAAAAACAGCCAGTAATGTCAGAAACAAGCTAGCTCTGCCCAGCAGCAACAGCACAGTCACAAACATATGGTCCATTCTTTCTCTTTTTTGATTGTTTCTCTTGTCTGGTCATCTTCTCACAGCCTGACGAGTGGCAGCAGCAGCTTCAGCGGAGGAAGGGGGCGGGACACAGCATGTGTGTGAGCAGTGATTGACAGAAGTCAGATACTCCATCAAATGCTCCTTTGGCTCTGATTGGATGTTTGTTGTCCTGATAGGATCTTGCAGTTCACAAAATGAGCAGTAGGCAGGACCAGCTGAGACAGTTTTATTCACAGATTACATGTCTCATGCTGTCTGGGCATATGGAGAGTTTTAGCCAATATGACAAATAAATATTTTTTAGAAAATCGTAAACTGCAGCTTTAATTCACAATATCTGGTTTCGACCAATACTGTTCTCTGCAGACAAATGTGAGGTTGTATCTCTCATATTCTGAGTTACAACTATATTCTGCTCTGAGAGTAAAGATCCCAAAATATCCTGAACTCAGCCATATATCAGATACTAGCAGGTATCAGATATACTACCATATATCAGATACTAGCAGGTATCAGATACTACCATATATCAGTTACTAGCAGGTATCAGATACTACCATATATCATTTACTAGCAGGTATCATATACTACCATATATCAGATACTAGCAGGTATCAGATACTACCATATATCACATACTAGCAGGTATTAGATACTACCATATATCAGATGCTAGCAGGTTTTAGATACTAGCATATATCAGATACTAGCAGGTATCAGATACTACCATATATCAGATACTAGCAATATCAGATACTAGCAGGTATTAGATACTACCATATATCAGATACTAGCAGGTATTAGATACTACCATATATCAGATACTAGCAGGTATTAGATACTACCATATATCAGATACTAGCAGGTATTAGATACTACCATATATCAGATACTAGCAGGTATCAGATACTACCATATATCAGATACTAGCAGGTATCAGATACTACCATATATCAGATACTAGCAGGTAATAGATACTACCATATATCAGATACTAGCAGGTATCAGATACTACCATATATCAGATACTAGCAGGTATAAGATACTACCATATATCAGATACTAGCAGGTATTAGATACTACCATATATCAGATACTAGCAGGTATAAGATACTACCATATATCAGATACTAGCAGGTATTAGATATTACCATATATCAGATACTAGCAGGTATCAGATACTACCATATATCAGATACTAGCAGGTAGAAGATACTACCATATATAAGATACTAGAAGGTATCAGATACTACCATATATCAGATACTAGCAGGTAGAAGATACTACCATATATAAGATACTAGAAGGTATCAGATACTACCATATATCAGATACTAGCAGGTACACGATACTACCATATATTAAATACTAGCAGGTATTAGATACTACCATATATCAGATACTAGCAGGTATCAGATACTACCATATATCAGATACTAGCAGGTACACGATACTACCATATATCAGATACTAGCAGGTATTAGATACTACCATATATCAGATACTAGCAGGTATAAGATACTACCATATATCAGATACTAGCAGGTATCAGATACTACCATATATCAGATACTAGCAGGTATAAGATACTACCATATATCAGATACTAGCAGGTATTAGATACTACCATATATCAGATACTAGCAGGTATCAGATACTACCATATATCAGATATTAGCAGGTATCAGATACTACCATATATCAGATACTAGCAGGTATTAGATACTACCATATATCAGATACTAGCAGGTATTAGATACTACCATATATCAGATACTAGCAGGTATCAGATACTACCATATATCAGATACTAGCAGGTATAAGATACTACCATATATCAGATACTAGCAGGTATTAGATACTACCATATATCAGATACTAGCAGGTACTAGATACTACCATATATCAGATACTAGCAGGTATCAGATACTACCATATATCAGACACTGACAGGTAATAGATACTACTATATATCAGATACTAGCAGGTATTAGATACTACAATATATATTATGCTATCAGGTATTGGATACTACTATATATCAGATACTAGCAGGTATTAGATACTACAATATATATGATGCTATCAGGTATTAGATACTACAATATATCAGATACTAGCAGGTATTAGAGACAAGCATATATCAGATACTATCAGGTTTCAGATACTACCATATATCAGATACTAGCAGGTATCAGATACTACCAGATATCAGATACTAGCAGGTATCAGATACTACCATATATCAGATACTAGCAGGTACCAGATACTTCCATATATCAGATACTAGCAGGTATTAGAGACTACCATATATCAGATACTAGCAGGTATCAGATACTACCATATATCAGATACTAGCAAGTATCAGATACTACCATATATCAGATACTAGCAGGTATTAGATACTACAATATATATAATGCTATCAGGTATTAGATACTACAATATATCAGATACTAGCAAGTATTAGAGACAAGCATATATCAGATACTAATCAGGTTTCAGATACTACCATATATCAGATACTAGCAAGTACTAGATACTACTATATATCAGATACAACAGGTATCAGATACTACCATATATCAGATACTAGCAGGTAATAGATACTACTATATATCAGATACTAGCAAGTACTAGATACTACCATATATCAAATACTAGCAAGTATTAGATACTACCAGATATCAGATACTAGCAGGTATTAGATACTACTATATATCAGATACTAGCAAGTACTAGATACTTCCATATATCAGATACTAGCAAGTATTAGATACTACCATATATTAGATACTAGCAGGTATTAGATACTACTATATATCAGATACTAGCAGGTATTAGAGACAAGCATATATCAGATACTATCAGGTATTAGATACTACCATATATCAGATACTAGCAGGTATTAGCCAACATGTGGCTAATTATAATGTTTCTGACAACTTGGTAACTTAGAGCCTGTCCCAAACCGCACACTTGCCTGAGTGTACTGGAATATAGTGCGTGTACTGTGTACTTCGTCTGTAGTGCACACTATTGTCGCTAAATGCTGACCCAAACAGAGCGCTGCACTTACAGGAAGTGACGGACTAGCATTGCCCGCTAACCTTAGCTAACTCTACTGAGCTGGTATAACCGTGGCCTCAAACACACGACCAGATCATAACTGTCATCAGGGAGTGAACAGCGTGGTAGCCACAATATACAATAGTGATTATGTCTGAATCATTTCATAAACGTTACTTTAATCAGTACAATACCACCTCTGATGCAGCAGGGGTCGCCACTGCTTTCTTCACCGCCATTATTCAGCTCTGAAAGCAGTTCAAAAGTCCCCCCTCTTCCTCTACATCAGCAAGATGGCGTCAGTTTAGTGCGAGTAGTGTGCTTCGTTCTGCACTGCATTTTTGGGTGTGATTAGGGCAACATCCTGGTACTTTCACGCTGTGTGCACTGCACACTCAAAAACAGTGTTTGAAGTGGGCTTCCGTAGTTTCACGAACGTGCATTGGCGTGCTTCATGAAAGTAAGATGTAGACTTTTATGGACCTTTTTGGCTCGGACCCCGGTGAACTCCATTATATGAAAGTTGGGGGGAAACGAGAAGCCTTCCTGATCACCGGCTGCATTTGAGATATTAAAAAAGTGCTGCAGAGTCTTGCTCAGCATGAGGGGAAGTGGAAGATTAAGTTACATCATTCTGTGGGTGAACTATTCTTTTAAGAAGAATTTAAGAGCAATTTTGTTTGTAGGAGTGGCGGGTGAAATCGTTTCAGTTTGCAGAATGGTCCATCTTACTGCCTGATGTGCTGTTATCTGGGATGCAGGATATTTCCTCAAGCAACATGAGGAAATATTTTATACTTTCAATGTTTACCTAAATCCTGCACACTCCTCCTTGATTAAATCTTCCCCTATTTATTCTCTACTCTCTATTATTTGCTTGTTTTATATCCACACTGACACGCTGGCCTACATGTAAACAAACCCCAATTACTGGTGAATTGGCACCTTGTTAAATTGGGTGGCAAAATGAAGTTTGCTTTTCCAAGATATCAAAAGCATGAAACACCCAATTTGCAGGGCAATCCCAGCCACCTTGCTAAAAGAACGTGTTCCTGTCTTCAATTATCTACGCCGCCTTGCTGCAGGGACATGGTGTCAAAGGGACACCGTTATGAAGGTAACGCTGTGTTCATCTCATCTGGGAGGGAGGGGGAAACTTTTATTCAGGGAACATAACTACTGAATAAAAAAACCTTTGCTTGGAAGCAGCATTTATTTCTACTGGGGTTGCGATCAATATAAAGAATCCAAATGCAGGACAGAGCTGTGGTGAATAAAAACAGATTCATGGCAAGTACTCAGGAGAGGGCTGGAGGTTAGAGGGGATGAAGATTGAAGCAAGCGCAGGGGGAAGGCTCAGGGGTGTTGGTGGCTGGCAGAGAGGGCTGAAAGGTGAGGCATGCTGCAGGGAGCGTTTGCTGGCTGAATGTGAAGCAGGCAGAAGTGGCCGGTGAAGCCAGGCTGAATGAAGTAAAGACGGGAGATAAGTGAGTGGATTCAGGTTTAAGCAGAGGAGATCTGCAGCGCAGATGGGTCAGGATTAGTCTTTAAGTCAAAAAGACATCACAAAGGTCATGGAAGGAGGTAAAGGAGCAATAGCTACCCCAGTGGCGGACTGGACAATGTGGTGAGAGGTACACTATATTACCAAAAGTATCGTCTCGCCTGTCTTGACTCACATCTGAGCTTCAGTAACGTCCATTCCTGATCCAGAGGGTTCAGGATGACGTTGGTCCACTTTTGCAGCTAGAACAGCTTCATCTTCTGGGAAGGCTGTCCACAAGGTTTAGGAGTGTTTCTGGGAATCTTTGACCATCTTCCAGAAGCACATTTGTGAGGTCACACTGATGTTGGACCAGAAGGCCTGGCTCTCAGTCTCCACTCTGATTCATCCCAAAGGTGTTCTATGGGGTTGAGGTCAGGACTCTGTGCAGGCCAGTCCAGTTCCTCCACACCAGACTCTGCATCCAGGTCTTCATGGACCTGCTTTGTGCACTGGTGCACAGTCATGTTTTAAGAGGAAGGGGCCAGCTCCAAATCTGGTCCCACAAAGTTGGGACATGGAATTGTCCAGAATGTCTTGGTATGCTGAAGCATTCAGAGTTCCTTTCACTGGAACTAAGGGGCCAAGCCCAGCTCCTGAAAACACCCCCACACCATAATCCCCCCTCCACCAAACTTTACACTTGGCACAATGCAGCCAGACAAGTACCGTTGTCCTGGCAACTGCCAAACCCAGACTCCTCCATCAGATTTCCAGATGGAGAAGCGTGATTGGTCCTCCAGAGAACGCCTCCACTGCTCTAGAGTCCAGTGGCGGCTGCTTTCCACCACTGCATCCACGCTTTGCATTGCACTTGGTGATGTATGGATGGATGCAGCTGGTCGCCATGGAAACCCATTCCATGAAGCTCTCTGTCACTGTTCTTGATCTGATATGAGGCCACATGAAGTTTGGAGGTCTGTAGTGATTGTTTTTAGATATAAAGTCATGGATGGCAGAGAATTTCTTACATCCCAACCAGGACAAAACAAAGCTCTTAGTTATCGGTCCTGAGGGCAAGAGAGAGAAACTTTTACCAAGATTACAAGATTTTAAACCATCACAGACTGTTAAGAACCTGGGAGTCATTCTAGATTCTGAACTCACTTTTATTCCCCACATAAAAAATTTTACAAGAACAGGTTTTTATCATCTTAAGAACATGGCCAGAGTCCGCCCGTTCCTCTCTCGGGCCAACACGGAGGTGCTGATGCTTTTATCTCCTGTCATGTGGGCTACTGTAATGCCCTGCTCTCTGGTCTTCCCAAAAAATCTATCTTTAGTTTACAATTACTCCAGAACTCAGCACGAGTTCTGACGAGCACCAGAGGGCGGGAACACATTACGCCAGTTTTAAATAATAATGTTTTATGTAAAGCACTTTGAATTGTTCTGTACATGAAATGTGCTATACAAATAAACTTGCCTTGCCTTTAAAATCACTGCATTGGCTCCCCGTGTGCCTCAGGATCAATTTTAAAGTTCTTTTATTAGTGTTTAAATGTCTTAACGGTCTTGGACCATCTTATTTATCTGATCTGCTTTTATGGACCCTGAGGTCCTCTGGCAGCGGCCTGTTAGTCATTCCAAGAGTGAGATCTAAAATCCATGCTGCATTCAGCCATTGGGGGCCATAATTCAGTCATTATGGCCCCTGATTATGGCCCCCGGAGGACATCAGGGCCGCAGAGACTGTTGATATTTTTAAAAGGAGACTCAAGACTCACCTTTTCAATTTAGCTTTTAACTGATTTCATTTACTCTTTTATTCCTATTGTTTCAATATTTTTTATTCTTTGTTGTTTTTAAGAATTTTTATTTATTCTACTTTTCAGTATATCATTTTATTGATTACTATGTCTTTGTACATTTATTATTATTTCATTCTTATGTCTTATTGTTGAATAACAAGTTTTTATATATGTTTTTAGTTTTTTATAACTGTCTTTTAATCCTTTAGCTTTCATCTCCAGTGTTTCTTCATGGGGGTCTTCCACGTTGGGAGTTGTGTCCAGTCTGCCTGCGGGGGTGCTGTCTTGGGGATCCCCTGGGCCAGGAAGACTGGGGAGCTCTGCACAGTGTGCGGGGCTTACCCTGGTCTGTTTGGTTCGGGGGGGTCTCTCTGACAGCGCTCCCTATGGCTTCGGACCCCCTATAGGTGGTTTTTCCTCACCTGGATCCTCAGTGCTGCTAGACTTTCTTGCTGGGTGCTGTGTGTGTGTGCATGGGTGTGTGCATGCATGCATGCTTATGTACAGGGGTTAGACAATGAAACTGAAACAGCTGTCATTTTAGTGTGGGAGGTTTCATGGCTAAATTGGACCAGCCTGGTGGCAAATATTCATTAATTGCACCAGTAAGAGCAGAGTGTGAAGGTTCAATTAGCAGGTAAAAAGCACAGTTTTGCTCAAAACATTGCAATGCATACAACATTGTATCAGAGTTCAAAAGAGGACAAATTGTTGGTGCATGTCTTGCTGGCGCATCTGTGACCAAGACAAGTCTTTGTGATGTATCAAGAGCCACAGTATCCAGGGTAATGTCAGCATACCACCAAGAAGGACGAACCACATCCAACAGGATTAACTGTGGACGCAAGAGGAAGCTGTCTGAACGGGATGTTCGGGTGCTAACCCGGACTGTATCCAAAAAACGTAAAACCACAGCGGCCCAAATCACGGCATTCGCTTGGCCCAGGACTTGTGCTAGATGGGCCAAGGACTACTGAACCATTCTGGAGGACCATGTGCATCCAAAGGTTCAAAGATTGTATCCTGAAGGCGGTGCAGTGTATCAGGATGACAATGCACAAATACACACAGCAAGACTGATGAAAGATTGGTTTGATGAGCATGAAAGTGAAGTTAAACATCTCCCATGGCCTGCAAAGTCACCAGATCTAAATATTATTGAGCCACTTTGGGGAGTTTTGGAGGAGCGAGTCAAGAAACGTTTTCCTCCACCAGCATCACGTAGTGACCTGGCCACTATCCTGCAAGAAGTATGGCTTAAAATCCCTCTGACCACTGTTCAGGACTTGTACATGTCATTTCCAAGACGAATTGTCGCTGTATTGGCCGCAAAAGGAGGCCCCACCCCAAACTAATAAATGATTGTGGTCTAAAACCAAGTGTTTCAGTTTCATTGTCTAACCCCTGTATGTGGGTCTTTATGTGGAAGTGGGAGAGACGGGGGTTTTATGTTTTTTTTTATTGTTTTTTTTTCAAGCACTTTGTGTTCGATTTATTTGTATGAAAAGTGCTATATAAATAAAGTTTGATAGATTGATGCGCTTCAGCATCCGCTGACCCGCTCCATCAGTTTACGTGGACGACCACTTTGTGGCTGAGTTGCTGTCGTTCCCAAACACTTCCATTTTCTTAGAATCCAGCTGAAAGCTGACCGTGGAATATTTAGGAGGAAATTTCACCGCTGGATTGTTGCAGGTGGCATCCTATCACAGTTCCACGCTGGAATTCACTGAGATCCTGAGAGCGACACATTTTTTCACACATGTTTGTAGAAACAGTCTGCATGCCGAGCTGCTTCATTTATACACCTGTGGACATGGAAGTGATGGAACACCTGATTCCATCATTGGGATGGTGAGCAAATACTTTTGGCAATATAGTGTAGATGGAAAAATCAGCTGTTGAGTAAATGGGAGGCAGGTGTGTAAGTTGATGATCAGAGAGGAAGCAGGAGTGGAAGAGGATGCATACATAAACACAAAGAAGGTGCTCTTCCACCTACAGTAGGGTGGTAAAACAATGCATCAGTCTATTGATACATTGATATAGATTGATGGATCAATTGTATATCGACCCAAAAATCCATTATCGACCAAATATTGACATGAGACTCAGAAACTGGTCTTTACGGAGTTAATTACAATAATGCCGAACACATTTTACATTTTTGACTGCTTCAATGGGCAAGGGGAGAACTCTCCTAGACGGAAAAAGCTGCAGACAAACACAAGAGGGGTTAGATATTGATTTAAAAGAAAGAAAGAAAGAAAGAAAGAAAGAAAGAAAGAAAGAAAGAAAGAGAAAGTGAACGCGCGATCTCGTCTGCCGCGGCTTCCGTAGTGTCGTGAACACGCATGGGCGCGAATCGGGGAAGTACGATGTTCTACTTTTTAGAAGTAGAAAATTTACATTTAGTAGATTTTTGTAGCCTAAAATCCCCCCCCCCCAGATTTCCAGCTGCATTTGGGATATAAAAAATGAGGGTGAATAGAAAATGGACCATCATTATGTGGGTGTACTATCCCTTTAAACTCAATTGTCTTAATAAACAAATGAGTGCAATGACTGCTTACTGTAAGAATTCAAATAAAGGGCCACGCTCCAAACAACATTCTGCCCACTGAACGTTAGCATTGGACAATGTGTCAGCGTTTGCATGATGAAGATGTTGCTGAGATCTGGCCGAAGATTTCCTTCATCTCTTCTATGGGAAATCAACCCTCAGCCTCCTCCTCCGTCTTCATCTACTGCTCATCACCACCATCATCATCATCATCAGTGAGATTTCCTTTTGGTGAACGATACGACAAACAATCTATAACATTCGACATAAAACCCATTCAGGCTGATTTTTGTCCAGCTTTTCATTTTGTACTCAGTAACGGGGGCAAGTTCCAAAGCAGTGAAGTAAATATGGCTCAATGTGTACTTGAGTAAAAATAACATTACCTATTTAAAAAACTACTCAAAAATTAGATTTCTCATAAAAACTAATCGATGACAGTAACTAGAGTAAATGTAATTAGTTACTTCCACCTCTGCTTAGGAGCAATAACGAGTGCCTCTGTCTTCTCAGAGTTCAGTGCGAGACAGCTGTCACTCAACCACAGTTTAATCTGAGACAGACAGTTGATTGTTGAGTGGAGTTTATGGATCTCAGAGGTTTGACTGTATGTCATCAGCGAACAGATGGCAGGCCATATCACTGTGTTGTTGGATTGCCCGACCGAGAGGAAGGAGACATAGTAAAAAGAGAAGGGGTCCCAGGACTGAACCCTGTGGGACACCACACTGCAGATCTGCTGAGTCACACATCATATCATTGACTGATAGACTAAAGCTCCTACCAACCAAGTAGGAAGAAAACCACTGTAACATGGGACCTGTCATACCCACCCAATCCTGCAACCGATTTATCATGATGATATGATCAACTAGGTCGATGGTCGATGATAGATCTAGCAGGACCTATCAATTATTTATATATAGCTTTACTTTGGTGTAATAATTCTTGACTTGAGTTATTAAATAAAACAAAAGAGTTGGAGTCGGAGTTGGACTAGAACTGAATTATGACATTATTACAGTGTCTGCTATGTGGGACCTGGGGGGGTACATTTAGGAATGCCAAACAGCACTGAGTTGGACACCTGAAGGTTATAAACGCTGTGCTTGTTTGATTTACAGCTTCATCTGCTGCACTCGTACTTGCAGGATGTAATTGCATTTAATCAATCTTGTTCATATTGCAGCTTTCAGGAAAATTAAACTTTCTCAGCCATCATTGAGAATCTATTTACAGCTGAAAAGCAGTGTTAGTGTTTCTATAATGCTGCTTCACAGCATCAGTAAACGTTGGCATATACAGTATAATTGCATATTAGAACAGTTTAGACTAGATCTGTGCTTTTCTTTCTTTGGACTGTCAAGACACTTCTTCAAATCAAAGTGGATTGTTTAATTCAATTAACCTGGATTTACTGACATGCAACACCTAAAGTTGTAATCAATGTTTGTATCCTATTCTTTCCAGAAAAAAACAAAACAAGACACCAGTAATGAGAAAAATGTGTAATGTCTCAAAGGCTGTATTTAAATTTCCACCTCTCATCCTCCTTTCAGCAATCATTTAATACTTGCTGCAAATTGTTATTCAAAGCCAATAAGAGTTGACAAAATTGAACTTTCTTTTCACACAATGATTGAGAAAATCAAAGCATTTCAAGGAGGAAATTGTGCAAATCGTGCAATGCAGGAGATGAGTGTAAGCTGCACAATTCAATCAGAGCTTTGGAGGACTGTCACCTCCAGGATGCTTAAACAAAGGACGACTAAGAGACAAGACTCTTAGATTTTCTGTGAAGAGGAGAAAGAGGATGATGAAATGTAAGGAGGAGAGAAGACTGGAGCACTTGTACTCTGTGTTCCTCATTAATCTAGTGTCCAGCTAAGCCTACTCCACTTCGGTATACAATGATGAGTGGGAGGACGGTGTGACTAGAGGATTTTAAAAACAAAGAGGAGTGAGTTTCGTGTCTGAACTCAGACTGAACGAGGCTTCACATTTCTCATTTTTCATTCTTGTTTGACTCCATTTGGATTTGCATTCATGTTAATGAAAGCACTGTAAAGTACACTGTGGTAAACTCCATTTTCAAATCTAGATTGATACTCTGTAAACTTTTTAACCTTTTCCCCTTTTATAGAAGTCACTTAATACCTGAGTCCAAAAATAGAGTTAAAGAGCTGAGAGGGGTGATTACATTGTCACCCCAATTTCAACTAAATTAGGTCACCGTGTAAAATGTGAATGAGAGAAAACTCAACATTCATTTTTAAAGGCAGAGTCCGAAGACCCCCCCCCTGTTTCTGTTTGTAAACAACAGTATCAAACTGAGCCCCTCCCTCTCAGGCTAATGGCCGCCTCGTTCTTCAGCATATTCAGCTTCAACGACTCCTTCAGAGCTCAGAAGCAGGTAAAAGCCAAACCAATAATAACCCTGATTTTCCAACGTGCACCTAAAGCTCTTACCTTTTCTTCAGTGCATCTGCCGTATCGTTTAGTAACATGTCGGTAGAAAAGTAGTTCCAGGGTGATGTTTACCATCTTGTAGTAACACGTCTGTAAAAAGTAGTTCCAGGGTGATGTTTACCATCTTGTAGTAACACGTCTGTAAGAAGTAGTTCCAGGGTGATGTTTACCATCATGTAGTAATACGTCTGTAAAAAGTAATTCCAGGGTGATGTTTACCACAGTGTAGTAACACGTCTGTAAGAAGTAGTTCCAGGGTGATGTTTACCATCATGTAGTAACATGTCAGTAGAAAAGTAGTTCCAGGGTGATGTTTACCATCATGTAGTAACACGTCTGTAAAAAGTAGTTCCAGGGTGATGTTTACCATCGTGTAGTAACACGTCTGTAAAAAGTAGTTCCAGGGTGATGTTTACCATCATGTAGTAACATGTCAGTAGAAAAGTAGTTCCAGGGTGATGTTTACCACAGTGTAGTAACACGTCTGTAAAAAGTTGCTCCAGGGTGACGTTTACCATCGTGCAGTAACACGTCTGTAAAAAGTAGTTCCAGGGTGATAGTTACCGTCGTGTAGTAACACGTCTGTAAGAAGTAGTTCCAGGGGGACGTTTACCATCGTGTAGTAACACGTCTGTAAAAAGTAGTTCCAGGGTGACGTTTACCATCGTGTAGTAACACGTCCGTAAAAAGTAGTTCCAGTGTGACGTTTACCATCGTGCAGTAACACGTCTGTAAAAAGTAGTTCCAGGGTGATAGTTACCGTCGTGTAGTAACACGTCTGTAAGAAGTAGTTCCAGGGTGATAGTTACCGTCGTGTAGTAACACGTCCGTAAAAAGTAGTTCCAGGGTGACGTTTTCCATCCTGTAGTAACATGTCTGTAAAAAGTAGTTCCAGTGTGACGTTTACCATCGTGTAGTAACACGTCTGTAAAAAGTAGTTCCAGTGTGACGTTTACCATCGTGCAGTAACACGTCTGTAAAAAGTAGTTCCAGGGTGATAGTTACCGTCGTGTAGTAACACGTCTGTAAGAAGTAGTTCCAGGGGGACGTTTACCATCGTGTAGTAACACGTCTGTAAAAAGTAGTTCCAGGGTGACGTTTACCATCGTGTAGTAACACGTCCGTAAAAAGTAGTTCCAGTGTGACGTTTACCATTGTGTAGTAACACGTGTGTAAAAAGTAGTTCCAGGGTGATATTTACCGTCATGTAGTAACACGTCTGTTAAAAGTAGTTCCAGTGTGATGTTTACCATCGTGTAGTAACACGTCTGTAAGAAGTAGTTCCAGGGTGATGTTTACCATCATGTAGTAACATGTCAGTAGAAAAGTAGTTCCAGGGTGATGTTTACCATCGTGTAGTAACACGTCTGTAAGAAGTAGTGTAGTTCCAGTGTGTTGTTTACCATCGTGTAGTAACACGTAGGGATGGGTACCTTTCACATTTGAATCGATACGGTACCAACTTTCATTACCTGCGAATCCGGTACCAAACGGTACCAGTTTTCGGTACTTTTCTGTGTGTTTATATGGCAATAATAGATTTATTTCTCATTCTCAACATAGAATTTTTTAATGATATATTAAAGCAAAATCCAGCTGTTTCTCTATGATGTCAGAGCGTCTGGTAACAGAGGGAAACTTAATGGCAAGGCAAGTTTTTTATACAGCACATTTCATGTAGCCCACAGGAAAATTCAAAGTGCTTTAGATAAACCAAGCATTGCAGCGGGGTGTAAAAGGGAAAATGATTAGGAACAAAAAAGTACAAGTATGATTTTAAAATGATAAAAATGTAAAATATTTATGATTAAAAAGAGAGCATAGAGCTGTGCAGATTTGAACTTTAGAGTAAAATCTATGTGTGAATGCAGCTGAGAACAGGTGGGTCTTTAACCTGGATTTAAATAAACTAAGTGTTTCAGCTGATCTGAGACTTTCTGGGAGTTTGTTCCAGACAAAATAATAATAATAATGACAGAATAGTTTAATGAGAAAAAAAGATGGAATATTCTCGGACACTGTAGCCTACTGATTTTGTGGCGTGTTTTGCGCAGGTCTGGAGGCTGTAATCCTGCTGCAGGAATCAGGTTACTAACTTGATGCAGACAGTTTCTGCCGTGCTGGTTAAACCATACAAGCTGTTTCAGAGACGCAGACTCTTATTTATCACATGTAAGTATGGGGGCTGGTGCACTCGCGTGCTGAAACTCCGCTGTAATGAAGAGTTAAATAAAGATGTGGGATGCGACAGAGGGAGGGAGAGAGAGACGTGACATGCGCGTCGCTCCAGATCTGGTTTACTGTCTTGGATGATGTAAACTCAGTAAATATTCACATCGTAAGTTGTTGAACGGCAGTTTGTGAACACTGCTGGTTATTATCTGCCCCCGATTACATCTGTTCAGCCGCCGAGGCGCTGACCGACTTCTCCCTCTTTTTTCTGCGGGCTGCGGATGACGCGACGGGAACGGAGCTTTGAAAAGAATATTGTGTTTAATCAGCTGCTTCCTCAGATCAGACGTGTTCCCGCCGCTGGCATCACAAATAATGCAGAGAACTTGATGTTTTAGAGAAGTGAAGCAGGAAAGCTTCTGACTGAACACGCGGCCGCTGCTGCTGATGTCATGCTGCGATGCAACGTTCACGTGCGGCACAGAAATAACAAACTCCTCCACTACCTCACATTAAAAAGGATGCATTTAGGTACCGAAACATGGTACCGTTTGATTTTACGTGAATCGGTACCCGGTAGTACCGACGGAGTTCGGTAGGTACCAATAAAAGTACCGATTTTGGTACCCATCCCTAGTAACACGTCTGTAAGAAGTAGTTCCAGGGTGATATTTACCGTCGTGTAGTAACACGTCTGTAAAAAGTAGTTCCAGGGTGATGTTTACCATCGTGTAGTAACACATCTGTAAAAAGTACTTCCAGGGTGATGTTTACCATCGTGTAGTAACACGTCTGTAAGAAGTAGTTCCAGGGTGATGTTTACCATCGTGTAGTAACACATCTGTAAAAAGTACTTCCAGGGTGACGTTTACCATCGTGTAGTGACACGTCTGTAAAAAGTACTTCCAGGGTGACGTTTACCATCGTGTAGTGACACGTCTGTAAAAAGTACTTCCAGGGTGACGTTTACCGTCGTGTAGTAACACATCTGTAAAAAGTACTTCCAGTGTGATGTTTACCATCATGTAGTAACACGTCTGTAAGAAGTAGTTCCAGTGTGTTGTTTACCATCGTGTAGTAACACGTCTGTAAGAAGTAGTTCCAGGGTGATATTTACCGTCGTGTAGTAACACGTCTGTAAAAAGTAGTTCCAGGGTGATGTTTACCATCGTGTAGTAACACATCTGTAAAAAGTACTTCCAGGGTGATGTTTACCATCGTGTAGTAACACGTCTGTAAGAAGTAGTTCCAGGGTGATGTTTACCATCGTGTAGTAACACATCTGTAAAAAGTACTTCCAGGGTGACGTTTACCATCGTGTAGTGACACGTCTGTAAAAAGTACTTCCAGGGTGACGTTTACCGTCGTGTAGTAACACATCTGTAAAAAGTACTTCCAGTGTGATGTTTACCATCATGTAGTAACACGTCTGTAAGAAGTAGTTCCAGGGTGATATTTACCATCATGTAGCGTGCAGGGTCTCCATTTGTCTCTGCTCCTACACAGCCGACTCGAATGAATGAGTCACTTTCTGCTTTTTCACGGAGCAGTTTTGATCCAACGGCAATCAGAATAATGTAATTTCTGACAGTCGGCTGATCCCATCATCCTCGGTCTGAAAGAATTTCCAATCTGGTGGAGAAGGGTGGTTTAAACTTTTTTACGATCAGATCAGCAGGAAAAAATGAGCATGTAAACACTCATTCGGATAGTTTCTGTGGTATGTTTTCTCTACACATGCTTGAACCACGTTGGACTTTCGTGACGTAGCAGATTCAGGGAAGACGGTGGAAGCTAAACAGAACAGGACTGTGGAGGATGCAATGTTTCTGTTTGAAACTGTTCACTGACTTGAAAGTTATTGAGCATTTTAACAGTAAAAAGATAAATTAAAAGAAGACAAGATCTCATCCATAACTAGGAGGCAATGCGCATCTCAAAAGCTTCACGAAATCTGTCCACAGGTGTTCCTGGGGGTACTTCTTGGGTCCTGTGTGGTACTGCGGTACTTCTCAGGTCTTGTGTGGTACTCCAGTACTTCTCGGGTCTTGTGCGGTACTCCAGTACTTCTCGGTCCTGTGCGGTACTCCAGTACTTCTCTGGTCCTGTGTGGTACTCCAGTACTTCTCGGTCCTGTGTGGTACTCCAGTTCTTCTCTGGTCCTGTGTGGTACTCCAGTACTTCTCGGTCCTGTGTGGTACTCCAGTACTTCTCTGGTCCTGTGTGGTACTCCAGTACTTCTCTGGTCCTGTGTGGTACTCCAGTTCTTCTCTGGTCCTGTGGGGTACTCCAGTACATCTCTGGTCCTGTGTGGTACTCCAGTACTTCTCGGTCCTGTGCGGTACTCCAGTACTTCTCGGTCCTTTGTGGTACTCCAGTACTTCTCTGGTCCTGTGTGGTACTCCAGTTCTTCTCTGGTCCTGTGTGGTACTCCAGTTCTTCTCGGGTCCTGTGTGGTACTCCAGTTCTTCTCGGTCCTGTGTGGTACTCCAGTACTTCTCGGTCCTGTGTGGTACTCCAGTACTTCTCTGGTCCTGTGTGGTACTCCAGTTCTTCTCTGGTCCTGTGTGGTACTCCAGTACTTCTCTGGTCCTGTGTGGTACTCCAGTACTTCTCGGGTCCTGTGTGGTACTCCAGTACTTCTCTGGTCCTGTGTGGTACTCCAGTACTGCTCGGTCCTGTGTGGTACTCCAGTACTTCTCGGTCCTGTGTGGTACTCCAGTACTTCTCTGGTCCTGTGTGGTACTCCAGTTCTTCTCTGGTCCTGTGTGGTATTCCAGTACTTCTCGGTCCTGTGTGGTACTCCAGTACTTCTCTGGTCCTGTGTGGTACTCCAGTACTTCTCTGGTCCTGTGTGGTACTCCAGTACTTCTCTGGTCCTGTGTGGTACTCCAGTTCTTCTCTGGTCCTGTGGGGTACTCCAGTACTTCTCGGTCCTTTGTGGTACTCCAGTACTTCTCTGGTCCTGTGTGGTACTCCAGTTCTTCTCTGGTCCTGTGTGGTACTCCAGTACTTCTCGGTCCTGTGTGGTACTCCAGTACTTCTCGGTCCTGTGTGGTACTCCAGTACTTCTCTGGTCCTGTGTGGTACTCCAGTTCTTCTCTGGTCCTGTGGGGTACTCCAGTACTTCTCGGTCCTTTGTGGTACTCCAGTACTTCTCTGGTCCTGTGTGGTACTCCAGTTCTTCTCTGGTCCTGTGGGGTACTCCAGTACTTCTCGGTCCTTTGTGGTACTCCAGTACTTCTCTGGTCCTGTGTGGTACTCCAGTTCTTCTCTGGTCCTGTGTGGTACTCCAGTACTTCTCGGTCCTGTGTGGTACTCCAGTACTTCTCGGTCCTGTGTGGTACTCCAGTACTTCTCTGGTCCTGTGTGGTACTCCAGTTCTTCTCTGGTCCTGTGTGGTACTCCAGTACTTCTCTGGTCCTGTGTGGTACTCCAGTACTTCTCGGGTCTTGTGTGGTACTCCAGTACTTCTCGGGTGTTGTGTGGTACTCCAGTTCTTCTCTGGTCCTGTGTGGTACTCCAGTACGTCTCGGTCCTGTGCGGTACTCCAGTACTTCTCGGTCCTGTGTGGTACTCCAGTACTTCTCTGTCCTGTGTGGTACTCCAGTTCTTCTCTGGTCCTGTGTGGTACTCCAGTTCTTCTCTGGTCCTGTGTGGTACTCCAGTACTTCTCGGGTCTTGTGCGGTACTCCAGTACTTCTCGGTCCTGTGTGGTACTCCAGTACTTCTCGGTCCTGTGTGGTACTCCAGTTCTTCTCGGTCCTGTGTGGTACTCCAGTACTTCTCGGTCCTGTGTGGTACTCCAGTTCTTCTCTGGTCCTGTGTGGTACTCCAGTACTTCTCGGTCCTGTGGGGTACTCCAGTTCTTCTCTGGTCCTGTGTGGTACTCCAGTACTTCTCGGTCCTGTGTGGTACTCCAGTTCTTCTCGGTCCTGTGTGGTACTCCAGTACTTCTCGGTCCTGTGGGGTACTCCAGTTCTTCTCGGTCCTGTGTGGTACTCCAGTACTTCTCGGTCCTGTGTGGTACTCCAGTTCTTCTCGGTCCTGTGTGGTACTCCAGTTCTTCTCGGTCCTGTGTGGTACTCCAGTACTTCTCGGTCCTGTGGGGTACTCCAGTTCTTCTCGGTCCTGTGTGGTACTCCAGTACTTCTCGGTCCTGTGTGGTACTCCAGTACTTCTCGGTCCTGTGTGGTACTCCAGTACTTCTCTGGTCCTGTGTGGTACTCCAGTACTTCTCTGGTCCTGTGTGGTACTCCAGTACTTCTCTGGTCCTGTGTGGTACTCCAGTACTTCTCGGTCCTGTGTGGTACTCCAGTACTTCTCGGTCCTGTGTGGTACTCCAGTACTTCTCGGTCCTGTGTGGTACTCCAGTACTTCTCGGTCCCGTGTTGTCCTGGTTCTAGCTCTCAGGGACGTGTTGCAGCTGTACTCCAGGCAGGAAGCTGGCTGTCAGTCGTGACTGCTGCATCACTACCAGAGCTGATCCATGTCTCAGAGATCCAGCAGGACTTGGCATCCGGGTTCTCAGGCTGCTTTCTGGGTCTATGACTGAATGTAATGGGCTCTTTTACTCATTTCTGCTTCCCCCTGACATTTATAGCTTCAGCATCATGTTGCTGGGAGGCTGACGGCGGCACTGGAAACATCAGTGAACAGAGGATGTTCTTTTTAAAGAAAGACGGAATAATAACTAACGTTCCCTGCTGCGTTTGGAAACACGGATACTGTTTTTAGAGCTGAAAAATGAATAAATCTCACTTTTCAAACCGACAATCCGAATAAACTTAATACATTTTTTTAGCTTTCAAACTATTTGCTCCTCTCTCTTTTTAATAATGTTGTTATTGATCCTGAATCTATATTAAATGAGCAGTTGGGCCTCCAGTTGATGGTCTAAGCTGGTTCAGCTGGTCTGTCTGGGATTTCTGTGAAGATGTTTTTGAAGATGCATTCTGATGGATAAATAAAGCAAAATACAGTATAAGCTTGAGTTCATCTGCAGCTGTGGTGCTGGTGAGATATCAGATCTAGTGATTAACAGATTTACTTGGTACGATTGTCGTCAAAGAAATAATCATGATTTTACTATTATATCTTAAAGGTATAGTCCGAAGTTCCCCCCGTAAAAAATAAACGTTAGACTTCAGCAAGTGAAATCCGTCTCAAACCCGCCTTTGGGCCTCTACTCGCGTGCCGTGGTGCGTTTGAACGCACCTCTCTCTCCCCCTGCCTGTAATTCGCTCTTTTGCATGGTTTTGGTGTGTTAGGGACGTTTCTGGGTGGAGATTTCTGTTTTTATCAGCAGCCAATGACAGAGCTAAGAACATGACGCTGTGTGGGAATAAGCTCATGATTGGAGCAGACGCCAGTCACTCCAACTCTCCAAGGAAAAAGAAAGAAAGAAAGAAAACACAGTGGGTGCACCGAAGAAAAGGTAAGAGCTTCAGATAATGCACTTTGGAAAACCAGGTTAATAATAGTATGGCTTGTAGCCGCTTCTGAGCTCTGAAGGAGAAGCTTAAAGTTGAATAGGCTGAAGAACGTGGCGGCTGTTAGCCTGAGAGGGTGGGGCGCTAAGTTTGAATGCTGTTGTTTGCAAGCAGAAACGCTGGAGAGACTTCAGACTCTACCTTTAAATCCCAAACAACATGAATGTGTAAAATTACATGAACACTCATCACTGGTCTCTAAATTTTAATCAGATTTGACAAAGTTGATGCAAAGAGATTGAATTAACTCAATTTCGTTTGTTTGTTTTTACACATTAATGCATAAAGAACAAGATTTCTACTCATGCAGTATTCAAAATCTGAATTCTTAGCAAATAAGCTACAATTTATTTCCAAATGGCTGAAACCTACCCATCTAGATGAACCGTGGCTAGACACAGAACAAGCATTATGTGAGGATCTGGATGTCTCTGATTTGCCGTTCAGCAGTCAGATCTCATAAATGCTTTAAAAGTATCAACATCTGCTCTACTCTGAAAGCATGGTGGGAATTCCTGAAATTAACCGAGTCTTCTATTATTCCATGTAAACTCACACCCATCTGGAATAACCTGGATATTCTACAAAACAAGAAAATGATTCATTTTGTGCATTGGAAGGATAAAGGAGTTAAACAATTACAACATATCATTGAAAATGGAAATTTCCTGTCATTTAATACACTTACCTTACAATACGGGATCAGTAGTACTAAATTCTTAGAATACCATCAACTTAAATCTATATTAAGCAAAAAATATACCTCTAACCAACTGATCCTGCAGACTCCGGTCAGGGTAGCAGAATTCCTGAATCTCTCTATCCCCAAACTACTGTCGAAAATATATAGATTATTATTAAAACTGGATGATTCAATTTCCCTTCCAACTTCGAAGTGGGAGGCTGACTTGTCCAGAACCCTTAACCAAAACACATGGACACAGATATGTTTAAACACGTTCCTAATGACTAAAAACTCAAATATACAGTTGATACAATTCAAGGTTTTACACAGAGTACATTACACAGGACAGAGGATGTTCAAGATGGGTCTGTCACCTTCAAATATTTGTTTGCACTGCAATGAGAATACAACAGACAATTATCTTCACGCCTTGTGGTCTTGTCCACCTGTCCAGAGATTTTGGCTTCAGGTATGTGATGACCTGTCAACGTGGCTCAGGTGTAACTTCCCTGCAAGCCCCACACTGTGTTTACTGGGGGACTTGGATGAGATCACCATGGTAACCAACTATGCACAAATGATACTGTAATAATTTTTATGTTAATATTTAGCTGCCACCACCTTTGTTAATCCAGTCTGGTCCGGTGTCAGAGGCAAATGAACACCCAGCACAGATAAGTTAAGAGTACCAAATCTTTATTTAAAAGGTCTACTAAACTAATCTAAAAGGTCGGGGACAGCAAGCCAGCAGAGAGGCTCCAGCAGGCCAGCAGAGAGGCTCCAGCAGGCCAGCAGAGAGGCTCCAGCAAGCCAGCAGAGAGGCTCCAGCAGGCCAGCAGAGAGGCTCCAGCAGGCCAGCAGAGAGGCTCCAGCAGGCCAGCAGAGAGGCTCCAGCAGGCCAGCAGAGAGGCTCCAGCAGGCCAGCAGAGAGGCTCCAGCAGGCCAGCAGAGAGGCTCCAGCAAGCCAGCAGAGAGGCTCCAGCAGGCCAGCAGAGAGGCTCCGGCAGGCCAGGAAAGACACTCCAGCAGGCCAGCAGAGAGGCTCCGGCAAGCCAGCAGGGAGGCTCCAGCAAGCCAGGAAAGACACTCCAGCAGGCCAGCGAGGCTCCAGCAAGCCAGCAGAGAGGCTCCAGCAGGCCAGCAGAGAGGCTCCAGCAGGTGTCAGGTGTATGGGGCAGGGACGTCGGGGTGGGTGCTGGCCCATGCCGGGGGGGATCTGTTCCTCCTAGGTGTCGGCTGGGTGGCCTGGTTTGGGGGGGGGGCTGCCCCTGGGTGCTTGGGCCCTGGGCTCTGCACTGCACCTGTTCTGGGGGAGGGGGGGGGCGCCCAGCAGGATCGGCAGTTGCTGGTCTTGCTCCACTGGAGCCATGGGCCTCGAGACCGCGGGGGGCCTTGGCTGGGGCCACCCTCTGGTGGGATTCATGTCCATCCGTTTGGGAAGGGGGCTGGGGTCCGGGCCTCTGGGTGGCTGCTGGGGGCCCGGGTTTTGGGCTGTGCGGGCTTCCTCCTCCTTGCAGAGACAAGGCTGCATCTGCATGACTGTATCACCATGGAGACCCTTTATTCTGATGATTAGTCTGATGATGACACTGTGATGCTGCTTCCCGTTGCTCTGACTAGGTTGTACCTCTTCTCTGCGTAGTTCTGCGTGTGTTTGTATGATCTGAGGATATTTAAGCCACCTGCAGGTCCTCCTGTGGGGGATTGTTAATTTTGTTTTCCAGCAGAGACCTTGGAATATTGTTTAGGGATTTCTGTGCAGATGCACCAGTGAAAGTGGATCCTTTTTTTTCTCCTCTCTCTCTCTCTCTCTCTCTCTCTCTCTCTTTTCCTCACTCCTCTCTCTCTGTTCCACTTTCTATCATTGCTTCTGTTAATTTTCTTTTCTTTCATTTTTCTCTTGTAAAGCCCAGCAACATCATGTAAAATTCTGTTATAAACAAATGTTTAATTAAAGAAATTAAATGAATAAGCAGGATATCAAGGGGAGCCTTGTGTTCATAAAGCTCCTCTTGGCAAATCAAATCTGTTCAACACAATAAAGCAACCAGATCATCATTCTGCTGCTACCATGCTGGACAGGACAAGTAGAAGAAGGAAAAAAAAGAGAGACAGAAAAAAAAAATCTGAATTTGGCATCATCTTGGTCAGTGGAGTGGATTCTGGGCATGTCGGTACTTGATCACAGTGGTGAACAGAATCCGCTAAAACCCACTTCATCCTCCTTATTTATAACCTTTTCAATGTATCAAATAACTTTGTTTGCCGTCGTGATTCAGACGACAATATTGAGGAATCGTCATGATTAAATAATCATGGCATTTAATATTGCGATTATTCGTGAAAGTAAATAATCGTGGCATCCCTAATCGGAGTTCCTCACTATCACATCAGTTAAGATGTGCATCACCTGCACCACTCCGTTCTCTTTAATTCCATCATTTACTTAATCAATTCATCGCTGAGAGCCATTTAAAGAGAAATTAGAGCTAATGATGAGGTGAGTTTGGATATTATAAGTCATACTTGTGTCTGCCGGCTGCACCATCATCCTGGAGCGACGCCTTCATGTGGAGTCCCTCCTGCGTCTGAGGTGCTGGCCTTCTGCCAGATTATGTTTGTGTTTGCAGAAACCAGATAAAGTTGTGAAGGTCGATGTGCTGCGAGTCCTGGGAGGTGACGTGCATGCAGAGGAGCTGCCTTTTAATTTCACAGTGGGACCGGACAATGGGTGGGGTGTTAAAGGAGCGGTAGAGGAAGGTAAAGGACAGAAAGAGGGAAAGTTTTACAATGCAATAAGCGAGGGACAGAAAGTAAGAGCAGCTGTTTGAGCAGAAAATAATCTGAACATTCACTCAGAAACTTAAAGTGCATCTTTAATGTTCTTTATAACGGCAGAAAATCATCCCTGAGATGAGGCAGCAACTGATTTTTCTCTTAAAGGCCTCCTTCCACTGAAAACCCGTTTAACTTGCTCCTTCTGAAATACGGAGGGTTTCCCCTTGTTTACTTACACATGCTGACTTGCTAGCGTTGCGTTCCCCCCAGTCGGCTGTGCTTTCTCATCAGAGAAACAATACGAAGAAAAAAGCGAATCGGGAACAGCCTTGCACTTCTACGTAACATTGCAAATAGCGTATCCCACGTGGGGTGTCTATCTGTCCATTGGAAGGCAGGTAACCCTCCACTACACACTAGAAGTAAAGACGGCACGACTGTAGCTTCGGAGTTGAGAAGCTAATTAGCTAACTGTTTGTTAGCATGGCGGAACAAACTTGTTTGTCGGCTCTATTTCCTGTCTGTAACGAAATAAGAGCGGAGGGCGGAGCTTCCTTCATACACTGATGGGAGGCAGCCAATCAGACGGAAATTCATGAGAAGGACCCGGAAAAGCTGCCGTTGGACCACAAGCCTCTCTTCTAGTATACAAATACAGCTGGATACAAAGATACCAGAAGGTTTTTTTAAACAGAAACGATGCAGAATGCATTCAATAATAATGGAGAACACAGAAATATTGATGAAATCACCATGGAAGTACAACTTTAAAGGAATAGTCCACCCTCAGAATGATGTAACTTTATTTTCCACTTCCCCTCATGGTGAGCAAGACTCTGGAGCACTTTTTTAATATGTCAAATGCAGCCGGAGATCAGGACGACTTCTCGTTCCCCCCAATGGAGTTCATCAGGGTCCGAGCCAAAAAGGTCCATAAAAGTCCACAAAAACGTGTCAATATTCCTCTATACTGCTCGTCCAATGTAATCCAAGTGTCCTGAGTGGGTAGCGTCCAGAATTTACTTGAAACTACGCCATTTAGTAGATTTTTAGAGTCTAAACAAGACTACATCGCATGCCCAGCAAGCACGCCGATGCACGTTTACGAAACTACGGAAGCCGCGGCAGACGAGATCGCACATTCTCTTTTTCTTTCTTTCTTTCTTTTAGATCAATATCAACCCCTCCTGTGTTTGTCCCAGTTTGTCTAGAGCTCTCGCGCTTTTAGCACAATGTAAACACCAAATTTCTTCTTCTACGCTTGCATTATCGGCAGAGTAGGCTCTGAACGCCGAGGCTTCCGTAGTTTCGTGACTGCGCATGTGCGCGCATCATGGACTTAAACAATACTCCTTTTTAGACTCTAAAAATATAGTAAATGGCGTAGTTTCAAGTAAATTCTGGACGCTACCCACTCAGGACACTTGGATTACATTGGACGAGCAGTATGGAGGCATATTGACACGTTTTTGTGGACTTTTATGGACCTTTTTGGCTCGGACCCTGGCAAACTCCATTGGGGGGAAACGAGAAGTCGCCCTGATCCCCGGCTGCATTTGACATATTAAAAAAGTGCTCCAGAGTCTTGCTCACCATGAGGGGAAGTGGAAGATAAAGTTAAATCATTCTGAGGGTGAACTGTTCCTTTAAGTTGAAAAGAACCTGGAAGTGTTACTCAAAAAGGGAGGGGGAGGGGATAAAACTCTCCTTCACAAACACTGCAGGGTTTTGGAAACATGTGACCTCTGACGTCAGAGTAGGTGAAGCCATGTGAATTCCACAGCTAACCAACGCTAAACAATAACGGATGAACAGCTAGACATCATCTTTCTAACATCCGTCTTCTTTCTGAACCTCACCTCTGCAGCTGAGGCTTAACTCACCAGACCAGCACCTTCTTGATCGCCACTAGAGACGTCCTCTTCTCCTTGGACTGTCTCAGCCACAGCAGGGTCCTGGCAACGTTAGCTTAGCTATAGCCGGCGCAGCTGCTGGAACTTCTGCGTGTTTCAGTGTTTGTTTCTGTTCCTCTTAACATCTGGAGCTCAAAGCCGGCGGCGGGACTCATAAACGCCTGTACACATGATCCGTGTTATCCAGGCTTTGCACTGGCCATCCCAGTGTTTTCCTCTGGAGAGAGCGGTGGCGCCGACTCACGGACCGTGGAGAGATGACTCGCAACCCGCAGAACTGCTGCCGCGTCAGATCTGGACGTGTTTTCTCCACTGCCTGAGAAAAGCGAGGATTTCCAACCGCAGAGCAAGAATAATAAAAAAAGGAGGTAGGAAACTGTCGTCCCTTCAGACTGAGCTCATGTTCGGCTTCCAGGACGTCTTCTCTTACTCCCAGGACGGTTCATGTTGGCTCCTCGGTCACTTTTAGCGGCTTTGTATGAGCCATGAGACGGTGTTGCTGTTAGCAGAGACATCTGTGGACAGAGTCAGAGGCTAAATGTCCTGCTGCTGTTAGCAGAGACATCTGTGGACAGAGTCAGAGGGAAAATGTCCTGCTGCTGTTAGCAGAGACATCTGTGGACAGAGTCAGAGGGAAAATGTCCTGCTGCTGTGTTTTGTTGAGGTGTAACGGAGCCGGTTGTTGTTGGGAGTAAACACACAGATGTGGTCGCAGTTCTGCGGACATTCATGCCCCAGATGATCCGCTGAGTCCATCTCCTCTAAATGGAGATTTATCAGCAACTGTCGCTTAAACACACTGAAAACCTCAACAAATACATAATGATGGTTGCTAAATTAAAATAAAATAAATCAGATAAACAGGAACCGATTTTTTAAATGGTCTAGAGACCGTAGACCTCTAAAAGGTCTTGATGTGTGACACCAAGCATCTTGAACACATGATCTAAAATGAGAACTAACAGAGAGGTGACTTACAAAAAATGTTTGTTTTCCATGTTATTTTCCACATGTTCATGTCTCTGCATACATCTGTGGCCTTCGGCATTAAAGCTGTGATGATGTCATATTCAGAGTCGCCTCCTCCTGCTGTGATCCATGTTTTTATCTGTAGAGTCGGGAGTGTTCGTCTAGTCTTACGTCACTTCCAGTCTGTTGCTGGGGGCGCTGTTTTCAGGTGGAGAGGCAGGAAAGCCCGTCGGTCTAGTATTTGTACATTTTTGCATTGGCAATGTTCAGTGTGGACCTGATGCACTACAAGGTCTTCTACATACGTTTAAAAGGAACGTTGGCCCATAAACTGGAGATGCTGCTTGGAGGGAGTGACGAAGATCTTAAAATTAGCTGCTACTGGGAATTACACTCCTCTACCTCTTCCTCTACCTCTTCCTTACCTTCCTCACAATCACCTGTGGTGGTGCATCTGTGGGTCAGTGGGAGCAGACCTTGTCTGCCATTAGCTTTCCCGAGCTCGGCTAACAAGCTCCTGAGCGCTTTGCTCTGAGTGTGAACGGCTTGTGGCCTGCAGCTGCTGGAGAAAACGGGGGCAGGGGAGCTGTCTGGCCTCGCTTCTGTCGTCAACTTAGATGTGTTAATCCGTGTGCTTAGAAAGCCAGAAAACTTCTTACGTGGAGTCTTAATCCTGCGCTTTGTTATGGCTTTTTTTGCTGAGATGAGATGTGCACACCCTGCTCTGCAACCACTTTGAAATGCCAGTTTCCTTCTTCTGCTTTCATTCTGGCAGCAGTGGAGAGGACGAGAGGCTCACCCACACCACAAGATTTGAGACCTGGGCTAAAAAAAAAAAAGATTTGCTTTTTAATATTTTTGTGATAAATCAAGTATTGTGGTTCAAAGAAACAGGTTGTAACGATATTCTTTTCAAAAGCATCATTTATTTACTTTTCATGGAACGTCCCTTGTCGTGGACGTCGGGTCTTGCTTGATAGTGATTGTAATGGTTTATTATTATAATATTTGCATTCTATTTATTTGCCAGTAGTATGGTTGATTTTATGTTTTTGGGTTGTTGTTTTTTGCAGATGTGTGTGTGTGTGTGTGTGTGTGTTGGTGTGTGTGATTTTCATGCTTTAGTAGTTGTGATCCAGGTTGTTCTCAGCTTGCTTGTCTCCAGGTGCTCCTGATGATTATCAGCTTTGTTTTCCAGCAAAGACCGCAGGATTATGTTTCTGTGCAGATGCAGCAGTTGGCTGTTTTGGTGTAACTTTGTTTTGTTCTTCTCTTTCCACTCTCCTTTTGATTTATGTTCACTTCTCTTTTTTCTTAATCTTCTCTTTTCCTTTGTCAGGTCCAGCAACATGTAAAATTCAGCTATTAGCAAGCATTCAATAAAACAAACTAATTAAATTCCCCTACAATTCTTTGTAAAAGTCTCTCTGCCTCACTTGGCAGAAAGAGTAAGCAAGTCCCAGTGTCCTCTACGAAGGACATTACATAAAAGTTGTTCTTTGAAAGGGTTAAAATTACTGTACCTTTTACAAAATCTTACAAATTTCAAGTAAAGATTTTCATATTGAAGAAAAATCTGGATTTATACCAACCGGAAAATGATATCTGTCAAAAATTGTTGATTTAATTCTCTGGTTGTTGTAAAACATAGAAATTAAAATTCCCGCCATTTTGAAAAGACGGTGTATGTGCTGTGTTGGTCACATCCCCAAAACTGGAGTATCAATAGAGAGCCAAAGATGTCTTCTTAAAGTGACAGTAGTATTCAGATAAATACTATAAATAATGCATGACTGAGAGGTCTGAGACTCGGGTCCTCCACAGAGGACTAAAATGAATTGCAGGGTCTCAGGAGGTTAAATGAACCGCTGGTTAGCTTAGCATCAGAGCTGATCCATTTATAAAAAACATGCATCCGTGTTACTGGATGCGTTTCCTTTCATCTTTCCCTCGTTTCCCACATGCTCTTCCACTGAACTCTCATCACCAAGCACCAGCTCACCTTTCTCTCCTCTTCCTTCAGGCCACGGTTGCAGCTTTTGCAGCCAGTGAAGGTCACTCCCACCCTCGGGTCGTGGAGCTACCCAAGACGGAGGAGGGACTGGGCTTCAATGTGATGGGTGGCAAGGAGCAGAACTCCCCCATCTACATCTCTCGCATCATTCCCGGGGGTGTGGCGGAAAGGCATGGCGGCCTGAAGCGTGGGGACCAGCTCCTGTCTGTCAACGGCGTGGTAGGTCGAGCTCGGCTGCTGCTCTCGACTGCAGCTTCTTTTAAGTGTCTGATCCCAGTTTAAGGTTTAGTCATCAGTCAGAGCAGCTACTGAGGTCAAAGTGTTGCACACATCTTTAGTAAGGAAATGAAACTTGTCACCCTGAGAGGGATCCTGTTAACGCACACTGTGCCTGCTCACATAATCACAGGGTGTTAAAAATGGAGGAAATCTTCTTTTCATCTTTGAGACGTTGCTATTTTTGAGAAGATAAGAAAATAAACTTGCTGTAAAGTTCCACTCTTCCATCTCCGTTGATCTGGCAGAGCGTGGAAGGAGAACATCACGAGAAAGCGGTGGAGCTGCTGAAGGCAGCCAAGGACAGCGTGAAGCTGGTGGTTCGCTACACCCCCAAGGTGCTGGAGGAGATGGAGGCTCGCTTCGAGAAGCTGCGCACGGCCCGGCGGCGTCAGCAGCAGCAGCTCCTGATGCAGCAGCAGCAGCAACAGAACCTGTCCTCTCAGCAGAACCACATGTCGTAGGTGAGGCGCTTCATTACATTACGGGTGAGGGGGGGTGGATGCCAGGAACACGAACGGCTCAAGTTTGCAAGCATCCTGGACCGTAGAGCCGAGTTCCTCAGGACACCGTTATTATCCACATTTAAACTTGGACTTGAACCCAACTTCAAAACCAAAGCTGCCTTCAAGGTTTTTGAACCAAGCAGCAACCTCTGGCAAGAAAAATGAAGCCACTTCAGGTGACAAAAAGTTGTAGTTCCCTCCCTACTCCACTAGGGGCTACCTGAGTCAATCTCTATAGACTCCCATGTTTAAAAGGCCAACGTAACTGCAGAAATAAACACGTTCACAGCAGAAATAAACACGTTTAGAGCAGAAATAAACACGTTCACAGCAAAAATAAACATGTTTAGAGCAGAAATAAACACATTCACAGCAAAAATAAACATGTTTAGAGCAGAAATAAACACGTTCACAGCAGAAATAAACACATTTAGAGCAGAAATAAATACGTTCACAGCAAAAATAAACATGTTTAGTGCAGAAATAAACACGTTCACAGCAAAAATAAACGTGTTTAGTGCGGAAATAAACACGTTCACAGCAGAAATAAACATGTTTAGAGCAGATATAAACACATTCACAGCAGAAATAAACATGTTTAGTGCAGAAATAAACATGTTAATAGCAGAAATAAACATGTTTAGTGCAGTAATAAAAATTTTTAGAGCAGAAATAAACACGTTAACAGCAGAAATAAACATGTTTAGAGCAGAAATAAACACGTTAACAGCAGAAATAAACATGTTTAGAGCAGAAATAAACATGTTTAGTGCAGAAATAAACATGTTTAGAGTATAAACATGTTCACAGCAGAAATAAACATGTTTAGTGCAGAAATAAACACGTTCACAGCAGAAATAAACATGTTTAGAGTAGAAATAAACATGTTCACAGCAGAAATAAACATGTTTAGTGCAGAAATAAACATGTTAACAGCAGAAATAAACATGTTTAGTGCAGAAATAAACATGTTTAGAGCAGAAATAAACACGTTCACAGCAGAAATAAACACGTTCACAGCAGAAATAAACATGTTTAGAGCAGAAATAAACATGTTTAGAGTATAAACACGTTCACAGCAGAAATAAACATGTTTAGTGCAGAAATAAACACGTTCACAGCAGAAATAAACATGTTTAGAGTAGAAATAAACATGTTCACAGCAGAAATAAACATGTTTAGTGCAGAAATAAACGTGTTCACAGCAGCAATAAACATGTTTAGTGCAGAAATAAACATGTTTAGTGCAGAAATAAACATGTTTAGAGTGGCTGGTGTGGGCCAGGGTTTTGGGCTGTGCTTCCCCCTTCTTGCAGAGATGAGGTTGCATCTGCATCACCATAGAGACCCTTTATCCTGATGATGACACTGCAATGGGAAACTGCTTCCCATTGCTCTGACTAGGTTTTACCTCTTCTCTGCGTGCGAATGATCTGATGAAACTTCAGCCATCTCCAGGTCCACAGTAGAAATAAACATGTTTACAGCAGAAATAAACACGTTCAAAGTAGAAATAAACATGTTTACAGTAGAAATAAACATATTTACAGCACAAATAAATATGTTGACAACCTGGTTCAATAGCTGGGTTTCAGTCACGTGACCTGGATGATGCGTGGAACGCAGACGGAGGGCAAGAAGTGTTTTCTTCCGGTTTAAAACACAGCGCTATGGATGCCAGCGAGTAGCTGAGGTTTTGAACGGGCTGGTCCAGGCACCATATTGTGAAAAAATATGGTCATATATAGGATGTGACCCTTATAGTTTAAATAAATCAAACTTTTCTTTTTTTTTTTGATCAAATCTTTATTGAGAGGTATATACAGTATAGCCATGTAGCATTATATACATATTTTCTTCCCATTTTGTCCCTCCCAGCCCTCTAAAAATCTATGTAAATACAGTTTCATTTATGTGTACATTGGGATGGGATAGTAAGGAAACACCAACAAATAAACAATATAAATCAGACTGTTCTTATAACCTAGTGGACTAACCGGCCGTGAGGTGATTACATCACAAACCATCCCATTGCTGACAAGCAACGCTCATAACTTTACTTCTGGACATCCGATCTTAAAGATGCCAAGTGTAGGAGGGAGCTGGTGTGCAGAGTAAAGAAGGGGACGTGTTTGGACGCGGCGGTCTCCCCATGAGGCTGAGTTCTTTTCCAATATGGCTTTCTCTCCCTGAGAGGATGCTACATGCGGATTTTCCACACTCTTGCGTTGTTTGTGTGGGCAGTGGATGTGTGAGGCTCAGCCACTATCACAGTGATCGCAACTGAGGATGATCAGCTGTTCTTTTGTATAGTTTAGTTTAGTTTTTGTAAACCATAATTTGCCCCATCAGGAGACCCATGTGCAGCACATGATGTCCTGCAAAGCCCAGAATGAGGCTGCTAGCAGGGCAGAGATCCATCTGAGGTCCGCTAAAGAAAAAAAAAAAAGCAACACTCATAACTTCATATCCATCGAGCCGATGAATGAAATGTTCAGCAGCCGGGAAGCCGACAGTTATTCTGTTTTATGTTGGGTCAGTTATTCAGGATCAGAGAAGCTTTGAATGGCCGTTGCCTTGTTTTTCCCTGGGTAATAGTGAGTTATTTTTTAATTTTATTATTTTAAATAAAATAATCTATAACTTTCTTACCTGTTAGAAAATGGTTGTAAACTCTGGCATTGGTAAACTCTGCTCCTGCAGACCAAACCTGGAGATTTAAAATCTACTTTTTACAGCGTTTGTCAGTTTTAGACATTTTTCTCCTTTGTGAACGACAGTCTTAGGTACTCAAAAAACGTGTATCCTTTTCTCTGATATTGTGATTGAAGCAACCATAAGCTGCACAAAACGGCATTTTCCACACAGATATTACAGGCTGCTTTATTTCTGGCCCTCCGTCTGCATTTTGCATGCTAGCGTCAACTGATAGTTCCATCAACGTGATGTATGGTGCAACCAACCTATGGCAGTTTTTAACCGGCTAACAGCCCATCTGAGCGCGCCTTACCCATAGCCCTCTGTTAGCTCATGTTGGCTATGAGTTAGCCTGGTTAGCATTTAGCCCAGAGTCTGTTTGCTGTCAATCAATTGCCTCAAGGCCGCTCTTTGCCCATTTTTGTATTTTCTGGGAGTGACGACAGACACAACACAACTCAGATGATGACGATGGGAACACCCAACTGGTTTCACCTTAAGCTCTTCAGACACCAACGGGTGACGTAGGAGAAGGTTTGTTCATTTCTATCCATGTCTGTGGTCAGAACTACAGCAGGGGTGGAGCAAGAGGAGGGGCCAGGGTGTAAACATATTGGCTTGATATTGTCTTTTGTATTCTCAAAATACCTTAAAATAAATTACTATGAACTGATATTACCAACATCAGCTGACCTCGTTAGTGAAGACGTCCCGCTGAAATGTGTTCATGTAGGATGTGACATCATCAGCTCAGATTAATGAACTACCTCACAGATTTGGACACATGTCCTCAGACAGTCCGAGTAAAACAGTTTGTCTTTTTCTTTAAGTGCTTCTGTTTTTCATAAACTCATGTGTGAAAGAATAAAGCTGTACATTTACTAATGCATATGTAAAAGACTGCAGGTGGAGAGAAAAGTAAAATGGGAGGCAGCTCAGCTGTTCTCTTGGACTTTAATTCACTTTGTTTCATCATGCAAACACTTGTATTGGTTGATGTGCTGCTGTACATCCCAGCACAAAGCCTGCACTCTCTGTGCTATTCCTTGCAAACTGAGTTGTGAGTATCCTTTGAGTAAACGCTTCCACTCCCAATGTGATTCTATTATAAGGCTTGTAAATTATTCAGGCTGAAGCCAATCACATCCGTGGTTGCAGCTCTGCATGTACGGTCGTAAGCAGGTGTAGCCTCTAATTCCTTTTTAGCTAAAGCTAAAGCAAACTGACTCTTTCACTGATTAAAAATGGCAGAAACTTTAAGGTAGGCAGCGATAACTCCCATCATGCATGCAGTGCCTCTTCTCAGACCATTGCAGTGTTTCCCTGACAGATTGGAGGCAGGCATGTGTCCAAGTTATCTGTGCTTTTGGTAAGCATGTCTCTTTTGATACTGAATCCCCCCCAAGCCTGTCTGTTGCCTTGCACTTGGCGCAGTGCAGCTTATGGAGGTATTTGGGAGCTGCTAACAGTGGATCTACAGACAGCAGCGCTGAGGCGGGGATCTTGTTGTATCAGTGTTGGCACGCCGACCGCAGAGATTCGCTTTGGCTGCCAAGAGGACGCCGACCAAGTGTCGTGCACAGGCGGGCGGAGAGTGCAGCACCAGCCCCTGGTTGCAGAGTTAGGATTGGCACCGTGTGCAAGCCTGAAGCCTTTGCTCTCAGCGTGCTTTTCTGCTTTTGTTTGATCTACAGGTTGTTCCAAAAGAAGAAGAAGTAAGGGGGAGAATGAAAGGTGGATCTCAGAGACCCCCCGTCTGATGAGGATCCCAAAGGAAAGTCTTTGTCATGGAGGAAACCAACAAGTAGAAGACTTTTACATCCTCTCTCCCTTCCAGTGTACCGCAGATTACTGAGCAAGGACGAGTGTTTTCCTGAAATTGGTGCTTTAAAAAAGACAAGTATGGGGAACAGTGAAAGTTGTTGGGTTTAACTTTGTATTCCCTTTTATAAGTTGTTGTCCCCATTGTGACTCTTTACTGAAGCTCCCTTTCTTGTGTTGGTCGTTTTGTTTTCACAGTTATCCATTTTAATTGCTTCCGTCTTATTTGGCCATGGAAACTTTGCTATCTTTGCCATCGATATCATTTGTACAGTGGTGTTTCTATTACTTCAACTGGTGCTTGTGTCTCTGTATGAATGGCCGTTGATTTCTCGTCCTGTTTCGGATAAACTCTTTTTTTACCTTCTATACTGTAGCAAGAAAAAGATTTTGTATTGTAGATTCAGCAATAACACAATCTTCAGTTTTTACATTTTTACCACTAAATTCATGATAGAATACGTACAGCACATGAACTTGGCTCAAAAAGAAGGGAAAGGTGGATTATTCCTCCCCTTTAAAAGGGACACCGTGCAACTTTTGACCATCAGCCTAACATAAGATTTCTGGGGTCAGTATACAGTACATCACTGACACATGTGGGTGCTCTGAGGGGGCTGCCCTCCTCAAAAAGCAGACATGGTCCCTTTAAAGGAGCAGATCTGTCTCTCATTGATCGTGTGATCTGGAGGCTTTGCTTTATGGCTCCATGACTTCACTGTCAGCTGATCAAAGTGGATTCAAACACGATTCCAAAGCTCGGATAGAGACGGTTTAATTTTGCGACAGTTGTGTGGGCTGTGGGAAGTTACAGGTTTAGTGCCCCCAGTGGCCAAAAGTTACACAGTGTCCCTTTCAGAAGCCCAGTTGGTGCATTATTCATCATAGGAAAGCCTGATTAGTTGCCGTTGCAACGAGGTGTAACTTTTAAGGGTTGTGCTTCAGTGGAACATCAACAGGAGAATAAATGTGCGGGCTTCACCCACACGTTTGGCCGTGTTGCTCATTCTACAGAAGTACCTGGTTGTAAAGGTGACTAATCAGGCTTTCTAAGCGTGCAACACCAGCTGGGCTTACTCCAGGAAAGAAATAATCAACCAAAAATAAATTTCCTTACTTTTTCTACTAAGGTTTACATGGAAGCGTAGGTTCACTGAAGAAGAAATATAACTGAGGGATAAAAAAGTCAGAATTCAGAATTCTGACTTTTATTCTCTGGGAAACGCAGGATTCTGACACTAAAGCCTGAATTCTGTCAGAATTCTAACTTCTTTTTTTTTTTCAAATTACGTTGTTTTTTTTTCAGAAATTGAGAAAAAAATCTCCCTATTTATCTGTTTATTTTCTGGGAAAACTTCGGAATTTAAAAAATTTTTTTTTTCCAGATATTAGAAAAAATGTCCTGAATTCTTTTCCTTTTTTCATGTCCTCCTGGGAAAGGGGGGGGGGGGGGGAGTTAATAATTCTGAGAATAAATTCAGACTTCTGACTTTTTTTTTTTTTTTCAGAAGTGAAAATTGAAACCCCCAGATATATTTTTTTTATGTCCTGCGAAAATAATCAGAATTCTGACTTTTTTCCATAAACTCAAAAAAATTAAATCTCCTGAATTATTATTTTTTATGGTCTGGGAAAACATCAGAATTCTGACTTTTTCAGAAATTCAATAAAGAAAATATCCAGATTTTTTTTTTTTTTTTTCATGTTCTGGGAAAAAAAAGTTAGAATTCTGAGAATAAATTTAGTGTTTATGAATATACATATATAAATTAATTTCTCTTCTTCAGTGGCCCTAATACTCTTCCCTGGCTTTATATACAAAGCTTGTTTGCTAATATAAATCACTGTTCAGCAAACCAGGTGTCATGCACTGTAAGGCAGCTTCTGAGTCCAAATCCTTTGTGCCACATGAAGAGATTATTGATTTACAGGCAGCATGTAAAAGAAAAGTGCAATAACTGCAATTATAAAGAGTTTATTTGGTAACCCCAACTTAAATTTATCTAGAATATCTATCTATCTATATATAAATATATACACTTTACAAAGAGATTTGTTTCGTCACATTTGTCAACTGTGTCCTGATCCCGACAGATAAACAGAATGTCATCTGTATTCATTTTATGGGAATTAAATATGCTAGAGTTATGTTTATTTTTCAGAATATGTAGATTAAATAAAGTTTTATCATTCCTTTTAGAGTTTGTGTCGCTAACACATGCAGATTATTACTTCTAACCTATTCTTTGTGTAACAGCTGGATTTTAGTGTCATTCATGTGCATTTTTGTTTGACAATCATTGTGAGAGGTGTCGAGACTGAGTGGAGTGTTTGAGCTTTTATTCTGTACCTGTAAGAGAATTCTGTTTTTCCAATCGATGAAGGACCTGAACTCCTGAGTTAAGTGATAACTCCCCACCAGATCTGTGTTTAGTTTTGTCTCCATTTTTGGTGTTATGTGCTTCTGTTTGTGCTCTTTTTTCTCAGTTTGGTTCATCCACTTTCTAAAGCAAATCTAAAACATACAAATACAGCCAGTGTCAAAACTTGAAAATTGCATTTTAATTGAATCATTGCAAATCAATTCTCTAGATTTCTTTGTGTATTCACTGTTTTATTCCACTATCTTAAAGACTGCACAGTTTGAAGTCCAGAAGTGTGTGTGTGTGTGTGTGTGTGTGTGTGTGTGTGTCACTGCTACATACAAGAACACTCCCAAATATACCTGCTAGCATTAAGCGTTACTTAATGACAAAGTTTTTGTGTTAAAGTTTTCTGATATTCAAACATTTTTATCCCTCCTTCATCTCAGAAAGGCCCTTTTTGTATCTTTAACTCACAGGTACTCTTTCTTAATTGACTTGCATTTTTTGAAGCTGACAGTCCTGTATTTCCCGTAAAAATTATAAAAAAAAGACAAACTCTTGATATGCAATTGTTATACATATTATATTTGTATAAATAAATCTTTGTGCTTGTGTACAGTGATTGCTTTGTCGACTCTTTCGTTAATTTGTCTTAATTGTGTCATTGAAGTCAGTCGGCTTCATTTGTATTGTGGCAGTTAAAGATACAATCAGACCAATAATTCAGTTAAATTGATTATAATCCAATTATAACAAATACTTTATGATCCACATTAGTTCAGTTTATAATAATTTTGTTTAATTGATAAAATACAAACAGGGATCCCACTCTTTTTTTAAAAGTTATTTTCCAGGACTTTTCCAGGACATTTTCAGGACTTTTCCAGATGCTACAGTAAGAGTCAAGTTATCACAACAAAGACTAATAAATCCCACCCCAAGCTTTTGGAGAAGTGTTCTACAACTATAGCTTATGTTTTTACAGTGATAAAGCAGCGACGATGGCGGGAGTAGCGACGAAGTAAGGCAAGTTTATTTGTATAGCACATTTCATGTACAGAATAATTCAAAGTGCTTTACATAAAACATTATAAGCAAAAGGGAGAGAAAAAACGATTTAAAGCATGATTCAAAATTAAAAGCATTTAGGGTTAAAAAGAGAGAATACAGAGACGTGCAGATTTTAACTTTTGAATAAAATCTACGTAAATGCAGCTGAGAACAGGTGGGTCTTCAGTCTGGATTTAAATAAACTAAGTGTTTCAGCTGATCTGAGACTTTCTGGGAGTTTGTTCCAGACATGTGGAGCATAGAAGCTGAACGCAGCTGCTCCATGTCTGGTTCTGACTCTAGAACTGATAAAAGGCCGGATCCAGATGACCTGAGGGGTCTAGTAGGTTCATAGTGGGTCAGGGAGGTCACTGATGTATTTTGGGCTTAAACCATTCAGAGCTTTATAGACCAGCAGCAGAACTTTAAAGTCTATTCTCTGATGGACCGGCAGACAGTGTAAAGACCTCAGAACTGGACTGATGTGGTCCACTTTTCTGGTCTTTGTGAGAACTCGGGCAGCAGAGTTCTGAATGAGCTGCAGCTGTTTAACTGATTTTTTAGGTAGACCAGTAAAGACGCTGTTACAGTAGTCAAGCCGACTGAAGATGATGATGGACTAGTTTTTCCAGATTTTCCTGAGACATCAGATCTTTTATCCTTTAGATGTTAGAGTTGTAGAGACGAAACAGAGACGAAATAGAGACCAAACAAAGACAATCATCAGTAAAGATTTTAAGGACTGCATCCTTCAATGTTCATACCAGATTTTTACTTTTTTCCATTTTTGTAGCAAAAACATGGTTGCACAGACACACTTTTTACAAACCTTCATGAAATACAGTCTCTTGATTGTTTTGCTTTATAGACCTTTCTCACACTTCCTTGTTTTTTGACCAGAAATACGCAACAGGTCGCGGATCTTTGCTTCCGACAACGTCTCCAGTTAGAAAGTGAAGTCCCTGCAGCACCGAGCTGTTCTTCTTCTGCTCTGCAGCCGTCCTACATCCATGTCCAGGACTTACCAACATCCATGATGATAGACATTAAAGGAGCCCTATCATGAAAAATGGACTTTTAAGAGCTTTTCAGCATGTCAGTGTGTTATTTCCTCATCAAGAAATGATTTAAATCGTTATTTTTCTTCATTCATGCATATTTGAGTAATCTACATGAATATTTAAACCAAGCGCTACCTCCCTGCAAACGGCTGACTATCCACCGCGTTACGTATGAACGTGGCACCAATCACGAAAGTCCAAATGCGCACGCTCAGTATCGTAAAAAGACGCCCTCTGTTGAACAGAAACTCAGAATCCTATACACACTCTCTGAGGAAGAAACTAACACCTGCAGGAAGATTTCCTCAGAGACAAGCAGCCATCAGCTAACAGACGTTTCATCCAGATTCAGGAGAATTTTCTTCCTTTTTTTTTAAGCTCTAGAGGACAGCAAGTTGGGGAAAATGCAGTTACGTTCAGCGTGGTTATGTTCAGCGTGGGAGTTTATTTGTTGTACTGGATGAATCGACTTGCCAGAAGTGGTTGGATTATAACTTCAGGAGCAGAAAAAAAAACTCAACTTTGTGTGTGAACTTCACTCCTGACAACTTCATGAATCTCTGGCAGTAAAGTGTTTTTTTCTCTGGGATTACTTCTGAAACCTGACGCAGTTCCTACTATAAAAACGCGCATGGACAGACAACAACACTGGTGAGTCAACACATCTCTCAGCTCAATGCTAACTGTTAGCCTATGATTTGTTCGCTAATTTACTTACTTGTCAGGGGTCTCTGTGGTACTTCTGTGGTACTTCTGTGGTACTGCGTGTACTTCAAACTTCATATCAGACTCTGGGTCGAGCGCATACAGCTCCATAACAGGCTGGTCTGTTTTATCCCGTTGATCGGAGTAATTATCCATCAATGTTTACTACTAACATCCACATGAGAGCTGCCGGTGCTACAGACAATTCAGTGACCCTTCAGAATAAGTGTCTCTCCCGGGGCGACGTCATGAAATGGGCGTAAAACATGCTGCAATTGGTCGAGAGCTCCGCGGTTCAGGACAGTCAGCCATCTTACTTCCGTGTTGGAAATTAGACGCATCGAAAAACTAATATTTAACACCAAATTAGTTTCTATAGTAACGATAGGAACATATCTAGCTCATAAATGCCTGTATTTGACTTTTGGAACATTTGAAAAGCATGATACAGCTCCTTTAACAGGGACGGAAAAACCGAAGCGTCATTAAATGCCGAGTCATTTTAACACGACAGCCGTGAGCACAGACTGTTATACTGGATGTGACCTCATCCATCCCTGCTGGAAACATCTGATACGGTCAGAGAGCAAAAATAAAATAGAATAAATTAAATAAAGAAAATAAAGTGATGTCCTCATGTACTCATGTATGTACTCTGTCCTCAGTCCTGAGTTCCTGTTTTCATCCATCAGTGTTAAAGTAGAAGAAAAGAGTTTAGTATTTCTGTCCTTCATGCATGGAGACAGTTTAACTGTGTTGTATGAAGTGGTGGCTGCTGTCATCTGTGGATCTTCATGGTGGACGTGATGATGCAGCGTCGCAGTCGTGGATTCATGTTCTCACGTATGTTACATGTATACGTGTATGTACTCACAGCTGTACTAGAATAATACATGTATGTACTCACAGCTGTACTAGAATAATACGTGTATGCACTCACAGCTGTACTAGAATAATACATGTATGTACTCACAGCTGTACTAGAATAATACGTGTATGCACTCACAGCTGTACTAGAATAATACATGTATGTACTCACAGCTGTACTAGAATAATACGTGTATGTACTCACAGCTGTACTAGAATAATACATGTATGTACTCACAGCTGTACTAGAATAATACGTGTATGTACTCACAGCTGTACTAGAATAATACATGTATGTACTCACAGCTGTACTAGAATAATACATGTATGTACTCACAGCTGTACTAGAATAATACATGTATGTACTCACAGCTGTACTAGAATAATACATGTATGTACCCACAGCTGTACTAGAATAATACATGTATGTACCCACAGCTGTACTAGAATAATACATGTATGTACTCAGAGCTGTACTAGAATAATACATGTATGTACTCACAGCTGTACTAGAATAATACATGTATGTACTCACAGCTGTACTAGAATAATACATGTATGTACTCACAGCTGTACTAGAATAATACATGTATGTACTCACAGCTGTACTAGAATAATGCGTGTATGTACCCACAGATGTACTAGAATAATACATGTATGTACTCAGCTGTACTAGAATAATACATGTATGTACTCACAGCTGTACTAGAATAATACATGTATGTACTCACAGCTGTACTAGAATAGTACATGTATGTACTCACAGCTGTACTAGAATAATACATGTATGTACTCACAGCTGTACTAGAATAATACATGTATGTACTCACAGCTGTACTAGAATAATGCGTGTATGTACCCACAGCTGTACTAGAATAATACATGTATGTACCCACAGCTGTACTAGAATAATACGTGTATGTACCCACAGCTGTACTAGAATAATACATGTATGTACTCACAGCTGTACTAGAATAATACATGTATGTACCCACAGCTGTACTAGAATAATGCATGTATGTACTCACAGCTGTACTAGAATACTACATGTATGTACTCACAGCTATACTAGCATAATACATGTATGTACTCACAGCTGTACTAGAATAATACATGTATGTACTCACAGCTGTACTAGAATAATACATGTATGTACTCACAGCTGTACTAGAATAATACATGTATGTACTCAGCTGTACTAGAATAATACATGTATGTACTCACAGCTGTACTAGAATAATACTACATGTATGTACTCACAGCTATACTAGAATAATACATGTATGTACTCAGAGCTGTACTAGAATACTACATGTATGTACTCACAGCTATACTAGAATAATACATGTATGTACTCACAGCTGTACTAGAATAATACATGTATGTACTCAGCTGTACTAGAATAATACATGTATGTACTCACAGCTGTACTAGAATAATACATGTATGTACTCAGCTGTACTAGAATAATACATGTATGTACTCAGCTATACTAGAATAATACATGTATGTACTCACAGCTGTACTAGAATAATACATGTATGTACTCAGCTGTACTAGAATAATACATGTATGTACTCACAGCTGTACTAGAATAATACATGTATGTACTCACAGCTGTACTAGAATAATACATGTATGTACTCACAGCTGTACTAGAATACTACATGTATGTACTCACAGCTATACTAGCATAATACATGTATGTACCCACAGCTGTACTAGAATAATACATGTACTCACAGCTGTACTAGAATAATACATGTATGTACTCACAGCTGTACTAGAATAATACATGTATGTACTCACAGCTGTACTAGAATAATACATGTATGTACTCACAGCTGTACTAGAATAATACATGTATGTACTCACAGCTGTACTAGAATAATACATGTATGTACTCAGAGCTGTACTAGAATACTACATGTATGTACTCACAGCTGTACTAGAATAATACATGTATGTACTCACAGCTGTACTAGAATACTACATGTATGTACTCACAGCTGTACTAGAATAATACATGTATGTACTCACAGCTGTACTAGAATAATACATGTATGTACTCAGAGCTGTACTAGAATACTACATGTATGTACTCACAGCTATACTAGAATAATACATGTATGTACTCACAGATGTACTAGAATAATACATGTATGTACTCAGCTGTACTAGAATAATACATGTATGTACTCACAGCTGTACTAGAATAATACATGTATGTACTCACAGCTGTACTAGAATAATACATGTATGTACTCAGAGCTGTACTAGAATACTACATGTATGTACTCACAGCTATACTAGAATAATACATGTATGTACTCAGAGCTGTACTAGAATACTACATGTATGTACTCACAGCTATACTAGAATAATACATGTATGTACTCACAGCTGTACTAGAATAATACACGTATGTACCCACAGCTGAACTAGAATAATACATGTATGTACTCACAGCTGTACTAGAATAATACATGTATGTACTCAGCTGTACTAGAATAATACATGTATGTACTCACAGCTGTACTAGAATAATACATGTATGTACTCACAGCTGTACTAGAATAATACATGTATGTACTCACAGCTGTACTAGAATACTACATGTATGTACTCACAGCTATACTAGCATAATACATGTATGTACCCACAGCTGTACTAGAATAATACATGTATGTACTCACAGCTGTACTAGAATAATACATGTATGTACTCACAGCTGTACTAGAATAATACATGTATGTACTCAGCTGTACTAGACTAATACATGTATGTACTCACAGCTATACTAGAATAATACATGTATGTACCCACAGCTGTACTAGAATAATACATGTATGTACTCACAGCTATACTAGAATAATACATGTATGTACCCACAGCTGTACTAGAATAATACATGTATGTACTCACAGCTGTACTAGAATACTACATGTATGTTCTCACAGCTATACTAGCATAATACATGTATGTACCCACAGCTGTACTAGAATAATACATGTATGTACTCACAGCTGTACTAGAATACTACATGTATGTACTCACAGCTGTACTAGAATAATACATGTATGTACTCACAGCTATACTAGAATAATACATGTATGTACCCACAGCTGTACTAGAATAATACATGTATGCACTCACAGCTGTACTAGAATACTACATGTATGTACTCACAGCTGTACTAGAATAATACATGTATGTACCCACAGCTGTACTAGAATAATACATGTATGTACTCACAGCTGTACTAGAATAATACATGTATGTACTCACAGCTGTACTAGAATAATACATGTATGCACTCACAGCTGTACTAGAATACTACATGTATGTACTCACAGCTGTACTAGAATAATACGTGTATGTGCCCACAGTTGTACTAGAATAATATATGTATGTACTCACAGCCGTACTAGAATAATACATGTATGTACTCACAGCTGTACTAGAATGATACATGTATGTACTCAGCTGTACTAGACTAATACATGTATGTACTCACAGCTATACTAGAATAATACATGTATGTACCCACAGCTGTACTAGAATAATACATGTATGTACTCACAGCTGTACTAGAATAATACATGTATGTACCCACAGCTGTACTAGAATAATACATGTATGTACTCACAGCTGTACTAGAATAATACATGTATGTACTCACAGCTGTACTAGAATAATACACGTATGTACCCACAGCTGAACTAGAATAATACATGTATGTACTCACAGCTGTACTAGAATAATACATGTATGTACTCAGCTGTACTAGAATAATACATGTATGTACTCACAGCTGTACTAGAATAATACATGTATGTACTCACAGCTGTACTAGAATAATACATGTATGTACTCACAGCTGTACTAGAATACTACATGTATGTACTCACAGCTATACTAGCATAATACATGTATGTACCCACAGCTGTACTAGAATAATACATGTATGTACTCACAGCTGTACTAGAATAATACATGTATGTACTCACAGCTGTACTAGAATAATACATGTATGTACTCAGCTGTACTAGACTAATACATGTATGTACTCACAGCTATACTAGAATAATACATGTATGTACCCACAGCTGTACTAGAATAATACATGTATGTACTCACAGCTATACTAGAATAATACATGTATGTACCCACAGCTGTACTAGAATAATACATGTATGTACTCACAGCTGTACTAGAATACTACATGTATGTTCTCACAGCTATACTAGCATAATACATGTATGTACCCACAGCTGTACTAGAATAATACATGTATGTACTCACAGCTGTACTAGAATACTACATGTATGTACTCACAGCTGTACTAGAATAATACATGTATGTACTCACAGCTATACTAGAATAATACATGTATGTACCCACAGCTGTACTAGAATAATACATGTATGCACTCACAGCTGTACTAGAATACTACATGTATGTACTCACAGCTGTACTAGAATAATACATGTATGTACCCACAGCTGTACTAGAATAATACATGTATGTACTCACAGCTGTACTAGAATAATACATGTATGTACTCACAGCTGTACTAGAATAATACATGTATGCACTCACAGCTGTACTAGAATACTACATGTATGTACTCACAGCTGTACTAGAATAATACGTGTATGTGCCCACAGTTGTACTAGAATAATATATGTATGTACTCACAGCTGTACTAGAATAATACATGTATGTACTCACAGCTGTACTAGAATGATACATGTATGTACTCAGCTGTACTAGACTAATACATGTATGTACTCACAGCTATACTAGAATAATACATGTATGTACCCACAGCTGTACTAGAATAATACATGTATGTACTCACAGCTGTACTAGAATAATACATGTATGTACCCACAGCTGTACTAGAATAATACATGTATGTACTCACAGCTGTACTAGAATAATACATGTATGTACTCACAGCTGTACTAGAATAATACATGTATGCACTCACAGCTGTACTAGAATACTACATGTATGTACTCACAGCTGTACTAGAATGATACGTGTATGTGCCCACAGTTGTACTAGAATAATATATGTATGTACTCACAGCCGTACTAGAATAATACATGTATGTACTCACAGCTGTACTAGAATAATACATGTATGTACTCACAGCTGTACTAGAATAATACATGTATGTACTCACAGCTGTACTAGAATAATACATGTATGTACTCACAGCTGTACTAGAATAATACATGTATGTACCCACAGCTGTACTAGAATAATACATGTATGTACTCACAGCTGTACTAGAATAATACATGTATGTACTCACAGCTGTACTAGAATAATACATGTATGTACTCACAGCTGTACTAGAATAATACATGTATGTACCCACAGCTGTACTAGAATAATACATGTATGTACCCACAGCTGTACTAGAATAATACATGTATGTACTCACAGCTGTACTAGAATAATACATGTATGTACCCACAGCTGTACTAGAATAATACATGTATGTACTCAGCTGTACTAGAATAATACATGTATGTACTCACAGCTGTACTAGAATAATACATGTATGTACCCACAGCTGTACTAGAATAATACATGTATGTACTCACAGCTACAACAGAAGCATGTTAAAAGCCACCAAACATACAGAAAATAATCTAATTTTATATCAAACTCAGAATAAACTACGATCTCTTGCAGTTTAACACGTTATAACGATTTTCTACCATCTGTGATCTTTATTTGGTTCACGATTATTTAAAAGCAATAATTTTAAAATCAGAGTGATCAGAGAAGTTTACCAAACCCTCATGTGAAATCTTTAAAAAGAAAAGAAGCATTATTTCAGTAGAGGTGGTAATTTAGGACATTAATATGTTAATTTGTGGATATTATGCACGTACTGGATGCATAAATAACACCTGCATGGTCACTTTTTATTCCCTGTCAGTGTCATCAGAGCGGCTCTGCAGGTTTCATTCTAATCTGATGCTTTCTGATATCAGAAATCATGAATAACCGCAGATAAACCTCCTCTATAAACATTCGGTTTCGGACGTGATTGAATTACATTTAAAGCTTGATATATTCACAAACTCCGTCTCTTTAAAATCCTGGGAGCAGCTCAACACGTGCAGATGACAAAACGATGCATCGTTGGTCACATGATGGAAACAACGCAGGCAAAACTTCTGGTTCTCACGATCGAATCGAGTAAACGGGCTCAAATGTGACATCCAGAGAGGAAACATGATCCATGTTTGACGTTTGACTGAAGTCTGGTCCTCACAGGAAGACAAGATTCTCACCCGTTACGTACTTCCGGTTTTTGTGAAAAAGGTCTACTATAATTCTTCTCTGACTACATGTGATAAAGAGACTGAGGCTGTTTCTCAAACCGCACACTTGAGCACTTCAAACACTATTTTTGAGTGTGTAGCGCATTCATGCTGTCATTTAAGCTCCTGCCCTAATAGATGGGTTCCCGTTAACAAACATTAGCAGTTGCTAGGCAACCAGGGAGCAAAAAGCCTGTTTGTACTGCAGTCTACGGCCAAACACTCATTCATAAAAATACAAAGTAACCCGACTAAACAAACAGTCTGCTGTCTGCAGCAGGTTCTGCTCTGTGTCGTCTTCACCTCCTCCATACAGGAGCAACTTTCACTAGTCTGGATTAAACCAGGCAAAGATGACATCATCACTACGTTTGGAAAGGAGCTGATTCCAGCTGTTAGGGACTCACCTGCATTGCTGTCGGTGAGTCACGCCGCTTGTGGAACGTTCTGCTTTATTGTGGATGAAATCCTGGTAGACAGCAGACAGACTAGCTAACTGCTAACAAGCTAACGGTAGAAACTCTGATTTAGGACCCCGTACTTCGTATTAAATCTCCGGGATGCGTTGTTATGCAGCATGAATGTCTGTAAACGGCTCCTCCATCAGTTTCTTCTTCTTTTTATTCTCCGTGTGTGAGCAGAGGACGGCTGTATCACAGCTACAGTGTTGGGATGCAGCCGTGAACTGATCAATGACTGGTCGCGGCCGTGATACTGGTATTGTTCCAGTACCAGTCTCCCCACTACAACACGGGAATCATTTCTGCCACCATGGTGGTTTAATCTGACATGGTGACCATGGTTACCATGGTGACCATGGTGAAAGACTGAATAAATCATGGATCTGAACCTGCAGAAGTTATCAGAGGGTTTCTGAAGACAGTCGCTCCTACTGTCCTGTTATCACCATGGTAACCGTTTACATGCATTAACGTTTGGATTTTTGTAACCGAACAAATACCAGGACTCAAACATTATATTTCCCGACACTTTCACGTCATCATGACCTCATCGGCATTAAAAGTGGAGTCTTGCATGTAAACACACGTCTTCTCATAGTTCTTAATACTTTTCCCGGGTTTTTTCCTCCCCCCGGTTGAGCGTGCATCCTATCTGTGACGTTGCTCAGACACCATCTATAACGTACAAAACCACAGTGCAAAACGAAGCACACTTCTCGCACTCAACAAACGCCATCTTGCTGACGTGTTTGAGGCCGCGGTTAGCAGTCAATGCTAGTACGTCACTTCCTGAAAGGGCAGTGCTCTGTTCGGGTTTGCATTTAGTGACAACAGTGTGCACTACAGACAAAGTGCATAGAGTGCACTACGCACTGAATTCCAGTGCACTCAGGCTAGAGTTTAAATGTGAAAAAAAAAAACTGCCATCCCAAAAGCGGACGTTTCTGTAGAATGATCCAAAAGTTAAAACAGCTACGGTCAAACTTACTCAGACTAACTGGGGAGGTCAAACCATTAGCAGCAATCAGAGCTGTGCAAACACCAGCAGACCAAAGTCAGAATGAAGATGGTGAGGAAGACTACTAGGGTGAGGACACTCAGGCTAAATGACTTCTTCTCTGTCCAGACTTGCATTCTGGCAGGAAAGCAGCTGCCACCTAGTGGCCAGTCCAACACACTGCCGTCATTTACAACATTCCTCTTTAATTTCTGGGAGATAATAGCCAAAATAGCCAAAAGTTAAAAGATTAAGCTTTGTGTATTCCTGCTAATGACCTAAGTCTGAAGTGACAAAACCTGAGGTGCAGGTGACGATGATGAAGGTGACAAATGTGTCACCGCTGTGCACGGGTGTTAAAGAGAGCTCAGCATTGTAAAGTAACCTCAGCAACAAAAGGCTCAGCTCTGATTCTCCAGGTTTTCAGGCCACGATGACAAAATAAATACTCTCAGCAGCATGTTTTATTTAACCTTTAACTTGTGATTTCCACCTCAACCTTGAAATAACACCGAAGCAACTGTGTCAACAAGCTTTTGATAAAGAGAGCTGCACTTTTCAACATTTAACTTGATCGACATGTAAGAAAGATTGTGTATTTCGTCTAGGAACATGGCTGTTTGTTTTCATAAAAATACAGGGGTATTTGCAGAAAAAATATGAAAAACCATCCAAGAGTTTTTATGTTACAACTGAGAGCAAAAACATGAAAACAATCATTTCCAAATAAATGTTTGACTTTCTCCCCCTTATAGCTGAAAAATGACGCCTCAAGATGAAAATATTATCATAATGTAAAAATATGGAGCTTTGACATCAAAGAAACGGAGGTTAAGTTAAAATGCAGTGAAGCATAATGTGTATTTCAGTATTTTTACCTGTATGATCTCCGCTCTCCTCTCCCCTCTGCAACTCCTGCTCAAACAGCAGCATAACAACATGTAGCCTGTGGGCAGATTGAACCCTCAGAAGACCCCACTTAAATATTCATTATGAGATCAGTGTTCCCACAAACATGGGAGCGTAAAGTCCTGCACCACCTGCAGGAACAGCATCAACCTTCACATACCAGAAACACACCTGTGATATTTGTCATTAAAGTCCACAAACATGAGCTAAATGTTCCTGATGTGCTGCAGCAGGATGTCTGAGAAACACCGCCCTCTGGCGGCGTCACCGAGTACTGCAGGGACGGGACGAGAGATGGGATTCATGGTTCTTTGAAGGGAGCCGGATCTTATGGAGCTGATCGATTTAAAGAATCATTTAAAAGACTGGCTCGTTCCTATTCTTTAATCTTTTTGTCTTATTTTTTTATTCATTGTCTTTGTTTCAGTATTAAATCAACAGTAACTAATCTTTATCAAGTAAATAACTGGTAGCAATTTGTAAGGCAAGATGAATTTGGATCGGAATATTTCAACACCCCCCAATAATAAGTATAAATAAAAAAAATATTGTAAAATATATGGAAAAAATACAGTAGAAAAAAATAAAGATAAATATAATTCAGTAATGAGTCAGTTTCTGCATCGCTTATCCAGTTCAGGGATGTGGGGGTCGCTGGAGTCTTTCCCAGCTATTATCAGGTGAAAGGTGGGGTACACCTGGACAGGTCTCCGGTCTGTCGCAGCACCAGCAGAGAGAGACAGACAACCATGCACTCTAAGGGACAGTTTAGAGTGATCAGTTATGTGTTTGGATGGTGGGAGGAAGCCGGAGAACGGAAGACGCATACAGGAGAACAGCAAACCACACAGGAAGGAACTCTTGGAATTTTTACCCCCCCCCCCCCCCCCCAATTGAACTGATGATCTTCTTACTCTAAGGCTGCGGTGCTAACCACCACATCACTGTGCAGCCCACATAAATATAATTATTCTGAATTGTTGGTCATATTTTTCATTAATCTTCTGTTTTATTGCAAACATTTTTTACTCACCAAAACACTGGTACAACAAAAACTGAGCTGGCTACAATTAACTTCCATGTAAAACAACTTTATCCAAAATGTTTTTCACAAAAGGACATCTTAGTAATGCAAAAAAAACCAAACAAACTCATATACAATCTATTATATGGGATTTTAAAGGTACAGTATGTAAAAAATCAAAGGCCAATGACAGAAAAATGTGATATATAATTCAAAACTGTGTTTCTATTGATGTGTAATCACTGCACTAGTGTTTTATGTTTATTTTCTTAGAATGAGTCATTTATATCTACTTGCTGGGGGGTGCACATATGGAGGCTGCCATATTTCTTCCACCATTTTTACAACAGTGTCCCTGAACAGACAAAACAATGTGTGTGAAGTGAGAACTCTGAACTTTAAAACTGCTGCAGCAGCTTTGTTTAATGGGAGTTAGAGACTGTTTGGGATCAGTAATGTCTTAAAAGACATGAAAGTAGTTCCTCATAGTCCAGTCACAGATACACCTGAGACCACTGATCCACTCACACATGAAAACATCTTCATGTCTGGGAGAATTTTGGCCACTAACGGCCACCGTACATTCACAGCAGTGCTGGAATATGAAGTCATTTGAAAGAAAACATATTTTCTATCAAATACCCATCTTTACCACTAGATGTCAGTAATTCTCACATATTGTACCTTTAAGAAATGCAGGAAAAATACAATAAAAATAAAAATAACGTATTCCTGAGCTGTCAATTTTAGTTAATGTGTTGGAACTCACAGTTTCTACACAGTTTCACTTTTCTGCCCATATATACATTGGCATGACTGAAGCGTGTTAGACATCAGACTCCCATTATCCACACACGTGTCCCGTCAAGGCAGTGTGGATAAAGTGGATATGAGAAAGAATGGCTCACCAAGAAACGGCTCACAGCTGAGATCTGATTCTCATCAATCATTTAAAAGAGCCGTTCAAAAGAATCAATTCATTTATGAATGGTACATTTCTACTCTGGACACCTTTTAGAGATAATAAAGGTGGATCAGTGTATTCAACTGATTGGAACCAGCACATATGATTCAAACTAAATGCCGCCATTTCTGAATTGGGTGACGGTCTGTTTGAGAGCTGACTCTGGAGCTCGCATGCAGCCGTGGAGGTGAGTGAAATACAAACCCCTGCTGGAATGTTTCTTAGCAATGCATCAGAGTTGGAGCGAGGCTGAGCAGCTTGTGTTTGCCGTCGGCCGGCGTTGCTCTCCGAGTATCTGTCTGGTTGCACAGTAACTTCTGAGACTGTGTTATAAATAAATGGAAACGTGCTCAGTCAGAGGCAGAGGATGCTCTTTAGCATGCAGATGACCTCATACACGCCAAACCTGTTCATAAATGTCGGAAACAATTCTATTCTGCTTCTGTTCTTCTGAAAGCCGGTGTCCAGCCAGCAGCGTCTCACTGGGCCTGCGTGTCGGTACGAGCTAATGGAGCTAACGCGGGGATGCTCCGGTATGGCAGGGATGGGACGGTCCTGCAGCCACGCAGCGGCCATATTGACCCTTTTCACTGTGTCGGCTAAAACCTGGATGGAGGGATGTTTATGTGACAAAACGGGACTTTGTGATCACTTCAGTTATTATTCTGCTAGGTCGTGATAATCTCTCTGAGCCGATGCTCTGTGTTGTTGTTAGCCATTACACTAAGTTAGCTATATTAGCAGTTAGAAGCTGAAGTTGTTTTAAGGTCACGACTGTAAATATGATCATGTTCTGCCTCATCTGAAAGCAAAAATCCTACAAAAGGCGCTGAACTGATTATTAAAGCTGCTCTTAGAGCAGAGAAGTTAATAAGGAACAAAGCAGAATCCACCACTAGAGAGCAGCGGCTACTGTTAGCAGCCGAGGCTAGCACCGTTAGCTGTCGGGACAGAATAGAGCAGAGTCCACCACTGGAGAGCACCTGCTACTGTTAGCAGCCGAGGCTAACACCGTTAGGTGTTGGGACAGAATAGAGCAGAGTCCACCACTGGAGAGCACCTGCTACTGTTAGCAACCGAGGCTAACACCGTTAGCTGTCAGGACAGAATAGAGCAGAGTCCACCACTAGAGAGCAGCTGCTACTGTTAGCAGCCGAGGCTAACACCGTTAGGTGTCGGGACAGACAGAGTCGACCACTAGAGAGCAGCTGCTACTGTTAGCAACCGAGGCTAACACCGTTAGCTGTCAGGACAGAATAGAGCAGAGTCCACCACTAGAGAGCAGCTGCTACTGTTAGCAGCTGAGGCTAACACAGTTAGGTGTCGGGACAGAATAGAGCAGAGTCGACCACTGGAGAGCACCTGCTACTGTTAGCAGCCGAGGTTAACACCATTAGGTGTTGGGACAGAATAGAACAGAGTCCACCACTATAGAGCAGCTGCAACTGTTAGCAACAGAGGCTAACACCGTTAGCTGTCAGGACAGAATAGAGCAGAGTCCACCACTAGAGAGCAGCTGCTACTGTTAGCAGCCGAGGCTAACACCGTTAGCTGTCAGGACAGAATAGAGCAGAGTCCATCACTAGAGAGCAGCTGCTACTGTTAGCAGCCGAGGCTAACACAGTTAGCTGTCAGGACAGAATAGAGCAGAGTCCACCACTAGAGAGCAGCTGCTACCGTTAGCAGCCAAGGCTAACACCGTTAGCGGCTAGAGGCCAAAAGGCCCGTCCTGACTTCCTGAAGTGGGTGAACAGAGGCCCATTCATTCTGCTATTCCGTTCAGCATCTGCAGTGACGGATTTCCATGTTACTGACACATCTGAGACAAAGTTCCTGATTAGACTTGTTTATGTTTATAAGGCAGCGAAGGAGGCGTGAGGCTGCTGCTATCCAGCTAATGTCATATTTTCATCATTTTCCTCCAGATAATGTTGCTGTTCCTGGTTCTGGTCCCAATGGAGGTTTTCCTTCCTGGTTCTGGTTCTGATGGAGGTTTTTCCTTCCTGGTTCTGGTTTTGATGGAGGTTTTACTTCCTGGTTCTGGTCCTGATGGAGGTTTTCCTTCCTGGTTCTGGTCCTGATGGAGGTTTTCCTTCCTGGTTCTGGTCCCGATGGAGGTTTTCCTTCCTGGTTCTGGTTCTGATGGAGGTTTTCCTTCCTGGTTCTGGTCCCGATGGAGGTTTTCCTTCCTGGTTCTGGTTCCGATGGAGGTTTTCCTTCCTGGTTCTGGTCCTGATGGAGGTTTTCCTTCCTGGTTCTGGTCCTGATGGAGGTTTTCCTTCCTGGTTCTGGTCCTGATGGAGGTTTTCCTTCCTGGTTCTGGTTCTGATGGAGGTTTTGCTTCCTGGTTCTGGTTCTGATGGAGTTTTTCCTTCCTGGTTCTGGTCCTGATGGAGGTTTTGCTTCCAGGTTCTGGTTCTGATGGAGGTTTTACTTCCTGGTTCTGGTTCTGATAGAGGTTTTCCTTCCTGGTTCTGGTTTTGATGGAGGTTTTACTTCCTGGTTCTGGTTCTGATGGAGGTTTTCATTCCTGGTTCTGGTTCTGATGGAGGTTTTTATTATCTGGTTATTGGACTAGCATGGATGATGTCATGTTTCTGTTTCTGTGGTTTGCTTCAGCTGAATTCTGATTGAACAGTGAAACCTTGACATGACCGTGTTTGTACATTGTTCTGTATAAATAAAGCTGGTTGAAGTGAGTGAAGGTGTAAACGGATGAAGCTGCCGCAGCTGCAGATGTGACTCATATCTCTGCTCAGACCCGTGATGACGGTGAGTCAGTCAGATTTCATTTTCAGGATTTTCATGCTTTTTGTCATTAGTTTTCTCCTCCAGCACACGCTCCGTCTGCCAGCATCGCTGTGGTGCATGTGGGGTTTGTGTTGTGGAACCACTGATGGCTGCCTGCAGAGATTTGATCTTTATTTTTCCGGATAAAAACATGTTGAGCAAATAAGAGAATGACTGAAGCTGACGTCTGAAAGACATCTCTGAAACAACCTGGCCAGCCTTGACGATGGTGTCAGTGGACATGAGAGAGCGTCTCAGCTTTTCATTATCCACCAACTTTCATATAATGGAGTTTAGTGGCAACTGAACCAAAAACATCAAAAACATCCATAAAAGTCACAAAAACTTGTCAATATTCCTCCATACTGCTCGTCCAATGTAATCCAAGTGTCCTGAGTGCAAGCGTCCAGAATTTACTGGAAACCACATTATTTAGTAGATTTTGTAGAATAAACAGTAGAACATCGTACTTCCCTGATGCACGCCCCTTCAACTACACTACACTACACAAACGAGGCAGACGAGATCTTTCAAATCAATATCCAACCCTTCTTGTGTTTGTCTGCAGCTCGTTCGCTCTTAGCACAATGTAAAGAGAGAATTTCTTCTTCTACGCTTGCATTATTGGCAGAGTAGGTGCTGAATGCTGCAGCTTCCGCAGTGTTGTGGACTCGCATGGACACATCGCTGAAGTACGATGTTCTACTGTTTAGTCTATAAAAATCCACTAAATGACGTCGTTTCCAGTAAATTCTGGACACTTCCCACTCAGGACACTTGGATTACATTGGACGAGCAGTTTGGAGGAATATTGACAAGTTTTTGTGGACTTTTATGGACCTTTTTGGCTCGGGCCCTGTTGAGGAATAAAAAATGATCTCTTCAGGTGGAAGAATTTGGTCGAGTCCGTTTATGCCTTCATAGATTAATTACAACATGAGACGTCTCACAGAACTTGGCAAGGGAGTTTAGCGTTAGGGAGTCGCTTAAGTTTCCACGTTATCTGCTTCTACATACCAGAGAAGAACAAGTGTTCTGACCAGCAGAGCTTACATAAATGTGTGTTTTGTTTCAACTCCACAAAACTGCTGCCTGATCAGAGCATGAGGCACTTGTGTGATTTATACACGATTATACTGAGACACATGATTAAAGATATTTTAATAAAGTAAAATAGCACAAATTTCTCTCACAGCCCCGGTCACCTCCATTATATGAAAGTCGGTGGATAATGAAACCCCCCGGATCTCCGGCTGCATTTGAGATATTAAAAAGTTCTCCAGAGTCTTGCTCAGCATGAGGATGAGGAGAAGATGAAGGTCCATCATTCTGTAGGTGTACTATCCCTTTAAGATTTACAGTATGTTGCTGTAGAAAGGAAAAGGATCAGTGTGTTCTTGGATTCTTTGATTTGGTATTTTTCTCTTTTATTGTGAAAGTTTCTCAAAAACAGCGTTGAACTTTTTTACAGCAAGTGACTGAAAGTAACTCAGGAACTTTTACTCAGAGTACATTTTCAGATGGGTACTTTTACTATTACTTGAGTAGAATTTAAGCAAAGTAAAGATGCTTGTACTTTATTAGAATGTTTCTGTACTTCTCCCACCTCTCTACATTTCATCCTTTAGCGTTCAGCAGTGTATAAAGTTAAAAGATCTCGCCTGCAGCCTGATCAAAGACACGGCGCTGTACGACACATGTTCCCCCTCTTCTTCACTCACACAATGAGCACCATTAGAGGCCATCTGTTCTCCACTCTCGTGTTGACGGTATAATCAGGGGTGTTACTGATGACTCACATTTGGTAGGAGAGAACAAACAGGCTGCCTCCCCCGACAACCCACCCAACAGCAACAGTACTGAGAGATGCACAGATTTTATTTGCAAACACTGTTTGCAAAGCAAAGCTAAATCACCTAAAATGCAGAGAAAAAACATCTGTCTGTATGATTCATGAGTGATTACAGCAGTGAGAAACGATAAACGATATCAGCCGACCTCTGATGAGACAGCCAAGACAAACTGGGATGAACCCTGTGCAGGATAAATACCCTGCCCTTCCTGTTATGCCAATAAACTGGAGTCTTAAATGAACCCTTTAGCTATTTTTTTACGGATGCACGATATAATCTGCCCCCTATCAATATCGGCCTTAAAACTGAGTATGGGACATCAGCCACCCCAACAATATTTAACCGATCAGCCCGCTATTTCTAAAGTTAAAAAAAAAAAAAAGAATATTCTTCTTTCACAAAAACTTATTTTTTACATATGCTGATATCATATTGATATTTAAAAACGCGGTATCAATCTATATCACTAACAAAATCTTGCAATATTTCAACGTTCTGTTACAAAATCTCACAGGAATTCACAAAATATAATATAATATAAATAAAAGATTTTGTAAGTAAAAGAAATCAATGCCTCGTTTTTAGATATTAATTTGATATCAGCATATGGAAATATCGCGATATTTCAGTGTATTGATATTTTTCCCACTCCTACTTTTCAAAGTGTCAGAAACAGATAACACAACTGCTATTTGAAATGACTGCTTATTTTTTTCAGCTTTAATATCGGTATCTATATCGGTTATCAGCCACGAATTTTAAATATCGGATATCAGCCAAGATTCCAATATCGTGCATCCCTAATTTTTTTCATGATTTGTCTTTAAAAAGCTGTGAAGCTTCTGCTGTCATAGAAAGATACTGTAGTGATATCACGATCCAAAGAGACAAACTGCAGCCAATCAGATTTTTATACAAGACAGAAAATGATTTAATGGCAACAAAAACATGTTTTTGTGTGTAAAAAGTTACAACACTGCTTAAATATCATTTCATAAGTGAATAATGCAGCTTTTAAATATGTTTTATTGGGGTATAACAGTGGAATAACTGGAATTATATTACATATCTACAGTCTCATGTACAGAATAAAATCCTCGGGTCTGCAGAGTCCTCCTCCACTTTGCATGAAATGAGTTCTTAACTTTGGTGGAGAGCGTGGCGCCTGTCTGTGGGGACACGTCCACACCGACGCGAGGTCGCCTTACAGGACGTGGTAGACGGGCCGGGACCCCGGGCTCTCCGGTGTGCAGGGCTGCGAGTCGGAGCTGCCAGGCGAGAAGGTGGCCATGTCTCTCAGAGCAGCCGGTCCACAGCTGGACTCCACCGAGGACAGACGGTCCACGATGCTGGACAGGCACTCCAGGCTGGAGGCCCCGGCTGCTTTCTCCTCCAGGCTCTCTGACAAGGACGAACGGACGTTCAGTTAAATATGCTTCAACAACAAAAACAGAAATGTGCGTGAGAGGAAGTTTTCTCAAGTAGGAAATCCATTTCCACCACATATGTGTTGACACGTTCTCGTGTTTTTCTCCTTTAAAACAGGGTCTGCAACCTGTACAACCCAAAGAGCCATTTTTTAGCCTCCAACCAGCTAAATATGTGATTTAGAGCCGCAAATGTGCCATGGCATTTTGAAAAAAGGCAACTTATAATTTCTGATAAATATGAAATATAGAAAATTTGCAGTTATTTTAAAGGAATCACAGTTTTATTTCTACTTTAAGGTTTGAAATGAAAACTTGCAAAAAGAGGATTGATACGTTCTCTTAAATCATGTTTTCTTCAACGGGACTTAACTGTAAAAAAAAGTGAAATAAATAAATGAAACATAGATGTTTGTGGGGAAATTATGTGGAAAATAAAACCTACCTTCAAAGCTAATTACAAGAGAAATAGATTTTTAAAAATATATATTTCCTCTAGTGTCATGTTGTGAAAATTCAGTGTAATTAATCCATTAAAAAACTGCTAAAACCTTCAAAAGTTATTATGTATTTAAAAATATCATTTTAAGCCGCAGTTATTGAGAGCCGTTGTGGAAGGCCCAGAGAGCCATAGGTTGCAGACCCCTGCTCCCGGACGGAGAAATGCATGTCACAGTCGTGCTGTAAATGTCTCACCATTCTTTGCATATGAATAGCTGTTGCTGTAGTTTGCATTCAGCTGTTGCCACACAAGGACTGTTGCCTTGAGCCTGGAAGGACACAAGCAATCACATTTACCCTTGGACTCTTGCAAAAAGATTAAAAAAGAAAGATATGTTACAGACTGTGCATAAGCTGAATGAGCGGAGGCAGAAAAGGCAGAAAAACAACCAGAACCCTTCATGATATTCTGGACAGGCTAATAAATCCTGAATTCCAAAGTTATTGGCTTCTTTATTTCACATCCACCTTAAAGTCAAAGTGGCTGGGTACGCCCCCCACCCCCACCCAGCTCCAAGTGTGGCGAATCGATTGTATCAGTGGAAGCAACACCAGTTTGTGCAAGATGACACTTTCTCCGAGTAAATCTGCAGAAAATCCTGGCAGCGGTGCAGAACATGCAGTCAGGATGGAATGCAGAAAGCACCCAGTCCTCCCTGCCAGACTTCAGGAAGGTGGATTTAGGTTGGTTTATTAGGGGCTATAAAGTGTTCGGTGGTGGGAAAGTCATTAGTACATCCAGCATTATAAGTTCACCTCAGACAGCAAATCGAACAACCCAACATGTAACCAATGAGCATGAAAGGGAAGAAAAGGATCCTGGGAAGAATGCAGAACAGACGTTTGTGTTGCAGGATTAGAGGAAAGTACAGCATGCATGGAGAGGCACAGTAATTGAGGTCTTGGGGCAAAAACATGCGTCGTTTGATATGTTTCTAAATTGGAAAATCCATTTTTAAATGAAGCACTCCGGGAGTAAAGTCATGATGCGACCATGCCGTGTTTCTGAGGCCTTGTAGGCCAGAAATCTGGGAGTCTCCAGACTCTGATCATCCGGCAGTCTGCCTGCTGTCACACACATGGATGCGAGGTCTTACCATGCCGTCAGAGCAGCTGGACAGCGGGCTGCCCGGCTCCGAGCTGCTCTCTCCAGGTAGGCCGTAAAAGTTCTCCACCTGCCCCGGCAGCAGCTCCTGCAGGCTCTCGATGTACTGGATGGCGTTGCGCAGGATCTCCACTTTGGGCAGGCGCTGACTGGGGTTGGCTGAGGTGCAGCGGCGAAGAGCCTCGAACGCGTGGTTGACCTTCTTCAGCCGCCGGCGCTCGCGCATGGTGGCGGCCCGTCTGCGGTCCACGAAGCTGGATTTACGCTTGCAGGCCTTGCAGGCCCACTGGAGGCAATGTCCCGGCTGGTGAGGAGCTCCGGGAACCCTGACGTGCTCGTCCTCCTCGGACCCGGCGAGCTCCATGCCCGGGCCGAACTCCAGGCTGTCTGGGGAGGAGGAGCACGCTCTGTCGTAGTAGACCTGGGAGGGCGAGAAGACGTCCATGGCCGGCGGGGAAAGCGTCTGAGTGGATGCTGAAATGAGGAAAGGAGTAAAAAGTTGGGTGAAAGCGAGGAGACCTCTGAGTGATATGAGGGGTCTGTTGCCCACAGGCCCCCTTATATGCCCCCGGCCGAAGCCCAGGGCCCACATTGGCCAGATCTAATTACCATGGCCCATTGGCCCAGCCAGAAGGCAGGCTGGAGTTAGTTCAGTTCCCTCCCTGCCCCATCCCTACCACCTCTCCTCACCCCCAGTGTCCTGCAGAGTTTCCCACATCTGCCCCTACTGGTGTTTTCCAGCTCATCTCTTCTTCTGCAGGAACACAGTGTTTGTCCAACATGGCCTTTAAAAACCAAATATGACTCATGATCCTTATATTTTCCTGAATATGAAGACTGATATTCCAGAGAAGGATTTGTTTGGTAAAGAGGGGTGACCACTCGCAGCAGTATGTGGGCCAATTTTTATGGTGGAGACAACAGCGTTGCAGATGCAGCCCAGCTGCAAAGGAAGGTGTAACATTTCAAGCCCCGTGAATTTCACATAACAGCGGTAAGCCCCCTCTAAACACCCCGGCTCATCGTTGAAGGTGCTGCCAGGGAGCTGGTCCCTGTTTGCAGAGGCTCATTAAAAACAGTCATTACAACAAATCACACACACCTCGTCTCCACGGACCAAATTTCAACCATCAAAAGTTACTGACACGACTCAAGCACTCAGCAGATGGCCGTGATGGGCAGAAGCCTCCGCTCCAGAGGCCGACCCTGGTCCAGCTGGGGGCCGTGACCCGCGGCGAGGATCTCAGTTCAGCAGCAGGAAAATTCTCCAGGTCACATTTTTAATCAGATAACTGATAACAAGCTTTTACTAATTCATTAATATAATTAATTTATGTCACATCAACTAGTTTATATGTAAATTAGCTTTTCACTGTAACTCTGCTTTGAAACACAGCCAAAGCCAGTTCCAGGACTAGAAATCTCCTTCTGCTCATCTAAAAACACAAGATCTGCTCCAGAATGTGCTGGGATGCTTACAGTATACACACTGTTTGGTTACAGTACACATCATGCCATTTCAGGTCCTTGCAGGGTTTATTAGAGTACATCTTTCAGTACATTTAGAGGCCACCTTGTTTTCTCATATTTCTTGGTCATTTTAATGCCTGGTACTACTAAAAGTACATTTGTCTGGACAAATATAATGATAACAACTAAAATAGCTCTTAAGAGTTTAATTTAAGAACCGATATCTGCCATTTTCATGATTTTCTTAATAAGTAATTTTGGTTATTAAGTGCTTACATCAATAACTACGGCATTGTGCTGCCAAAAACAGCTTTTAGGCATTCTAGATTTTCTTTTCTGTCTCTTTTAGTCACATGATTCACACCACAGTTGGTACTCGATTACATAACCATTATTTTTGATGACAAGGGTGGTCTCTTAATTTTTTCAATGGCTGTGCATACATACATACATACATACATGTGTACATATATATATATAAATATGTAGGAGGCAGTTTCCTCTGCTAATTAAGATATTAAAATGGATACTTCAAACATAGTAGTCTGAAGTTATAAATAAGTGATAGATAGATAGATAGATAGATAGATAGATAGATAGATAGATAGATAGATAGATAGATAGATAGATAGATAGATAGATAGATAGATAAGTACTTTATTTGAAGAAATTCAGGTGTCCAGCAGCTTACTTGTAACATTCATCGAAAAAAAATAATAATAAAACACAATAAAAAGGCTAAAAATGACTACTGATAGTAATAAATGACTGTATATATAAATATATACTGTGGATATTGATAGCGCTTCAGTTCTGTGGGCTGTACAGGTTAGTTCTCTCCGGGCTGAACACTCCTCTTCAGGTTCAGATCAGGTTTGGACCCTGCTGGCGCGCGGGACTACTTCAGGTAATTATGTTGGTGACAGCTCACAAGGATACAATGCGGATATTTCTCACAATGTGTCAAAACGTTTGGCGGCTCCTCTTCTCTGGGAACCGCGCGCACCTAAGAAAACAGCAGTTTCGTCCGCCTCTGAATTACGCACAGCTGAAGAAGACATCGGCTCGCCTTCGCGCGAGGAGATCAAAGGCTGCGTGGGGCTGAGAACAACGTGGACGATGAGAAAACCTGCCATCAAACAGCGCCAGGACAGCCACGGCTCAGATTGGCGCAGCACATGGTGTGATTGCGAATACAGGGGAGCTTAAATTGGCGCAGTGACTGCGCGCGGGATCCACGTCCTCCACCGGTCTCCAGGGAACTCTTCCAGGTTGCTTTTCTGTTGTTCTCAAGGGTCAAAGACAGAGTTAAGTGAAGGGCAGGAGGTGACCTTTTATGCTCTCCTCCCTCACGTCTGAAAACCTTATTTCTTGTAAACGGCCTCGCGCTTCTGCTTTGGTCCCACAGACATGTTCCCACTTACACACCCTTCACATTTCATCCACAGCCCCTGTTTAAAACTCTTACGATATTTAAGTCGCTGTTGTTCGGCTTCAAGAGTTTTTATATCTTTAAAAATATGAATATACACTGTAAAAAGAGGATCTGGGCTGTAGTTGATATGAAATACTTATTTACGTTGATCTAACTTAATTATTTTGGTTTGGTGATGAAATCTTATGTTTTTAAATCAACTTGAAAAATCACACTCTTTAGCCCAAAATAAGTTTTTACTTTCACTCAAAGTAAATTTTTTAAGTTGTTTCAGCTTTACAGAGCATGAACAACAAAGGGGGCGGAGCTATTTTCTAAACGCAACATATGGGGACCAAAGAGGCTCATAGGCTCAGGCCTATAAATTTGACTTAAGAGCTTTACTGCATTTGTTATGTTCAAATTCAGAGAAAATTGTTGAGGAAAAATATCGATACACTGAAATATCGTGATATTTTTAAAAAATGCAGTATCGACCTAATTTACTAGTGAAATCTCGCAAGATATTGTTTTGTTATGAAATCTCATGACATTTCACGAAATACCGCAAGATTTCATCGCTCTGTTCCAAAATCTCGCAGAATTTCCTGAAATCTCATGAGATTTTATAACAAAACAATGACATCTCATGAGATTTCATTAGTAAAATAGATCGATATCGCGTTTTCAAATATTGATATGGTATCGCATATGAAAATATTGCGATACCATACCGGGGGACGCCCGGCGCCCGGTGGGGTCGGCAGCTGCTGGTCTTGGTCCGCTGGGGCCTGGGCCTCCAGACTGCGGGGGGCTCCGGCTGGGGCCGCCTTTTGCCGCCCTTCGGGGGATGCATGTCCGCTCTTTGGGGGGGGTAGCTGGGATCTGGGCCTCTGGGTGGCTGCTGGGGGCCTGGGTCGCGAGCCTTGCGGGCTTCCTCCTCCTTGCAGAGACGAGGCTGCATCTGCATGACTGTATCACCACGGAGCACCCTTTATTATGCATGTTGGCACTGTGACACTGCTTCCCATTGCGATGACTAGGTTGTACCTCTTCTCTACTTCCCATTGCGATGACTAGGTTGTACCTCTTCTCTACTTCCCATTGCGATGACTAGGTTGTACCTCTTCTCTACTTCCCATTGCGCTGACTAGGTTGTACCTCTTCTCTGCGTAGTTCTGTGTGTGTTTGTATGATCTGAGGATATTTAAGCCACCCCTGCAGGTCCTCCTGTAGGGGATTGCTTGTTTTGTTTTCCAACAGAGACCTTGGTTGTTTAGGGATCGCGGTACAGATGTACCAGTGAACTGTGTAAGTGGATTCATGTTTTTCTCTCTCTCTCTCTTCCTCTTCCTTACTCCTCTCTCTCTGTTTCACTTTCTATCATTACCTCTGTTAACTTTCATTTCTCCCTTGTCAGGCCCAGCAGTATGAAATGGAATGGTGTAATAGACAAATGTTTAAATAAAGAAATAAAATGAATAAACATGATATCAAATGGAGCCTTATGTTCATAAAGCTCCGCTTGATAAAGCAAAACTGTTCAACAGAATAAAGCAATCAGATTTCCATTCTGCTTGCTTCGATGCTGGACAGGACAAGTTAAAAAAAAAAAAAAAAAGAAAATATTGCGATATTTCAGTGTATCAATATTTTTCCCACCATTATTAAATAATCAGGTGACCCATTAAGTCACGTGCAACTGGGTCATTACAAAAAAATAAAGCAAAAAAAATTTGCACAATTAACACGCGACATAACGATATGTGTAAATATCATATCTCTCTCATGTAAATATCATATCGCGATACCATATGAGTGTATCGCACAGCCCTACTCCCAACTCATTTTTTCATCCTTGTAAATGGATCAAAACCAACAGGATATAAATACTGTTTGTGTTGCTGATCGGTCCCAGATTCATGCATTAACTTCCACCTTAGCTTCCTACAAAATATAATGTGTTGAGTAAGATAAAAGTAAAATTGTACTTTGTCTGAAATCAGAAATTTAACTTGAGAAAAAAAATTAATGCATGTTACAGAATTTGTTTAGTTTATTCCAAGATTAAAACTTAAAGGTAGAGTCCAAAGTCCCCCCACCGTTTCTGTTTGCAAACAGCAGCATTCAAACTTAGCGCCCCTCCTCTCAGGCTAATGGCCGCCTCGTTCTTCAAACTATTCAGCCTCAAGCTTCTCCTTCAGAGCCCAGAAGCGGCTACAAGCCAAACTAATATTAGCCCTGGTTTTCCAACTTGCATTCTCTAAAGCTCTTACCTTTTCTTCGGTGCATCCGCCGTTTATTTTTCCTTCAAGAGTTTCAGTGACTGGCGTCTGCTCCAATCATGAGCTTATTCCCACACGGCGTCATGTCCTTGGTTCTGTCATTGGCTGGTGATATAAACAGAAATCTCCCCCAGAAACGTCCCAAACACAACAAAACAAAGTTAAAGGGCGAATTTCAGACAGGGAGAGAGTTGCATTCAAACGCACCACGGCACGTGAGTAGAGGCCAAAAGACGCAGTTTGAGACGGATTTCCACTTGCACAAGTCTAACGTTTATTTTCAGGGGAAATGTCGGACTACACCTTTAAGTTGTAACAAAATAAAGAGAAAAAAATGTTTATGACTTATACTGCATATTTGCTTTTAGCAAAACAATTTCTTTCTTTGTTTTAATGTAAAAAATAGATTCAAATCAAAATATATGGTTTCAACTAAATCATAAATTTATTTGAGAAAAACTAAAATAATTAGATGTGACAAGTTGACAAGTTTAAAATTTGATTCAAAGCAACAATTTTTACAGTGTAGCTGCATGAAAGGGAAAAAAGACCAGAGATACATTCCTTCTTTCACGGTCTTTGTTTGAGTTTCTTTCCTCTGCATAAAGTTGATTTTAAATTCCCCTCAAGAATTAGTGAAACAAAAGGAGGAAAAAAAGTTGAGTGGCAACAGCATTTGTTTGGCAGCGAGCTGAAAGCGGTGCCCCGCCAGCCTGCAGCTCCAGCCCGTCTCATCGCAGGACAGCCACAGAAAGTCTGGATAAATCAAAAGTCTTCAGCGTCCATCTCATCCTCGGCCGAGCAGTCTGCCTTTCATCAGCTTCAACTTTTAAAACTTCACCGTCACAGACAAATGAGAATTATATGGTGTCATCACAACACAGACAATCCTGCAAAGCCAAACGAGGGGAAGCTGCAAGCTGAGACACAGAAAGGACAGAAGCTTGGTTTGCAGAAGCCTGAAATGTTTCTGTCAGAACCCAGGTTGAAGCTTTTTCTTGTCGAGACTGTAAGCCTGCAGCTGTAAGAACAAAGCTGCAAATGGAGGGAAACTAGAGCGAGCTCATTAAAGTCACATTACTGTGTCCAGATATCAGATTTCTGTCTGCTTTCTGCAGAAAACAGGATATTTTGGATTTAGATCATTCTGCTGAAAAGCATTCAGGTTTTCAGCGTCTAACTTGGCTTTTTGTGGAAATATCTTTCATATTCACTCAAATTAAAGCACAACACTCACGGAACACTTAATAAAGCTGAAATAGGCATGCATGAATGCTCCTTTTGGAGGGAAATGTTTATGTGTACTTCAGTTTTTCTTTATCATAAGTTGCGTTGATTATCAATCAGAAATCTGTCGTTAAAATGATCAAAAAGCAGCTGAACTGGATTAAACTGGAGCGCTTTGATTAAATGTTTATGAAAGTTGTAAATGATGCCAGCCCCGTGCTTGTGAAAACCACAAACACACTTAAAAAGTTCAAAAGACACTTAAGGACACAGGAAAACAAGAACAGAGACGAGATGCGGGTATCTAAAGTTCAACATTTTATCAAAATAAACACAACAGATCCAAACATTTAAAACCAAACACAAGAAATGACACAAAAAAAGGAAAAGGCATTTTAAAGATGGAAATAAAGACCATAACTTTTTAAAAGCAAAACATATTCAATGCAACATTTCAGCAAACACAACAAAGACAGAACATGCCAACTTACATGACAGAAAATGAAGGAGAAAACATGACGAAGTAGGAACACATTTCAGTTCAGGACATGTGGAAACATGTTTACAGCTGTGTGAAAAAGTGTTTGCCTCCTTCCTGATTTCTGAGTTTTTTGCATGTTTGTCACACTGACATGTTTCAGATCATCAAACAAATTTTAATGTTAAAGATAACACAAGCAAACGAGGGGTAGGGGTATGAGTCTAGCCCTTCAGAGCGAGGACGATGATGCTGACTTGCTGAGGAAGAGCTGTACGTCATTACAGAATCAAACACCAGCAGCAACCTCCGGAGAGAGAAGAAAACACACAAATCTACAGATTACACATTTGTTTGTAACGTTAGCCAGACTAGCCACGCTAGCTAGGCTAAAATACTGATGAAAAGTTTGTGAAGGCTTTTTGGCAGTTTGCAAGAGACAACAGTCGTCATGGCGACTTCTTCCCCGTGTGGTTTTGTTTATTAATCAGCAAAGCATGATGAATGATGAAAAAAGAAAAACGACCACAACTCTTAACTCTGATGTTGTTAGGTGTGTTTTTATGATGACACACGTATGTTCAAACATCACCACGCAGTCGCTTACGTGCCTGAACGTAAATGCAGCAGTGGTGTCCCAGTTCCTAGAAGATTGCAAAGCCCTCCCACTATGGCTTCAATTCAAGGGTGTAGTGATAGTGGGCCACAGCTAGTGGTTGAAAGTAGGGGGAACATTGGGATTCGGCCTTTGACTAGGCCACTCCAAAGTCTTCATGTTGTTGTTCTTAAGCCATTCAGAGGTGGACTTGCTGGTGTGTTCTGGATCATTGTTCTGCTGCAGAACCCAAGTGCGCTTCAGCTTGAGGTCACCAACAGATGGCCGGACGTTCTCCTTCAGGATTTTTTGGTAGAAGCAGAATTCATGGTTCCATTTACCGCAGCAAGTCTTCCAGGTCCTGAAGCAGCAAAACAGCCCCAGACCATCACACTACCACCACCATATTTTACTGTTGCTATGATGTTCCTTTTCTGAAATGCCGTGTTACTTTTACGCCAGATGTAATGGGACCTCCACCTTCCAGAAAGTTCCACTTTTGTCTCGTCAGTCCACAGAGTATTTTCCCAAAGTCTTGGGGATCATCAAGATGCTTTCTGGCTAAACTGAGACGAGCCTTTATGTTCTTTTTGCTCAGCAGTGGTTTTGGTCTTGGAACTCTGCCATGCAGCCATTTTGCCCCCCAGTCTCTTTCTGATGGGGAGTCATGAACACTGACCTTCATTGAGGCAAGTGAGGCCTGCAGTTCTTGGATGTTGTTCTGGGGTCTTTTGTGACCTCTTGGATGAGTCGTCGCTGTGCTCTTGGGGTCATTTTGGTCGGCCGGCCCCTCCTGGGAAGGTTCACCACTGTTCCATGTTTTCACCATTTGTGGATAATGGTTCTCACTGTGGTTCTCTGGAGTCCCAAAGCTTTAGAAATGGCTTTGGAACCTTTTCCAGACTGATAGATCTCAATGACTTTGTTTCTCATTTGTTCCTGAATTTCTTTGGATGGCAGCATGATGTCTAGCTTTGGAGGATCTTTTGGTCTACTTCACTTTTTCAGGCAGGTCCTATTTAAGGGATTTCTGATGGAGAACAGGTGTGGCAGTAATCAGGCCTGGATGTGGTTAGAGAAACTGAACTCAGCTTTCCAAAGATGATAAACCACAGTTAATTTATGTTTTAACAGAGGGGGCAATTACTTTTTCAAACAGGGACAAGGTTTGGATTTTTTTTCCCCTTATTAATAAAAATCTTCATTGAAAAACTGCATTTTGTGTTTACTTGTGTTATCTTTGTCTCACAATAAAATTTGTTTGATGATCTGAAACATACAAGTGTGACAAACATGCAAAGAAATAAGAAATCAGGAAGGAGACAAACACTTTCACACAACTGTAGTTTAGTCAAATGTATTTCTGTCTGCAGTTACACTATTTCAATAAAAGTTGACAGACATTTGTTGTTGCAAGAAATACTGCTGGGGTTTTTTGTTTGTTTTTCTGCCATTTCTGTCATGTTTTGCTGCATGGCCACTGTAAAAAATCTACTACAAGAAGCTTGGTTGCCTTTTCAAAGTCAAACAACTAAAGATACGGAAGTCTGAAGCATGCTGCTACAACAGGAACACAAACTAAATGAGACCGAAATGCATCTAGAAGCAATGCAATAGATATAAGTGGCTTCAGATATCAAATGAAACCTTCTAAGTAGTTCCTCAGAGCATCTTCAACACAATTCTCACACTTAAAGGTGCTATAACATCAAATTTAACTTTTCTGGGGTTTGGGGGGTTTAATATGATCTGTTGTGCACTGATGAGGTCATGTGAATGTCCAGAGTGAGAATCAAAGTTCCTGTTTATGGTCTGTCAGCTTTGTCTCTCTGTTCAGAAACAGTTGAATCAGACAGCAGCTTATCATTCTACATAATTCCATCATTCTACGTAATTCATTTGCTCCAATTAGAGCACACTCTCAAGCAAACAGCCTCCTCCCTCCTCTCTCCTAACGGTCTATATAAATAAGGTCATAGCCAAATAAGGTGTAGCCAATCAGAATGAAGTCAATGTGGTCTCCGGGTAAAGCTGCATATCATTACCGCACCCAACTCTTTTACTGAGAAAGGAGGTCTAGCTGCCAAAACAACCCCCGCAGTAAAAAATGCCGTTTTTTCTTTGGAGAATTGACATATGCAGTAATGTCAACTACATGAACTAGTTTTTACTGCTATGTCATCACTCCTTTAAATCACCAAACAGCGACATGTTGCATGAGGCTTTGTGGACGGCTGAGAGATGAGGCAGAATCCCAAAGGTCAAACAGCTCTCTGCACTGTCTGCAGAGATCAGAGCGAGCTCCATACGCCACATCAAACATCCCAACAAGACCCCCCCTCCCAATCACATCAATAAACGACATACAGAACTCCCTGGATTTCCACGCTGCTGGCATCATTTATGTGAAGGCTTTGCCATGTGATGACGACACCAGACATGATTAATTAGGACCTAATGGCTTAGATAACGTTATTATCCTGCTGCTTTGCACTCATGCCTGCAACCGCAGTTCACGTCTCCAGCATGTGATCCGAGGAGGCATGCTGTGTTTGGAGGAGACTCAAGTTACTGTTGTTGGATCAGACCTGCTGAACAAAGAGAAGCAGCCAGCAGCAAACTGCTCCGAGCAGTCGAGTCGGCTGTGTGGACTTCTGACTGCTGGGATCTGCTCATGGGTGTGTTGATGCAACAAACTGGTGTGTGTCTGGATGCAGCAACAGGACGTTGTATAAAATGTAAATAAAGACAGAATGCAATGATTTGCAAATTTCACAAAACCACATTTCATTCCCAATGGAACATAAACAACATATGAGATGAAGCAACTGAGACATTTTACCTTTTCTCTGACTTTCTGCCACAACCTTTAGAGCAGTTTGTCTCAGATTGGTGAGCCTCTGTCATCTTTCCCTCTGAGAGACTGTGGCTCTGAAATGCTCCTTTATAGACTAAGGAGCGTTTTGTGTGTTGCGCCATCTTGCGGCGCCTCCGTTGCCTGGGGAACAAGTCCCAATGACCTCGTATCTGTTAACATGGATATCTGGATTTTCAACGTTGGACAGTCGTCTAAGGTCATGATAACCTACAGGTATGTTATCCAGAGATCTTTTAAGTATTCTGACATTCTATTTGATTTTTTATTTATTTTTTTTACATTGGAGCATTAATTTAATCTATTATTAATATCCAGAAACTGGCTTTAATAACAAGCCACACTGGAATAACGCGCACATCTCATGATTACTTATCAAAGTTTAAAAAACTAAACTCTTTCAAAGGTGGTTCCTTTTCTATTTTCTCCAATATTTGGCTTTTGGTTTTGTTTCAGGACTGTACAGACCACGTAACTTCACATGTCCTGCAGATGAAACTAAAGGCTGCAGGACACCGTCTTCCTGATCCGTTTGTGTTTCTGACTGAACTGTTTTTATTTTCTGGTCCCAACGTTGCCCTGATCAGAGACAATAACCTGATATTTCACAATATCTCCCAGATTAGTCATTAACTCTCAGCAACACCACAGCTGTCTCTGTTAGCATTAGCTAGCATGAGAACGTTATGCGGTGCCTCATTTTCGGGAGCATGGATACGTGAAATAAAGTGTCAGATTAATGAGTGTTCACCATAATTTACCGTGTTTTTGTTGTTGGGGATTAAATCAAGTGTTTTCTCCACCGTGGCAGCAAGTTATTCCTCCCTCTGCTCTGATTGGCCGATATTCCTCCCCGATACGAACACACTGACATCAGTGGACTGAGCAGCACCGTCCACTTTTGTCCCAGACGGCAGAAATCTTCATGAAATAAATGTCCGTGATCTTCTTCTTCACTTATTACCACATTAAAGTTTCCTCTGATGTTCCAACAACCAGGAATGTGACGTCCTTCCACATTTCCTCCATGTTAGGAAGAAAAACGTCCCATTCTCATCTGTTCTAGTTACACATGTACAGAAACGCTCCCTAAGCGATGGTGGATGGTCTAGTTGTGGCGTTTGACCGAATTAGAGTATATACACAGTCATGTTACTGGTCTGTTCCCAGTTAAACCAGTCATGTTAGTGACCTGTTTCCAGTTAAACCAGTCATGTTGCTAACCTGTTCCAAGATAAACCAGTCATGTTGCTAACCTGTTTCCAGTTAAACCAGTCATGTTACTGGTCTGTTCCCAGTCAAACCAGTCATGTTGCTAACCTGTTTCCAGTTAAACCAGTCATGTTGCTAACCTGTTCCCAGTTAAACCAGTCATGTTGCTAACCTGTTTCCAGTTAAACCAGTCATGTTGCTATACTGTTTCCAGTTAAACCAGTCATGTTACTGGTCTGTTCCCAGTTAAACCAGTCATGTTGCTAACCTGTTTCCAGTTAAACCAGTCATGTTAGTGACCTGTTTCCAGTTAAACCAGTCATGTTGCTAACCTGTTCCCAGTTAAACCAGTCATGTTGCTAACCTGTTTCCAGTGAAACCAGTCATGTTAGTGACCTGTTTCCAGTGAAACCAGTCATGTTGCTAACCTGTTCCCAGTTAAACCAGTCATGTTGCTAACCTGTTCCCAGTTAAACTAGTCATGTTAGTGACCTGTTTCCAGTTAAAACAGTCATGTTGCTAACCTGTTTCCAGTGAAACCAGTCATGTTGCCAACCTGTTCCCAGTTAAACCAGTCATGTTGCTAACCTGTTTCCAGTGAAATCAGTCATGTTGCTAACCTGTTCCAGTTAAACCAGTCATGTTGCTAACCTGTTTCCAGTATAACCAGTCATGTTGCTAACCTGTTCCAGTTAAACCAGTCATGTTGCTAACCTGTTCCCAGTTAAACCAGTCATGTTGCTAACCTGTTTCCAGTTAAACCAGTCATGTTACTGGTCTGTTCCCAGTTAAACCAGTCATGTTGCTAACCTGTTTCCAGTTAAACCAGTCATGTTGCTAACCTGTTCCCAGTTAAACCAGTCATGTTGCTAACCTGTTTCCAGTTAAACCAGTCATGTTGCTATACTGTTTCCAGTTAAACCAGTCATGTTACTGGTCTGTTCCCAGTTAAACCAGTCATGTTGCTAACCTGTTTCCAGTTAAACCAGTCATGTTAGTGACCTGTTTCCAGTTAAACCAGTCATGTTGCTAACCTGTTCCCAGTTAAACCAGTCATGTTGCTAACCTGTTTCCAGTGAAACCAGTCATGTTAGTGACCTGTTTCCAGTGAAACCAGTCATGTTGCTAACCTGTTCCCAGTTAAACCAGTCATGTTGCTAACCTGTTCCCAGTTAAACTAGTCATGTTAGTGACCTGTTTCCAGTTAAAACAGTCATGTTGCTAACCTGTTTCCAGTGAAACCAGTCATGTTGCTAACCTGTTCCCAGTTAAACCAGTCATGTTGCTAACCTGTTTCCAGTGAAATCAGTCATGTTGCTAACCTGTTCCAGTTAAACCAGTCATGTTGCTAACCTGTTTCCAGTATAACCAGTCATGTTGCTAACCTGTTCCAGTTAAACCAGTCATGTTGCTAACCTGTTAGCAGTTAAACCAGTCATGTTGCTAACCTGTTCCCAGTTAAACCAGTCATGTTGCTAACCTGTTCCCAGTTAAACCAGTCATGTTGCTAACCTGTTAGCAGTTAAACCAGTCATGTTGCTAACCTGTTCCAGTTAAACCAGTCATGTTGCTAACCTGTTCCCAGTTAAACCAGTCATGTTGCTAACCTGTTAGCAGTAACATGGTGGTATATTAAAATCTCCTACTATAACTGTCCTCCAGCTTTTTCTTGCTGCTCTTCCATCTTCTTACAGACGTGTTGCTGCATCAGATTCAGGATCAGAGAACGTTTCACATGAAATGATAAAATGTCTCTGTTCCATCATCTGACATGTTGTTTATGATCTACTGGGAATAAAATACGAGTTGATGAAATTTACAAATTATTGCATTCTGTTTTTATTTACCTTTTTTACAGTGTACCACAGTATTTTTCTGACTGGGTTTACTTTGTCAATGATGATTTTCGTACGGACAAATCACAACATAGACATAGTTCACTCCCTTAATCAACAAACGTACAAGTGTTTGACTGCAAAATCACAATATTCTTTATTTGTTGGTCATCTATATGTACAAAATATCAAATAAAATGTCAGTTTTCAGCAAGAATTTGTTTGCTTTCGGAAACAAAATAAATACATCTAAGCATCACATAATATAAAATATGTACAAATCCGTTGCTCTCCCTGTACAAATGAAGACTTCCTAACAAATAGAAGCCAGAATGGTTGAACAGCATGGAAATAATTTAGAGATAGAGCATGGAAATTTGAAATATTGAAGTAGTTGTTAAGCTTCTCCGTAAAATTTCAATTTTCTCTCGACATCTGCAGGGAAGGTGATTTTATCATCATTCGTGATACTGTCCACGATGGAGGACAGACGCAGGAGGCTGGAGGATGCAGAGGATTCGCTGGTTCCTGAAAACAAACACATCCAAGTGACTGGACTCTTTTATTTTACCATCCCCCAACTTATAAAATCCTCAGTATGAGTTGGCCCCAGTTCATTCAGCTCCAAATTAGTATGAAACACACTTAATAATAGTGACAGATGTATAAAAACACCTCAAGATGACATATAGATCAGTATCCATATGTTTTTACTATAATGTATTATATCATGTTGTTTGGTACGTATGTATAGGGGATTATCACGCTTCTGTGTTCCGAACTTCCGGTCTGAAACACTTAGAGGGCCCACTTCCGGCCCAGTTCAATGTCCCTACTTTACTTCGTAGATAACGTGAATAAATGCCAACCCTACTGAAATTTTCACGGATTCCAGACTGAAGTGATACTAAGGAGGAAGTGGATCAAAGCGATTCTCCAGAGTGAAGGGCCGAACTTTATAATAAAACAACGTAGCATGTTTGTTTGTAGCCGGTTGGGCACTTCACAGCATGCTAGCATTATCCAGCTAGCGTTTACTGACGTGCTTAACACTGTGCGTCTTAGAACACACAAACATCTGACAATCGGGTCTGTACCTCCCCGTTTCCAGTGGAACAACTGGGGACTGCCAAGAAAGGAGACGCCTTCAGATGCTTGTGTGTTTTCAGCCGCACAAAGTTAGGCACGTCATCAAGCTGGCTAATGCTAACCTGCTAACAGTAGTCCGCCAGCTACTACTCTGTTAAACTTTGTTAATCGGATAAACGCCAATGCCAAGTTTTCATTCCAGACTGAAGTGATGTTAAGGAAGAAGTGGATCAAAACGACCGATTCACCACGGTGAAGGACCGAACTTTATAATAAAACGACACACGTTTGTTTGTGGCCGGCAGACTGCGCAGTCGTGTTAGCAGGCTAGCATTAGCCAGCTCGATAACGTGCCTAACTTTGTGCGGCTGAAAACACACAAGCATCTGAAAGCGTCTCCTTTCTCGGCAGTCCCCAGTTGTTCAACTGGAAACGGGGAGTACAGACCCGATTTTCAGATGTTTGTGTGTTTTTAAAGAACGCACAATGTTAGGCACGTCAGTAAACGCTAGCTGGCTAATGCTGGCATGCTGTGAAGTGCCGGTGTTGTGCCCCACCGGCGACAAACAAACGTGTTTTATTATAAAGTTCGGCCCTTCACCGCGGCAAATCGATCGCTTTGATCCACTTCTTCCTTAGTATCACTTCAGTCTAGAATGAAAACTTGAGTATGTTTGGAGTTTATCCGATTTAAACAGTATAACAGAGCAGGAACGGCTGTCGTTAACATGGCCCGGAAGAGGAAGTGCCAAAATCCGGGAACTTCCAGTAAGCGTGATAATCCCCTATTGTTGTTATGTGTGGACCCCAGGGAGACCATATTTTCCGGACTATAAGTCGCATCAGTCAAATAGTGCATCATGAAGAGTAAAACACATATATAAGTAGCATGTATTTATTTGAAATGGGGTGCTTTCGGATTTCTCATATCCAGCTTGTTACTGCTAAATGACCCAATCAGTCCAGTTTCAAAGTTAATGCCTGTAAATGATCATAAACATCATAACGACGAAGGATCAACTTGTTTCGGAGGATTTGTTCCACCACACATGCAGTACAGACAGATATCCACAATGAACTCCTTTCACTGAGATAAGGCTATTTTAGGATTTTTGCCCTATAGTCGTCATCTTTCATACCATCATAGTCAACATTAATATTTACTTTTTGGCTCATGTCAGTCAATATGAATTAATTAGGGTTGTCAAAATTCTTTCCTAAATTGATCCTTTTCTCAAGCAAGAGATTTGTTTTATTAATTAGTACTGGTATATGCAGAAATTACATTAACTTAAAGGCTAAAACCAAGCCAGAAATCTGGGAGTAGTCAGGACTCAGAGCTGAATTTCAGCTTCACATTAAGACAGTTGTGGAGTCAGCCTGTGAGGATCAGCAGGGTTCTGGACTAAACAGCCGTCTGAAGGACTTCAGGGAGACATGTGAGGACAGGGTTTCAGTAGTCTAGTCTACTACAGATAAATGCAGAATTCCTGCTGAGACACCTTTCATCCTAAATATGTTCTAGAAGTGATAAAAGCAATGTGATTAATCAGGATTCATTATTTTGACACCTCTAAAATTGATACTTAAAAATATGTTAACTTGTATATATTTTGGTATATAAGTTGCACAAGCAACCAAACTATAAGAAAAAGTGTGACTTATAGTCTGGAAAATACGGTACTCGTTACTGTGGCAATAACTGATGGGGTTATTAAATTAAATAGGGGATTATCACGCTTCCGTGTTCCGGTTTCCGGAACTTGAAACATTAAACAGTCCACTTCCGGGCCAGTTCAATGTCCCTGCTCTGTTCCACTTCGTAAATTGAATAAACGCCCGCCGACCCTACTTAAATTTTCATGGATTCCAGACTGAAGTGATACTAAGGAAGAAGTGGATCAAAGCGATTCGATAGAGTGAAGGGCCGAACCTTATAATAAAACAACGTAGCACGTTTGTTTGTAGCCGGTGCGGCACAACACCGGCACTTCACAGCTAGCGTTAGCATAAGCAGGCTAACGTTAGCTGACGTGCCTAACTTTGTGCGTCTTAAAACACACAAACATCTGAAAATCGGGTCTGTCCCCCCCCCGTTTCCAGTGGAACAACTGGGGACTGCCAAGAAAGGAGACGCTTTCAGATGCTTGTGTGTTTTCAGAGTGTGTTTTCACAAAGTTAGGCACGTCATCAAGCTGGCTAATGCTAACCTGCTAACACCAGCTGTGTAGTCTGCCGGCTACAAACAAACGTTCTACGTTGTTTTACTTCATTACTTCGTTACTTAACTTCATTTCCCAGCATTCCTTTCAGAGTCATGTGACTACGGTGCAGCTGCTGCTGCTACAGACTGACTTGCTTTGAAGCTGCTGATAATATGTCTGCTAGTATCTGATATATGGTAGTTTCTAATACCTGCTAGTATCTGATATATGGTAGTATCTGATATATGGTAGTATCTGATATAATGGTAGTATCTAATACCTGCTAGTATCTGATATAATGGTAGTATCTAATACCTGCTAGTATCTGATATAATGGTAGTATCTAATACCTGCTAGTATCTGATATATGGTAGTATCTAATACCTGCTAGTATCTGATATATGGTAGTATCTAATACCTGCTAGTATCTGATATATGGTAGTATCTAACACCTGCTAGTATCTGATATATGGTAGTATCTAATACCTGCTAGTATCTGATATATGGTAGTATCTAATACCTGCTAGTATCTGATATATGGCAGTATCTAACACCTGCTAGTATCTGATATAATGGTAGTATCTAATACCTGCTAGTATCTGATATATGCTAGTATCTAATACCTGCTAGTATCTGATATATGGTAGTATCTAATACCTGCTAGTATCTGATATATGGTAGTATCTAATACCTGCTAGTATGTGATATTTGGTAGTATCTAACACCTGCTAGTATCTGATATATGCTAGTATCTAATACCTGCTAGTATCTGATATATGGCAGTATCTAACACCTGCTAGTATCTGATATATGCTAGTATCTAATACCTGCTAGTATCTGATATATGGCAGTATATAATACCTGCAAGTATCTGATATATGCTAGTATCTAATACCTGCTAGTATCTGATATATGCTAGTATCTTACACCTGCTAGTATCTGATATATGCTAGTATCTAATACCTGCTAGTATCATATATATGCTAGTATCAAACACCCGCTAGTATCTGATATATGCTAGTATATAATACCTGCTAGTATCTGATATATGGTAGTATCTAATACCAGCTAGTATCTGATATATTGTAGTATCTAATACCTGCTAGTATCTGATATATAGTAGTATCTAATACCTAGTATCTAAGTAGTGTCTAACATAAACTCCTCTGACTGAGTTAAGGATATTTTGGGATCTTTGCTCTCGGAGCAGAATATAGTTGTATTTCTCAGAATATGAAGATACAACCTCACAGTTGTCTGCAGAGATCGGTATCGGTTGTTTTCAGATATCCCGAATTTAACTGTTTTAAACTGGTATTTTGGGTCTACAAACTTTGCCACCTTTGACAGTAAATGGGTTGCTGTTCCAGTCTTAGTCAGTATTTAAAGTGTCATATTACCGAGTACAGGTGGAGATATCTTTTTTTTTTTTTTCATTTTATGCCTTTTATATGTAAAAACTACCCACAGACATGTACCCCAGCACTAAAACCTGAGATTATATGCAGGTACATCATCCTGAAGGTAGCACTATAAGTAATAGTTGAAAGGAACCTTATCATGAAAAATGGATTTTTAAAAGCTTTTCAGCATGTTACTGTGTTATTTTCTAATAAAAACTTATTTAAGTCATTTTTTTTTCTTCATTCGTGCATATGTGAGTAATATAAGGTACTACCCAAAAAATTTGAATATCCATAAAAAGTTCTTGTATTTCTATAATTCAAATTAAAAGGTTCGATTTACATATTGTTTAGACAAATAATATGCAAATCAATATATTTAAAGGGATATTGTGTAAGTTCTCCCATGTGTTTTATTCAAAAAAACTGATTATTTGGTTCAAAAAGTGTTTTTCATTAATCAGTAATCACTCCCATCAACAAACTGAAGTGCTCCTCTAAGTTCTAAATTTGCAGTTCGCATCATTCATTTACACATCGAGCGGGGCGGCTCCAGTGAGGCTGCTATGTCGTATCGCCATGTTTTTGCGTTCGGGAGAGCGTGACAGCAGGAAAACACAGAAACTCACCGGACACCGGGTTTTCCAGCTCAGTTCGAGGTAATGCCTTTGAAAAGTCACCGCGCTGCAGTGGGAGAAACCAGCGTCTCACTGATGCTGCGTTCACGTGCAGTCGGGCAGACGGCCGTTGGTAACAAACCAGATGTAATTTTAATCAATGAAGCCGAGCGAAAGACAAAACATGGGTCAGGGAAAACAATACGACATCGCCATGACAACACATCAGATGTGGACTGATGTCACTGTAACTGACGGACCACATCTTCACATAGAGGCCGGTGATAACTTTACATGCAGCGGATGTCGTCGGTCTGCCCAGTTTCACGCAAACGCAGCATGAAAAGTACGAGGGAGCTGCTCACGATTACCCAATGTCCCTTTAAAGCTTTTGTTTGTTTGGATGTTGCTGATTAGGACTTACAGCTTAAGAAAACGTGAATTTCATGAACTCCAAAATGAGAATATTGTGAAAAGCTCCAGTATTGTAGGTTCAGGAGTGTCACATTCTAATCAGGTAAGTGATCCAAACATCTCCATAAGTACCCTGAGCCTTTAAAAGGTCTCTGTGTTGGTTTAGAAAAATTCACAATCATGGGGGAAGATGCTGATCTGACAGTTGTGCAGAAAACCATCATTGACTCCCTGCACAAGGTGGAAAGACACAAAAAGTGATAGAAAAGAAGCTGGATGTTCTCAGAGTGTCTCAAGCACATTAATGGACAGTTAAGTGGAAGGAAGAAGTGTGGAAGAAAACGGTGTAGAAGCCTGAGGGCTGACAGCAGCCTGGAGAAGATGGTGTGGAAAGGGCCTTTCAAACGTGTGGAGGACTTCATAAGGAATGGACCTGTAAACTTCATCAAGTCCAGCATCAAATCCAGCCATCTACCAGGACATTTGGAGACCTTCATGCTTGCTTCAGTGGACCAGCTGTATGGGGATGCAGACTTCATCTTCCAGCAGGACTTGGCACCTGCCCACACTGCAAAACAACCAAATCCTGCTTCAACAACCATGGATCACCATGCTGGATTGGCCCGCAAACCCACCTAAACCTGAACCCGATTGAAAACATGGGACATCGTCAGGCTGAACGGGAAGAGAGCAAACAATAAAAGAAGAGCTCAAGGCTGTGATGGAAGCATGTTAGTCTCCATAACCAGCTGAGATATACCACAAGCTGGTGACATCCATGCCACGCCGGGTTAAGGAGTCCATTAAAGGGGCCCCCACCAAGTACTAAGTACAGATGCAGGATTTTACTTTAGGAGGCCTGATATTTTGTATTCAGCCCCCGTGCTGGGCTGCGTCGCCAGAAATTCATCAGTTTCCAGTGTAACAGGAGGGACAGCTTTACCAGGGGCAGTGGATTATATTTATCAGTGAGGATGTGCAGTCGGTAAGTGTTGCTGCTGTGTAACTTATTATCTTTTGTGTCAGAGACCAGTAAACGGTGGTAGACGAGCGGACAAGCTGCTAATGTAGCTACAGAAGCTAACAGTGTTTGGTTAAAGGCCTCCTTCCACTGAAAACCCGTTTAACTTGCTCCTTCTGAAATACGGAGGGGTTTCCCCTTGTTTACTTACACATGCTGACTTGCTAGCGTTGCGTTCCCCCCAGTCGGCTGTGCTTCCTCATGTGAAACAATACGAAGAGAAGAGCGAATCGGGAACAGCCTCGCACTTCTACGTAACATTTGCAAATTAGCGTATCCCACGTGGGGTTTCTATCTGTCCATTGGAAGGCAGGTAACCCTCCACTACACACTAGAAGCAAAAGACAGCACGACTGTAGCTTCAGAGTTGAAAGCTTATTCGCTAACTGTTTGTTAGCATGGCGGAACAAACTTGTTTGTCGGCTCTATTTCCTGTCTGTAACAAAATAAGAGCGGAGGAGGCGGAGCTTCCTCCATACACTGATGGGAGGCAGCCAATCAGACGGAAATTCATGAGAAGGACCCGGAAAAGCTGGGTTGGACCACAAGCCTCTCTTCTAGTATACAAATACAGCTGGATACAAAAGATACAGAAGGTTTTTTTTTAAACAGAAACGATGCAGAATGCATTCAATAATAATGGAGAACACAGAAATATTAATGAAATCACCACGGAAGTACAACTTTAACTTCACGTCAGACGTCCTCCTTACATTCATCAGAGTCCAGCCCTTTTACTCCGGATCCTGTCCATCAACCGCACCATTACGTTTTTATCACGTTTTTCTCTGCTGGGACATCATTTCCTTCACCTGCTCTGTCCTGATAAAACTTTGTTTTGGCTTTGACATTTGCCTCGTGAACGCGCTTACAGACAGGTCTGATTCTCGTACGTATTCTCACAACAAACAAAAAAGTTGGAGATAAAAAGAGTAAAAATAGAACTTATTAATTTTCCCTCCCTCCCAACTAGAATTATAAATTCATTTTGAAGATAATTTAAGAAGGATTGTGTTTGTAAAACAGCAGGTTTAAGCTGCAACTTCTAATCATCAACATCCAAACAAATAAAAGCTTGAAATATATTGATTCACATATTATTAGTCAATACAATATGTAAACTGCACCTTTTAAGTTGAATTATAGAAATACATGAGCTTTTTCACAATATTCGAATTTTTTGGGTAGTACTGTATATGAATATTCAGACCAAGCTCTAGCTCCGTAACACGACTGACTGACCACTGGTGTACATAACGAGGTAAGCATGTAGCCACAAATATGCATGTGCAGCATCATGTAGCAGGACGCCCTCTTTGTTCCAGAGAAACTGGAGAGAATCCTGACCTATACACACTCTCTGCGGACGAAACAAACACATGCAGGAAGATTTCCTCAGGGGAACAAACAGCCCTCAGCTAACAGACGTTTGATCCAGATTCAGATGAAAAGCTTCTTTTTTTTTTCTTTTTTTTTCTCAAAAAAAACATCAAGTTGTAAAAATTGTGTTTGTGTTTGGTGTGGGAGTTTCTTCGTTGTCCTGGGCGATGAATCGACTCCAGAAGTGGTTGAATTATAACTTCAGGAGCAGAAAAAAGCCTCAACTTTGTGTGTGAACTTCACTCCTGACAACTTCATGAATCTCGGGCAGTAAAGTGTTTTTTCTCGGGGATTACTTCTGAGGCCTGACGCAGTTCCACCATAAAAACGCCTCACGGACAGACAACAGCACTGGTGAGAGAAAACGTCTCCCAGCTCAATGCTAGCTGTTAGCATATTACTAACAGCTTTCTTGTGTACTTCAACTCCATGTCAGACTGGGTGGAGCATACAGCTCCATAACATGCTGCTCCGTTTGATTCCGTCGATCGGAGTCCGATTATCTATCAATGTTTACAGATAACGTCCATGTGAGTGACAAAGTCGGTGTTAAAACCAATGGGCTCTATGCAGAGCTCCACTACTTCCTGAACTTAAGGTAGCTCCTTTATTTCCTGTTTTTAACTAATTAACCCAGGTGTGCCTGACCTTAGTAACTGGCCAGACACACCTGGGTCAATCAGTTCGTCCAGTAATGAGAGACGCGAAACAAGGGGGTGCCGGAAGTTCAGGAATAAGTGGAAGTGCGTGCATAGAGCCCATTCTGTTACCTTCAGAATCTGTGTCTGTTTTGGGGCGACGTCATGAAATGGACGTAAAACATGTTGAGATTGGGCGAGAGCTTCGTGGTTCTGGACAGTCAGCCATCTTAATTCCGTGGTGGAAATTAGACGCATCAAAAAACTAATATTTACACCAGATTAGTTTCTATAGTAGCGATGGAACATATTTAGCTTATAAATGCCTGTATTTGACTTTTGGAATGTTTTAAAAGCTGATACAGTTGCTTTAAAAAGGTCAAATGTTAAAGGCCACATGTGTAAAACTTTAACTTTTAACTGTTTTTGCTGTGTCACTACAAAAACTGAGCTTTCAAGTCTACAACAGAAGTTATCAGGAGTGCGGGCTTTAGAATGGAAAACTCAGCTGGGACATCCTTCCTATCTCATTGTGCATGCACACATTGTCAAGCCTGAAACAGATCTGAGGCTGCCCACTGCCGGTTGCAGCCGCGTTTTCCTCATTAAGGGTGAACTGGAAGTGAAGGTTGGCAGGTCTACCTTCTCTCTGGTTCATTGCTGCAGTGGAATGATCAGCAGAGCTTGACCCAGGTCTCAGCGGTCTTCTTCCAGTGCGTGTTCATCACTGGTAAGCCTGCCGTCTTGACACACTTCCACATAATTCATGCATGCCTTTTATTAGTGAACGATTAAAAAAGCCTTTAAAGCCACACTTTGGAAGGCCAAAACGTAAAAAAAGCCCTTCCACTGAAATACTTCTCAAGTAAAAGTGAAAGTCGCCTGCTAGAATATTACTTGAGTGAAAGTAAAAAAAGGTAGCTAGTATTTACTGTACTTAAGTATGAAAAATAAAAAGTACTGTTAATGAAACGCAATCTGAAATTTGAGTTTAACATTTTCTTAATTTCTGTTTAATTTAGTTTTTAAGTTTTGTTTAATTTGCAAAGTGTGACGGGGCTTCAATACCTCCTGACATAAACCCAAGCATGCACAGAAATATCTGAGACTCCATAATGCCACCATTAATTTGAAATTTACCCGCTGAGTAACTTCTTTCATCCACTGCACAACGGGAGGCCAAACCAATGATAACATCTTGTGGTCTGTATCTCCAACATCATTGGCTACGCGTCCCATAACAACAGAACAAAGACGTCATTGGCCATCACGGTCCTCCTTATTTTGCAACGAGTAACGAGAATGCTCAGGTTAATGTAGAAAAGAAAAAGTACTGATTTTTTTCAGAAAATGTAGTGGAGTAAAAGTAAAAGTGGTAAGAAATAGAAGTAGTAAAGTAAAGTAAAAATATTTAAAAAATACTACTTAAGTAGAAGTAACAAAGGATTTTTACTTTGTTCCTATCGAAGTTCTCTACTTTTTGTTCAGTAGAGCAATAACCCTAAATGGAAACAAACCTCATATTTCTTCGAAAAAAGGAAAAAAATGGGGCACCTTGGTAAAATGAATGAGAGCAACAGATATCGAGGATTGAAATGTTGTTTCAAAGTTCTCTGAGTCCCATGAGAAAACTTTGTAGTAAATGTCTACATATGATGGTAAAGCTTACGTTGTGTTCCTTGGAAATTGAGCAGAGGACCCATTCTGCATTTTTTCTTGCTCATCAAGGGTCTGAGGCTGGTCTTGCAGCCTCTCAATGTAACTGATGGCGCTGCGTAAATCCTCCACCTTGGGTGATCTCTGGTTGGGATTGGCCACGGTCTTCCTCTTCAGAGCATCGAGAGCCTCGTTGATCTTCTTGAGCCTCCTCCTCTCCCTCAGCGTCCGCGGCCTTGCGTCGGTCCGTCGGCGCCGACTTTCTCTTGCAGATTTT
>JALJCO010009268.1:0-13953 GCA_023101725.1 Atherinomorus stipes | reverse complement strand
GTAGCATTAAGCATTAAGCAGTAATATTAAGTAGCAGAATTAAGCAGATATGTCCCTCTTCATATAAATTTCCACTTAATTTCTCTTCTGAGAAACAAGGGGGCAAGATTGTCTTCAAGGAGACAGGTGCAATCATCCAGAAGGAGCCAATACTGCCGTCTTCTTACTACTGAAGAGTCTCAGACTTTGAATTCAAAGTCAATAAGGTCCTCCTTTATGAGACTTCGTATAGGTCAGTGAGCGCCGTCTAGTCTGTCACTGAAGATGTTTTGATGAACTTGTTTCCACATGAAGCTACAATTCTGTGTGAGCAGTTTCTATGCATTAATCAGACGTCCCATTAAGTTTCTTTTTAATAAAGATAAAATTTCAGCGTTTCCGAAAAATGTTTTTACTATTAAAAAACTGAAATACATCCTTGCCTGACCAAGTGGACATTCACCTTCTGCATGCAAGTTTTGCTGCACTTTGTCTCAGGAAACACTGACAACAGACAAACAGCATTTGAGGTACATGCTGCCAGCGTCTGGTGGACGGGGCTGTTCAGGGCTGCGTGGTTACAGCTTGCCTGGTACACCAGCCTGACCACCGCCATGTATGAGATACACGGCAAGTCAGTCTGGGTTCCCTCCATTGGGAAGTGATTTCCAGACCAGACCAATCACAGCGTGGGAGGTGGGACTTTACGACACATCTTTTTAGGTGACTCATTTCTCTATCATAAACAGTCAGAATGGCGGCTGCAGAAGAGCGAGGCCCTTTCTGATATGTTAATGAGCAGCAAATGTCCTTAAACCCACAACAATTTGCTGCTCTGAAGGCTTTCCTCCATGTTTTCTACTTACAAAAAGACGTTTGCGTCACTGTAACTATCCTGGTAACAAATAGTCCACACTTCTTACTGATGAATGGGTTCTTTATTCCATTAAACCACGAAACATCGGGAAAATGTGTTCACCTGGTAGACCAGCAGTAGAATTATTAACAGGAACGTTAAAACTGCTCCGATGTCTCCACCATTGTTTCTGCTCTGTTTCGGTGCTGGAGCTTTTGGGCCATAGTCACATGACGTGCGACACAAACACTTTCTCATATTAGTAGTTCAGCAAAAAACAATGCATACATGTAACAGAGTACTTATAATAATAAAACCAAATATTCTTTGATAATCTACACAAGAAAATTACATTAAATAGAGAGGGAAAAACAACTTGTAAATGCTGACTTCCAGTGTCACCATTGCAACATATAAACAGAGTGTCGAACTATGCTTAAAGGTTAAATATGGAATATGGACAGAACAGCGACATCACGTGTGTCTAGGTTGTAGTTGCAACGGCAGAAAAACAACTCCAGCCGCTGGGATGCCAGGCTCACTGCCGATACGCAAGTGACCAGCAGTCTGCAGCATGTCCAACAAGTAACGCAGAGGAGTTTATAACAGACAGCTAACATTAGCCATGTTAGCAAACAAGCTAGCTTACCGATCCAGGAAAAAGGTCGTCATTTCCGTGATTTGATGCCGTGGAAGACGTTTATGTGGGTCCTTTTAGTGTCATCTTCACCTAAATTTACTCCAGGTTTTGCTCTTCTCAGGTCACTCCTCTTCAGAAACAGATAACAATATCTCCAGAGCTCTGAAACAGCTGCTTCACTCGCCGTCTCCACTGTTTTACCCTGTACCACCCTAACTGTATCCAACATATTGTTGCCACACAGAGATCGTATTTGGCAACCCACGATGGCGGCGTGTGTTGGCTCATAGATGTAAATATAATGCCATTATCGAACCCGTTAAAATTTATTTTATATTTATTTTTAGGCTCAATATTATTTTTCGAGGAAGTGTTGTACTTTCATTCTGTCGCCTTTTAAGCCTTTTAAGACTGCTTTGGATGGCACTGGATAACATCCAAACAAATAATGTCTTTGAGCTGGACGGACATATTCTGAACTTGAACACTTGTCATACTTTACTAACTTCACTGTAACGTGCAGGTTGTGTTGTTTCTTTTGTTCACGTGTGATGTGACAGCAGCCATCCAACTGGGCGTTGTAAGGGTAAAGACCGTCTGTAATAAAGCAGCAAACACTATGGAAGCCCCATTGCTTTCTTATAGAGGCTGTAGGACACTGGTCAGCAACTGGCTCACAACTTAAAAAAAAAATATATATATATACTGTATATTGCTTTTATTTGGACAAGATTGTTCAGAGATATGATGCTGTTCACTGCGCCATCTTCTCTGTTAAGAGAACAGTAAGGTCCATGTAAAGTAGAGCTATAACTGGTTTTGTTGTATTCCCTGGATCAGATGTTGGCACCACTACTCACAAATTAGCTGGATCGGATATCGGATGAATGTGGCCGATCCAACATTCCAATCCAGTCATTTCTGTTTTTATTAATATCATAATAAATGTACACTTGTTAATGAACAATATGAAGTGGATTTATGTCTGTGTTAATTTGATACCTTTTTTTTAACAAGGCTAAATGTTCATGTCAAGCCTGATTCCTTCACTCACATGACAGGTTCATTCATTCAATAGTATATGATCGGTATTGGGTATCGGCCAATGTGCTCAGCCGTGGTATCGGTATCAGATTGGACTGGAAAAAACTGGATTGGAGCATCTAGCATCTCTAATCACAACTAATATCCCAAATATTTGCTATCACAAAAACATCAGTTTCGATCAGAACATTTATTCAAAAGTCTTGAACTGACCAAACATAATGAAATAAAGCACATCAGCTTGATTCAGACCACACTGGCTTGAGGCAGGAGTGTAATTGGCACTTGTGCGCTTTGAGAAAAGGAGGAAAAAGGAAAAAAGAAAACTCACCCTGTGCCACTGCAACAGATTTTAAATAAATAATTTTATTATATTGCATGTATTGACATGATGTAATAGTATGGATGAACTAAAAGATTTGTTTAGAAGAAAAAACAGGTTTTGCCTGATGAAGATAATTTTCCGCCATTCAGTTGGTCTGAAAAAAAGTTAGCCCCAGGTCATTCGTCCCCTTTCTCTCCCTCTTTCTTTTCCTTACACTCTTCCATCCTTTGTTTTTCCTTGTCAGCTCCAGCATAAACATGCAACGTAGCAACAACTTAAATAAAAATCTATATTCAAGCATGAAGTGGTGCTAAATCCACAAAGCTTCATTTCCATTACATCCACTAAGCTCTTCTTAGCAAAGCAAATTTGGAAACATAACAGCAGCCAGACTGCTACGATGCTGAACGAGAAAAGTCTACGAAGAATAGAAGAGAAAGAAAAGAGACATCTTTCAAAAAAACCAACAATGTCTGACAATGACTGACATTACATGTTGATTAAATACAGACTAGATGAATGTTATCTTGAGCTGGGAGGGGTTGACTACATATGATGGAGCACCAAAATAAGATCAATAGGAAATAAATGTGAAAAGCTGCAGTAGACCGTCCTCACTTCAGCTCTTGTTGTTCCACTTATCTTCCACATATCACTAGTTTTAAATGAAGCTATTTGCATGTGAACGAGACTCATCTGAACCATACTCTTTCAGTCAGCTTGTGTCCACACCCACCCTCTGAGCAAGGCTCCCAGGATAAGGAACTGAAGAGTATTTTAATAAAACTAATCAAAAAGCAGAGTGCTGCACAGTGAGATAGTCCAGAAACATACAAACAAACAAACAAAAAAAGTCCTGACAGAAAATAAGACACGCTGAGCAGAACAAAACTGTCAATTGTGGTTGAACAGTTATGCAAAGACAAACTATCCACAGGAAGGGGAGAGGTGATAACAGCAATAACCTTGGAATGAATAAAGGAAACCAAGGGGAACAAACAGTGGGAAGTAAAAACAAATAAACAACAGGTAATGGCAACCGAGATAGGAAAAATGCAAAATAAGTGGACAATTAAAGTGATAAACTAAACAGATGCGTAGCGTAAATGAACAAGTTCTGCAACGTGAAGCAGGAGTTAAAACTCACTGAGGAGCTGAAATACGTCTATTTTAGAATAAAATAGAAGACAAAGAATTCCAACACAAAAAGAGGGGCAGTTAAAGGTACAGTATGTAAGAAATTCAGAGGTAAAGAAAAGATTTTTTTTTTTTTTTCAAATGACTTCAAATTCCAAGCACTGCTGTGATTGTACGGTGGCTGCTAGTGGCCAAAATTCTCCCAGACATTAACTCATTGACTGCCAGACCTTTTCCGAGCAGAGCGCTCCATATTGCCAGGATTTTTAAGCATTTTCACTAATTTTGGGAGATCCACAGAATATTGTGTACTATGCCAATACAAACACTGAATGTACCAAAGGAAAGCTTAGACTCTCTTCTTTTATCAGAAAAAAAAACATTTGTTTCTAGCTTTTTCCATTCTTTAGTAATCTGCAGTAGAACATGTTTGTTGCAGCGAAATGCCTGTTTCTGACCAAAAAGCTAAGAAATGCCGAGGTCCGCTTCAAGAGAAAAATTGTCTTTGATGCCAATATTTTTTTACTTTAGTAACACCTTCATCATCTGATCAGCTGTTTACTTGAAACAACAAATACAACACTGAGAAAAGAGTTTTGGAGGCAAAACAATTATTTACTAGCTAAATAAACCACAAGTTTGTTTCACAACATAACATTTTGCAGAACCACCTCCCTCTAATCCTCCCTCCCTCTCTCCTTCCCTGTACCGGAGCTTAGGTGCTCCTGCCTGTGGTGAAAAAAGTACCTGTTCAAATGTAAACATTGAAATATTTAATCTTTTATGCTGTAGGTGAAATAATTACTGAAGTTTGCCATGTTACTCCAAAATATACTATGAATATTAAAAATTCAAAGCATTTGAATAATGAAAGTTATCAGTTTACTGATAAAAGTAGCTAAATTAATTTTTTATTTAAAAACTTTATTTACACAGGTAAGTCCAGTTGAGACGCAGCGTCTTTAACAAGGGAAACCTGTTTTCCTCACATAGTTTAGTTTAGTTTATTATGGATCCCCATTAGTCTCCACCGGTGAAGAATATTCTTCCTGGGGTCCAGATCAACATAAATTTTGAACATACAATCAAGAAAAACAGGTTAACAAAATTAAAATACAATACTAAGCAAACATTTTAAAAGGAGACAGCAAAAAATAAATAAGTATACAATACCAAAGCATCTGTTTACAATGAAATTAATAATAGAAAAATCATGTAGCCATACTTCCATAAGGCTTACAACTCATGTAATTAATACGGGTCTCAGTTTCCAATGTAACTTAAAGAACTTATACATGTTTTATGGACATGTGGACATTTATGGACATTCTATGTTAACGATAACAGTCACAGAGCAACAATTTAATCATTATCATACATTTGTTTAGAATGTAACAGTTATTTAACCTGTACCGGGGAAATTCTACAGCCATCTTACAGAAATTAGTTCAGTAATTCATTTATTTATGAATTAAACTTGTGTGGATTTCATAACATCTGTTTTACAAGAACAGATTAAATTAACTTTATTCAGTTTATGTTTGAAAGTGACGTCTCTTCACCAGGAACAGAGATGAAGCTGAGTTTGGAAGCAATGACATGAAATAATGTGGTTCAAAATGGAGGAACCATCACTGTCCCAATTCTGCCTTTTTCCCGCACTTGCAACCTGCACACTCCAACCCTTAATGTGCACTTCTGCCAAGTGCGCACTTCATACAAGGGTGTAGAGTTTAGGGTGGGCATTGGGACAGGGCCTTACTGTTACCTGTTAAATGAGGTGACAAACAAAAGCATCGATGCAAGGGGAAGGAAATATCACTGGTTACAAGGGCTACAACATGATAGGGTTTATGGGGTTCAGTAGCAAAAACACAAGAAATCCCCACAGAAGGAGCAGAAAATGGCTAAAGCTGGCAGGAAAGAGAAGCCACTGGCGGCAAAATGGACGAGTCCTTCCTGGTTGAAGAGGTTAAAGGCCCCAAAAATCTGATGATCTCAGGAAACATAAGTAACTATGGATCCAGTTGCAAGATAATATTTGCTAAAGATGCTACTAACTGGAATTGCTGTATGCTGGACATAATTAGTTATTGCATTTGTTTAGACCTTGAGGTTGTTCAGTAGGATAAGTTTTACAGCCAGCTTTGCAGTATTTCATTGTGGACTGTAAAAATAAAGAAATTACATGTACTTTTTGCATCTCTGCTGCAAGCATAATTATTTCACTGATTCATGTTTTCTCTGTTAACTTTCCTTTTATTGGAGCCGATTAAAACTGGTTTCACAGTGGCAGTGGAGAAGGCCGTTAGTTTGTCAGATGAAGATGGCAAATAGTTTTTCATGCTTTGATTCACTCTTACCAATTACTGTCACGGCCTCCTTTTTATGGGGGAAAAAAAAATCTTGCAATGCAGACTTGCTACAATCAGCAGATCACAACACTACTCTAAACAGGCTGTCTGGAAACTTAATTCATCTACAGGAATAAAATGAAAGATTCTGTGCTGAGTCTGTTTGTTGCAAATATTATTTTTTAGACAGTTTTTTTTTTTATAAATCAAGAACAAGACCATCATGCTTTGAGTAAGGATTAAACAACAAGGAGCCGTGCATTATACACACCGTAAGAAAGAAAAATATATATATTTTTTTAAAAACGTAAAAAACGGTAATATTCTGGCAGCTGGGGTGCCAGAAAAATACCGTAAAATTACAGAGAAAAGGTTTCTCATAAAAATACAGTAATTTTCCATGATAAAAATAAAGTTTGTAACTTTGCTTTTACATGAAATCTTTGTTTGTTTTTTTTTTTTTGGCATTTTAAGGCTTATTGAAGGACGTTAAGATGCATAATAACAAGAAAGTCACCTAGACGTACGGTAAAAAAATGTTAATATTACTGTTGCCAACTCTTCAGGGAGAGAAGTCACTATTGGCTGGTCCAAAAGCCGCTACTGCTGCATTAATATTTGTTTATTGTGCAAATTTACACAGTTAGAGTTTGCACCATGAGTAAATCATGGCCGTTTCTCAATATCAAGTTCGCTAAGAACAAACTTGTGTACTTGCTAGTATGGACTTGTTGGAAGTAAAGACTTCTGAGGACGGAAGGACGCAAGTACACTCGTTGCACATTTGGAACAGAAGCATACTTGATTACGTCAAAGACGTTGCTGAAGTTGTGTCATAACAGATACTGTATCTATTACTAAAATGATAAGTAGCAATAACCCTGCTTGAATGTGGCAGTTAAAGACAGCTAATCTGCGCAACCGTCTTACTTACTGATAGCTACCGTTAGCTGTTCAGCCCATTTGTGAAACCGCTAGTCACTTTTAATAACAGTTTAAAATTTATCAAACCACCAAGAAGTTGAAGTAAAACAACTCTGTTGTAGAAAAGTTATATAAAACCAACGTTACGTAAAATAATGAGTATTTTCAGCACTTATATGCTACTATACTATGTATATATATATATATATAGTATAATATACTATACTTATATGCTACTATGCTATGCTATGCTACTTATATGCATCAGAACCAGAGACTTGAAGAAACTAAACAAGCTGATCAAGAAAGCTGGTTCTGTGCTGGGGATAACTCTGGAGCCGCTGGAGCTGATCGTTCAAAAAAGAATGCTTCACAAGCTGATGAAGATAATGGAGGACACTTCCCATCCTCTCCACAACACGGTGAAGAATCAACAGAGTGTGTTCAGTGGGAGGCTGCGTCAAGTTCGCTGTAGGACGGAGAGATACAGGAATTCATTCCTGCCAGCAACCATCACCCTAAAGAACAAGACTAACTGACTTTTTGTTTATTTATAAAAAAAAAAAAAAAAAAAAAAAAAAAAAAAAAAAAAAAAAGTGAGCTTTTACAATACTGAATTTCCCTTCGGGGATGAATAAAGTATTTTTCATTTCATTTCATTTCATTTCATTTCATTTATAGCAATTACTTTTCTCCTCCACCATTGTTATGCCGCAATGCCTTATGGGATAGAAAGGTGTCTGAAGTCCACAAAAAGTAATCTCCAATGCAGACTCGGAAAAGTGGGCGGAGCAAGTACACATCCGGGAATATGGAGCGTACTTGTCTTGATGCGTTCTTTGAATTGGAACAGTACTTGGAACTCTACTGATGACGTTTCAAAAGTACACAAGAATGCAAGTCCGCATATTGAGAAACGGCTCATGAGTCTGTGATAGAACAGTAACATAACTTTCAAATAATTTATGGCCGTTTCTCAATACCAAGTTCGCTAAGAACAAACTTGTGTACTTGCTAGTATGGACTTGTTGGAAGTACAGACTTCTGAGGACGGAAGGACGCAAGTACACTCGTTGCACATTTGGAACAGAAGCATACTTGATTACGTCAAAGACGTTGCTGAAGTTGTGTCATAACAAATATCTAATACTAAAATGAGAAGTATCAATAACCCTCCTTGAATGTGGCAGTTAAAGACAGCTAATCTGCGCAACCGTCTTACTTACTGTTAGCCGTTAGCTGTTCAGCCCATTTGTGAAACCGCTAGTCACTTTTAATAACGGTTTAAAATTTTTCAAACCACCAAGAAGTTGAAGTAAAACAACTCTGTTGTAGAAAAGTTATATAAAACCAACGTTACGTAAAATAATGAGTATTTTCAGCACTTATAGCAATTACTTTTCTCCTCCACCATTGTTATGCCGCAATGCCTTATGGGATAGAAAGGTGTCTGAAGTCCACAAAAGTAATCTCCAATGCAGACTCGGAAAAGTGGGCGGAGCAAGTACACATCCGGGAATATGGAGCGTACTTGTCTTGATGCGTTCTTTGAATTGGAACAGTACTTGGACCTCTACTGATGACGTTTCAAAAGTACACAAGAATGCAAGTCCGCAAAAGTACGCATATTGAGAAACGGCCTATGTTAGTTTCATTCTGGACATCAACAAGCATCTGATATGATGATGACTTTATCTCCTTGAACTGTCCTTCGAACTCATGGTGCAACTTTAACATCCAAACTTAACTGACTTTCTCAGCAACTTCTTCTGAATGTGAACATAACAAAGGAAGTAAACACTTAACTCAAATTTATAGGATAACAATCACAAGGGTCATTTCTGTTGAATTTTCTTTTCCCATGAGCCTTTGTGGTCCTGATATGTTGTGTTTTGAAAGAAGCCCCGCCCCCTTTGTTGTTCATGCATGCTAAGCTGAAACAACTTAATAAATTTAGTTTGAGTGAAAGTAAAAACATGTTTCAGATTAGAGAGACGAGTTTTTAAGTTGATTTGACTAAAATGATAATTATAATAATCCCCAAACCAAAATAATTAAGTTAGATCAATGTAAAGAATTCATTTATATCAACTACAGCACAGATACTCTTTTTAGGTCGCTTTCACACCAGGGCTGTTTGGTCCACTTTAAACGGACCAGGGTTCGTTTCCTGGGATAGTCCACTTCGTTTGGACGGGTGTGAAAGCACATCCGAACTCTGGTGCGGACCAAACAAGTGAACTCTGGTCCACCTGAAAACGTGGGTGTCAGTTGGCTTGCAAGCGAATTCTAGTCCGGTTCGTATTGTGAAGCTAATTGGACCAAACACAGGACCAAATGTATGTGTTGACACTACAGACAATGCAAATGCAATATATCTAGGGTAGATGAGGTGCAGCGCTAACCTGATTTACATCATCTGGGTGCGTTCAACAAGTACACGCGGGGGCGTTCCCTTTCCTCACGCACTCCATCTGAGTAAGGCGACAGTTATAGGTGATTTCGTCTGGTTAGAGAATAGTAGGAGCCAATCACTAATCGCGGGTGGGACTTTTGAAGGATGGGCGGCGTTTTGGCCGGATGTGATGTTTTCTTTGCACATTCGACAAAAGTCGTTCACAGACTGTACACCGCTCGTACTAGCTGTCGCCGCCGCCGCCATGTTGTTTGACTGAAGCTTTTTGAGCTTGATAACATGTTTTGATAACTCGATCCTCTATGCGTGGTGGCTCTGGTGTCGCTCTGAGTTGCGTCACGGGTTGCGTCATTCGGTTCAACGTGAGTGGCTGAAGTAGCGTGTCAGTCAAGATGACGGACAGATCTTCTATCCAATCACATGCAAGAGTTTTAGAAAAAAAAGACTAATTTGAAATGACATCGGGTTAACTCCCTCCCCAGATGGTATTGCAAATACCAGGTGGCGGGAGTCAGGTTAGTGCAGCGCACACTCAAAACCAAAATAAACATGGCTAGAGGACAAGCATGGTCAGGCGTGGATAGACGAAGAGCTAAAAGCTCTCCTGGAAAAACGGTCAGATGACCGGATAAACCAGCTGCTGACATCCACTCAACTCATCCTCTACTAAAGTCACATATTCAGAACAATAACACAACATATCTGATCTATATAGCTTGATTCTGCATCTCTACAGCCCATTAGTCCTTATGCGATGTTTACTGTTGCTATGGCAACCGAGTCCGCTTGGTCAGGTGTGAAAGCGACCTAAGTGTAAATACATGAAATTACCAAAAACCTTCTTCTTTTGCTAAGAAGAAATTTTTATCAGGAAAGACATTGAAAATGTATTTTAACATTCTTTCTTATGTGAAATGAAATGACATCTTATTTTAAAAAATAGAAACTTCATTTCTTTTTACAGTTACAGGCTTTTCATGATATTTCATGTGAGACTTGTAAATTCACAGCCTATTTCCACAATTTTATCATTATTTTCCAGATTTTGAAAAATGGGGAAAAAATGTTAAATATCACGGAAAAAAAAATCTGTGATATTACAGTTTTTCTAACAGTGCAGTTTTAATGCAAGACGTGGAGTCTAGAACAGCGTGGTGTTCCTCTGCAAAGTGCATTAAAAATGTATCATGCACGGATCTGAGTTGTTTTATCCGTTTATACCATGGTCCCACAGAGTAAACATTTAATGACAAATGTTTATTCACTTTATTAAACTCGCTAACTCGCTGGAGTAACACGCACATTTCGTGATTACTTATCAAAGTTTAAAAAACTAAACCCTTTCAAAGGTCATTACTTTTCTATTTTATCACATGTTTGGCTTTTGGTATGGTTTCAGGACTGTACAGACCACGTAGCCTTCACATGTCCTGCAGATGAAACCAAAGGCTGCAGGACACCGTCTTCTTGATCCGTTGGTGTTTCTGACTGAACTGGTTTTATTTTCTGGTCCCAACGTGGCCCTGATCAGAGCAAATAACGTTATATTTTACAGTAGCCTATCTCCCAGATTAGTCATTAACTCTCAGCAACACCACATCTGTGTCTGTTCGCATTAGCTAGCATAATAATGTTTTGCGGTGCATCATTTTCAGGAGCATAGATACGTGAAATAAAGTGTCAGATTAATGAGTGTTCACCATAATTTACCGTGTTTTTGTTGTTGGGGATTGAATCCAATATTTTCTCAGCTGTGGCAGCAAGTTATTCCTCCTCTGCTCTGTGTCCCCGATATTCCTCCCGTTACGAACACACTGATACACAGTGGACGGAGCAGTGTCCAGTTTTGTCACAGACGGCAGAAATCTTCATGGAATAAATGTCCATGATCTTCTTATTCACTTATTACCACATTAAATTTTTCCTCTGATGTTCCAACAACCAAAAATGTGACAGTCCTTCTGGATTTCCTCCATGTTGTCAAGAAAAAGTCTGATTCTCATCTGTTCTAATTACCCTTGTACAGAAACGCCCATGTTGCAATGGCGGACGGTCTAGTTGTGGTGTTTGGCCGGATCAGTCTATAGGAACTACTTATTGCTGGCAGCTGGTTTGAGCATTGCTATGGTGATAACATTCCGTGGCAGAATATGACAGTGGTCTACCTTGGTATGCGTATGTTTAATGCACACCAGTTGACATTAGAATTCATACTAACCATGGTGTAAGTAAGGGATAATGCCTGCAAAGGTGTCCATAATCAGAAATTAATGGACTTCGCGGAGGCAACGGTCCGACGCGACCTCCGCGAAGTCCATTAATTTTGATAATGGACGACCTCAGAGGGGATTATCCCGCTTATACCATGGTTACCTACAAAATAAATAAATGTTAAACCAATTATTAATGGTAAAGTTGTTTTTACTGGTAAAATAGGAAGCTCTGTTCCCATGGTTACCAACGACTGTTTAGCTGTGTTCGAAATCATCCACACATCCACTCACTCCCTATTCCCTACATAGTGTATATGATGTAGTCCACTATATCATGTACACCTTGTAGGGAACGACGGGAGGAGATTTCGGACACTACATGGGGTGACATCAGTAGATGCGCCAGGTATTGCTGTGACGTGCAGTAGCGGAACTTCATTAAAGTTTGAAGAAAAAAAGACGTGCAGTAGCGGTAGCTGAGAGTTATGAACAACAGACAGCTTTCCTGCTACATAGAAAAACCATTATCGTTAAAAGCTACTCAACAACGCCATTAAAGCCTATGTTGGTACTTTAACGTTACTTATATTTATTTATACAAAAAGCTGCTTTGACATTTTTTCTTGTTCTGCTATCACAAAACACAGCCGCATTGCATTGTGGTATACGGGAGTAAAATGTAGGGTACATAGCTTGTACATTTACATTTGCAGTGCATTATGGGTATTTTATAGTGGACAATGTAGTGGATGAAAAGTAGTGAACAGAATTTGAACAACACTACAAAATGGCATGCTCACTATACTGTATAGTGCATAGGGAGCAATTTCGAACACAGCTTTTGAGTTAGATTTATAACAATCGGGCTGTTTGTTCAGAACTTCTTTTCTAGGTGTCCATTATCACTTTTTAATGGACACCCTGCAGCCAATCAGAATCGAGTATTTACCCACACCATGGTATAACAAGTAATATTCACTGATATGCCTGTATCTTAGTGACTTGCTGTGGAGTGAACAGCAATAGTGGTTGAAATTAACATCTTACCCCAAGAAGGTGAATAAAAATCTCTGATCAGGGATTTCTGGAGACTGTGTGTTTTATCTCTATATTTGTATTTTATACTTTTATCTGTTTCTAATTAGTCTTGTTATTCTTCCACCTTCTTACCTGCATGGACCAGAGATGGAAATTAGCAGTTTTTGCTGTAATTTAAATAATATTTGTTTTCTACTCCGGGTTAAATCAACAAATAAGATCCGAATTAATATATATATATATAGACATTTATTTATATACATACATATATATATATATATATATATATATATATATATATATATATATATATATATGTGTGTGTGTGTGTGTGTGTGTGGGTGTGTGTGGGTGTGCACTTGTGTACCTATCCAAGTGTGGACTGTTGTGTCGTTACACATTCACCAACAGGGGACCATTGAACCAACAGGGGACATTTTTTAGGTCCCCTCTTGGACATGCTTTAAATCATGTCAAAAACATGTTATAAACCATCTGGAGAATTTTTTTAACTTTTGCCAACAGGGGACCTGGATGTGTGTGTGTGTGTGGAGGCAGTGTTCAGCAGCACCACTGCCGGCTGGGGCAGAAAATTCAACGACCCATTCACACACGTCGCTTTTTACACACCCCAATTAGCATGCCAATAGAGGCCTTTCAGACTGTAGGGTGGCTGACAGACTGACAGACAGGCTATCTAGTGAGCAAACCAGTGTCTTGACCAGTTTATTTGTAACAACATATAAAAGCTTTGTTTAAGGAGGTATCTTGGATATAGTACTTGAAAAAAATATAAATAAAATTTTAAATAAAATGATCATAAATAAGGTGCTTTCTTTCTCTGTATTTTAATTAATCAATTAAAACAAATTTATCCTTTTTCTGAAGTTCCCAAACTTGACTACTTCAAAAAATGTTTCAGTCAATTTTAAAATTAACATTTGTCCTTCATCTTTATTTAAAGGAGTGCATTTCATTTGGTAATTTGTATTATAGGAAAACATTTCCTCTATGGCCACGAATCCAT